>JAKXYG010001186.1:600000-958852 GCA_025895645.1 Cardicola forsteri
TTCGTTTTATTATTAATACTAATTCACAAGAAGACATTGATATCATATACAACTATTGCTACTTCATTCATTTGTTGATAATGATAGTGATATATATAAAACCATTTCACAATAAATCTATAAATTTTATTCCAGTTGATCCAAGTTATTCGTCGGTTGTGGCCAAATGGAGTGACGATTCACAGTTGGACTTCATTCCTCCATCGACGTCCGATCACGCTATGTGGTTCGATTCTTCGCCCACCGAAGCATGTGCTGCATGGCAAGGAAAGTGGAATTTCGATATGTGTTTGGACAAGAAAGGCTTTGTTTGCAAGCTGTCGAAATTGCATACTGTCAAAACGGTTGTACCCGTCAAACAACATTCGAGTTAGTGAAATGTTTTTTAATCTTTTTTTTAATTATATTGAAAAATTTCTTTTTCACTACTTTTATAGGAACTATATTTTAGGGAAGCCAAACGTGGGCCCGCATTTTGATTTTAATAGCCTAATAACTACAGGGTCGTGAAAAGTTTGGTTTTTAAATTGGGAAATGTTTGTTTGATTCTTTGACTATTTTTCTGAGTTTGGGATAGAACAAATGAACAGATTACTATTTTCAAAATTACATATATGGTATATATGGTAACAAACTAGTAGTGATGATACTTCTGTGTAACTCTAGCCTACCTAATATATCTTATTGAGATGTTTTGATTTGCTCTAATATTTATTTATATATTGAAATAATAAGGCAGATGTGCGCAATATTTTAATTTTAATATTAAATTATTTTTGAATAGAAAAGATAGTTTGATATAATGTTGAGTTTAAGTAATAATATTTATTTTTTATTTTGAACAATTAATGGTTAAGCATGACTAGATGGAGTAATTATTTAATGTATTTACAAAGTTTTGTTTCAAAAACTTATGAGCACAATGTCTGGTTATAAATAAATGATAAGAAACTTAGTATTATAGATAGATTTTGTGAAATAATTATAGCTACAAACAATATAGAAATATTTTTTCTATGGATTTTTTTATTTATACCATATTTTATCGAAACTGTAAACCAGCAAAACTTTTGGGGCATTAATTGAAGTTGGGTTATTTAATTTATTAATGATTGGGGACAACAAAGGTTAACAATATATTTGCATTTTTTAACTTTAGTAAACCCATTGTGTATATGTGTTTGTATGTTTGTCGTAAATTTAGATTTTATACCTTTTTTGTGTATATGCACTAAAATTTTATGTTTCTAACTGAACAAAATGAATTTATTTGACAGTTAACGTCGTCTAATGTTTTTATTTGGAATAATAAAAATCCCTATGCCTTAAATTTCAATTATTTTTGATCCAATTTTTTCAACTAAATATAAGTCTCAAATCATGTTTACCAAAATCCTTGAATCCGTTTATTTTTATACACTGAAATCGAAAGTGTGTGCATAAACCAGTTTTTAGATTAATCAAAATTTAGTTTAGTTGAAACCCGTTGTGTGCATATTTGTTATTGTGTTTGTGTAGTGATTTTTATAAATTTAAATTATATATATATATATATATATAAACCTTTATATGTGAATGATGAAAATATACCTGATGAATTCATTTCACCGTATACACTTTCCATTATTCTTATTGATAATTTTTATTCCACTTTTTTTTCAAATTTACAATTGTACCTATTTGCCCCAAACAAAACACGTCTCAGATGTTTGCGCCAATTCCAAATTTCCCTTGACTTCGCAATCGGGTTCCAAATGTTATTCGGTCATTCACGAGCGCCTTACTTGGTCGATGGCCGAAGCCAACTGCCATTTATTGCATCCACGTGCTCATTTGGTTTCCATTCATTCGGCCGATGAATTGCAGGAAATTGTATGTTTGTTTCGTTTTTTTGTGTAATCCCAATAAATAGTGCCTTTACTTGGAATTAAGCGACACTTGTGTGTTTTGTGTTCCGCGGTGGCAGACATGCTTGAACTCTACACTGGGTGGACATGGATACGAATTCGACTACTGGCACCAAATGTGGACCGTCATTTGGGGTTTTACTAAATTTCCACTTGTTGAATAATGTGTTGTCCGACAAACGCTTCAGCATTAGAAAGTTAATCCTTACATAACACAACATAAGTTGGTGATAGAGCCATCTCTCCATTAATTCCAACTTTAAATAGCTTCTCGAATTCCTATAGGAAAACGTAGTCGGATGTGAATTAATTTTGGGGTGGGGGATAAATGAACTTTCTCGGCTAGAAGACCGCTTCCTTGCGACGACGCCAATGTTTGCAGGAATTGACGAGGCGATTTTCTATAGGGTTGACGGGTTTCCAAGTCTAACTGACTACATATGGTAAATAGTTACCTTTAGATATATTTTAAGTATCTTAGGTGTATGCTAGCATCCATTCACTGAACGGGAATCCAGTGAAAGCCCAGTCATGTCGCTGTGCACTCGGTCCCTTCTGTTATTAGTCTAGATGCCTGCATCCCAATCCCTGGAGTTGGTTGTCCAGTTGATCATTTGAAGTTAAGGTTGTCAATTGTCGTTCTATTTTATGTTTATGAATAGAGACAGGTGGTGTAGTTTTTTTTATGATATTTTTATAATTGTACATTATATTAAACAATCACTTCCCACGATTTTACATATGGGAGGTACCTTTTATGCGTAACAAGGAAAGGTGAATGACAAAGTTTCTTGAATTGAGTGGATGACACCACTGTTTACAAAGATTGTGTTAAAATTGTCTTTCTTAACCCAATGGTTATACCTTTAAATATTGTTTAATTATTCTAATTATATATCTGCGTCCATTGTATTTCGGTCAAAAAAGGGAAAAAATGAGTAATGTTGCAGATTTTATAAATTTCATTTCTTACATATTTATTGAGTGAAATGATTTAGTAATTGGACCTTTACTATACATTGTACACATTTGGTAGTTGCGATATTACACAGTTTTTTTTGTGTTTTCTTTTACAGGAATCTCTACTGGCTCACAACAATCTTCCATCGACGGATGAAACGTGGATTGGATTGTATCAATCAGATTTTGCTTATCGATGGTCTGATGAGTCATGGGTTGACTATATTCCAGCTGTTGTGGATCTTATTAAGGAGGATCATATTCAATGGCAAAATTGTTTTGCTCTTGTTGCACCTGGGCGGGGTTAGTATTGGTCGTTTAATAATGTATATGTTTTTATTGTAAAATTTATATATTACTTTACAATTTGCAAGTAGTTTAGATTTATTATTTAAAATATTTGAAATGCTAGGATTTAAATGGAAGGCTGTGGACTGTGAATCAAAAATGTCATCGTTTATATGCCAATACACAATAGATGATAATAAAGATCATTCCAATTATCCCAAACTATCTTTTCTTACAATGCATTGTCCACCTGGATTTTATTATTATGGAAATCGATGCTTTAAGGTTAGTTTTTATAATTGTGTTGTCTTATACTTAATTACTAAATGTTGTTTTAAAATGATTATAATATGGAGATTATTTATTATTATTATTATTATTGCAAAATTCGTTTACTTTAAAATTAAGTATTGGGCAACAAGATAACAATAACAGCAAAAACAACAACAAAATCCTATAAATTAAAATGAACATGAAGCAACCAAATGATTCCATATGTTCGAACATTTTTTCCAACCTTGCACTCGAAATTTCCCCTTTTTTTTAGGTTTTGGACTGGCTAGATTGGTTTATTTCTGGGTTTTTTTTGCGGAGTTTAGTTAGCGTTTTTACTTTTTAGTTTGTTTTGGCTTATTTTACATCAACTGCATTTTTAATGCTACATCTTCCTTAGGTGATACTGTCAAGTCCTAAAAACGTCATTTTGCCGAGTGCTTAATAAAATTAATACTTAGCTAGTGTTATAGGATTTTTGATTGTGTATTGTGTCATTCTGTGAGTAAATCGAGTAAATTGTGCCCATTTGGTTACACAATTAGAAACCTTTCCACCATACATTACGAAATTTTTGGTTGTGGGAAAAACCATCCCTTTTTTAATTTTACTACTTTAAATGCTTGACCGGAAACATCTTTCAGAAAAGTGACATTTTAGCGAAGCCAAATGTGGGCTCGTACTTGGTGCCGGTGGTGGGGATTTAACATACGCCCATCCAGGTTCGAGTAGAATGCTGTACCGCCACATCACACCGATTTTGAACACACTAGTGTGGAAATTTGCTTATATTATTTTTTTTTTATTATAAAAACATTATTAACCCTTCTGTTCAAACTTTTTTTAGCTTGTAACGGACAAAATGGATTGGTATCAAATGAATAAGACGTGTGCCGATTTGGTCAAACCTTATCAACAGTTTTACGGTTCCTTGGCTCGTATAGACAATGCTTTGGAACAGCGTAATTCTATATTTGCTTTTTTATTGTTTACCTGTCGGTTTTATGTAGAGTTTATGCATAAATTGTACACTGTGTAATGTATGTATTGTATATATGTCATGTTTTCTACATGTAGAACTGTTTACATTTCATTATTGTGATTTTGGTAATAGTGTAGCTGTTATTGGCAATTGTATTATAACGTTTATGAACTATTATTCAAATTATGTAAAGTTAACAATTATGTTTGTCTAAGATACTTCATTCATAGCTCAGTGGGGATAGGTTTAAGTTTTATCACTGGTCATAAATGCAGTCTTTCTTTATCTTGTAATTTGAATATATGCATCGAATTGATAGTGTTTTAACTGAATAAACGCTGGTTTTAATTTTTTGCATTCTGTTATTATACTGAGTATTTTGGATTCGATAGTCAAATATTCGAGCACAAAAACCCAACAAATCCAACGAAGGCTCTTTTTCCGAGGCCTAGATATTGCATTTTTAGACAACATGTTGATTGTTTTTTTTTATTGAAATTCTAACATTATTGCAAATTCAAAATACAGAATTTTTGGCCAGTCTTTTGGGCAATTTGAAGTCGGCTTGGATTGGACTATATCAAAACGTGTCACCAACGACTAGTGGAAAATATTTTTGGGCAGATGGAGGTCAGTCGAAATTTGTCAAGTCTATCGTAAGGCAACACGAAATTCCCAAGTTCTATTCAAAGAATATTCAGGTAATTTGTGATGTTTTGACGACAATACCGTTTATTGATTTATTAATGTTGCAAGTGGTTCTTTTTGTCTATAGTCTAATAATTTATTTATCGAGTTTTTTAGAAAATGGACATTTAGCCAGATTTAATGAAAGCTTACATTAGTGTCTAGAGTGTGGGTCATGCCCACAATATGCGATGCATTGTATTTCTGACTCATTTTGGTTAACTACCTTATTTTCGTGGCAATATGTAATTTTTACAAAGACAAGACTTCCAAAGTTGCATTTTAAATATCCTTTTTTTTTAACCATATATATATATATATATGTATATATATATACCTATTTGTACATATATTTTAGTTGTGCACTTCAATGTACGCTTCAACCGATCCACGTCTCAATGGAATGTGGCTGCAATGGTCATGTGACGAATCTGAACATTTGGGTGGACTCTGTCAAGCACAGCCAAGAACATCATCGTTGCCTACTTATGAACAACCCAAATCTCGATATAGCTGTCCACCCAACTTTAAATTGAGTTTTACTGGAGGTGTCAACAGTTTGTCACGTCCAGTGTGTTACAATTTGCTTAGCAACCGATTTCAATATGATTGGAAGGTATGAAATCTTTTAATGGTTATTAGAAAAGCGATTCAATTGTTTAAGTGATTATAACCGGCGTGTTTTTGCTGCTTAAGAATTTGCAATAACTTTTTTATTGATTAAATTTGATTTTTTATGTATTGATTGTTTATTATTTTCATTATTTCACCAAATTGTAATTGGGTGAGCATGGCTTCGAGTCCCATTATCGGCAATACTTGTGGACTTTCGGTTAGGGATTCGCTAAATATCCATCTCTTGGAAAATGGTTTTGGTAATACATTCAAATAGTTAAAACTAAAATAAATTTATACTTTTTATGATGGATCACCTCGCCAAATAACCCGTTGGGACTGTAAGTTGAAAGTTATTGTAAATAAACACAACTAGGCCTCGTAGAAAAATGGCCAAACAAGCGACAGTCTTATTTGTTTTGGTTAGTAAAACATAGTTATGTCAATATTATTTTTATTACTAATATTGACTTAACTACTCCATTGTAAGTAACTATCAATAAAATTGTACAGTAATTAATTATTATTCTTGAAAATCCCATAATAAGTATTATTATTTTCTTATTTATGTTTGCTACCTTGAATGTTTTACGGGAAACGAGCATCTCTCAGCAGTGGACATTTTAGCGAAGCCGAACGTGGGTCCGCATTTTAGTGGGCCGGTGGTGGTATTCGAACCCCTGGCACACACAGGTCCAAATTGAGCGCTGTACCGCTAGACCATCCCGGCACCAATATAACTGAACCATGTCATATAGATTATTAATCGTGTGCAGTATTCCAGTATCTACATAGTAAAAGCCCTAGTGGGAGTGATCATTCATTTACTTGTTATCGATAGCAACGTAACATGTGAAGTCACTGGGTAATTAACATTAACCAGATTTACTATAAATATAAATGTATGTAATTTGTTTTAACCACCCATATGTTTAAGTTTGTGTGAGGTATGCACTGGGGGATGTTTATCCCTGATGATAATGATGATGATGATGCTGATTATTCCAAACAATAGATATGCAGTGCTTCTGGTTGGTTCAAACGAAGTGGATTTGTTGTTTAGTGAATCTGACAATTTTAATGTGTCACCCTCGAAAATTTTATAATAAATAATATATTATTGCTTAACTGATTTTATAAATCTATTTACCAGACCGCCTTTTCTAATTGCCAAAAATTGAGCACTCACCAATTCAACGTCAGTCTTATTTCCGTTGCGTCCGTCTTTGAAGCGAGTTTCTTACGATCGTGGCTCAATCAACCGACCGAATTTGGCGGGGCTAATTTTCGGGGAAATTATAAGAGTTGGTCGGCATTGAACATTCAAACTCCGTGTCCACAATGTTTTGCCGTATGTTTGTTATTTTATTTTTTTGTTTAATTGTTGCCGTTTGATTGTTTTACGGAAAATATTTTAAAGGAAGTGCACATTGCTGAAGTTGGCATGCAGCAGGTGATTGTTGTTTACCATTATCCTGTTGATTGATAAGCCACAGTTTTTAAAATATATTTCAATGAGTTTGTTAATGGTTTGTAGATATGTGATGCTTATTGATGTAGTTATTATTGTAATACATCTTTGTAAAATAACAAAATCTTTGTCTGATAGACCGGGAAATATAACCGAGAAACAGGACACAATTAGGGGAGAAAGTTCATTAAAAAATAAGTTAATGATTTTATCATTTACACGAAGACATCTCAAAGACCAGGAGGTTTTTGTACTACGAATTACAAACTTTTGTGTGTCTGTGTTTATACTAGAATTGGACATGGAGCAACTCGTTCGATCCCGTTCGCTATACCGACTGGATCAAGCCTCCGACAATTCAGAGTATCGTTGGTTGCTACGCTTTCGATCCCAACCCCTACCGCCGTTTCGTCACGTCGAATAGTCCCGATTCGGGTTTGGGCAGTCTTCAACCCGATTCGTGCGACAGTCGTCACTTTGTCATATGTCAAACTGTCGCCGTCGAACGCGATTCGCCAGTTAAAGCCAGTCGCTACCATCAACAAGTGCGACCTTCGTGCCAGTCGTCCAAATTTGCTTCTTATTCGTTTCAAAATTTGATTCGTGCACAATCGGGCAAACCATGTGTCAGGTTGGTTATTGCAATGGAATTGTTTGAGCTTATATATGTTCTTACAATTGTCACATTTATCGAATAGTAAATATACTTGGTTTGGGAGCTGTCACTGGATAATTAACAATGAAAAGACTTACTTCAACTATTACATTTAGAACGTCTGTCAGCTACCCGTAGGTCAGAGATCAAGGCTATGGTGTGAAACATGAAAAGGTATGGGTTTTAATCAGTTCAAAATAATTTCTAGCAAGGTTGAAACCACTGTTCAGTGATCCTGGTTGGCTTAAACCAAGTGGATTTAATTTTCAATAAATCTGATAATAATAAGGCGCTGGCCTGACATCAGATAGGGCGTCGGTTCAAGTTCATATGTGTGTAAAACTTGAAAGGTATGCGTTGCTGATGATTCCAAATAAGGATGAAACAGCTGTACAGTGCTCCTGGTTGACTTGAAAACCTAGTAAATTTATTATGCAAGTGAATCTGACAATACTAATATAACAATTCTAATATGACACAAATATTGTTATTATTTTGTTACCGAGGTAGCCAGAGCGTTACACTTGTAACTGAGTGGTCATGGATTTGAGTTTTATTACCCGTGCTGAATGCAGGTCTTTATTTGGTCTTACTAAATATCCACTTATTGAAACTTGCGTTTTCCGTCAAGCCTTTAAGCAACAAAACCTAATAATAATGATGTGTTATATTATGATGTGATATTGCCGGACTTTCCAACCTCAAACAGGGTCACAATTATTCAGGTCAACAACTAAGACTAATTTTTCTTAGTTTGATTTTTACTCGTCAACCTCAGCTGTAAGTTTAACGCTCTGGTCATTCCTATTATCTCGATGTGATGATAACACTGACTTGTGCATTATATTGATTGATTTGGTATTGATTTTTATTGTGTAGTTTTGTACGTAGGGGTAGTAAAGTTTGTACTAACATTATTATTATTATTATTACAGTCACCGTAGATACTTCAATAGAAATACATTCAACATTATTATCATTATCGTCATTATTTGTCTGATTTCTACCTACATTAGACCATGTAGACCATAGTATGGAACATCAGGCCATGCGACTGGACGGAACTAGTTTATTCCATAGTGGCATTGTTTTAGTTGAAATTATTTAATTGCAACATACACATTGCTTAATTTCATTTTTGAAAATCGTATGTATTGCATATTCATCTACAATGTATAACTATTTCAATTTTTGATCAATTGTTATTGGCTTTTTGTTAGATGGGATTTGATTGATCTATTTTCGAATCGCACTTTTCCTGTTTTTGCCCGAGAACATCTCAATTCGTCCGAAGTGATTGGAGGCGACTTGACGTATTCGTATGCTGAAAACTTTTGTTCCGACTACATCAATCCAAACGCGCGGATTAGTGCATTTGGATGTTTTACAGGAATCAATCCTCCACTATTTGAGGTAATATTGTCATCTTGTGATACCTTTTAAGTAAGCTGGGTGTATAGTTGATCCATCTGCCGAAGCGGAAGCCCACATATACCGCTAGAACTAATGAAAACTTGGCTTCGCTACTAACGTTTGTTGTTATTGTTGTTGTTGTTTTTCAAATGAGGAGACGATGGCATGTTAGCAATCCATTCATTCATTTATCCAAAATATTTGGTTAAAACACCTGAACTCTATCTACCATCCGACTTGTTTAGCAAGGTTAATCTTTCTACAAGTCACTTAAATTCGCATGAATTTAACAACAGCCTTTGGATTTACATCACATTAAGCGGTTTTTTTTAGATGATTTCATTTAGTAGCATAAAAGAAAATTGTCGATTTTTTGCAATCCTGTTTACTTTACTCTATTCAAAGTGAAAAAAAATTATAAAATATCAGTTGACAGGTTATGACATAAACTTTATTACCAGCCAACGTTTATCATTTTACGGAATTGGACCTAAAGTTGCAAAATTTTATTTGTTGATGAAAATGGCTCAAAATTCTTTTATTATTTTCTGTCTACTTATTAACTTTATTTATGTCATTTTTTATTAATAATACATACAATTTGATATTGGTACATTATGGTATATCTTATTCAGTCCAGTGGTACAGTGGACTCGAACCTGCGTGGGCATGGATTTGATTCTCACCACCGGCACTAAATAAGGATTTGCGTTTGGCTTCGCTATAATGTCCACTGATGAAAAATATTTCTCGTAAAACATTTAAAGTAGTAAAAATCGATATAAAATTGATACTTAAATTCTTGCATTAGATATGCGACAAACTGCAATGCACCATCGATGATCATCCATTGTTCAATTGGTCAACTGCCATCCTTATCTTTCTATTCATTCTACTCGGCTTTGGCGTTTCAATGTGCCTCCTTTGGTTTAAGTGGTATCGACCGAAACGCGAATGGCGCTATTTTCCCTTCGGTTTTACACCCCAGTCGACGTCGAATCGTTTTCGCAAACACGCTGCTCCGATGGCATTCTATCATCAGCCAATGCACAATTACACCAGCCAGTTGGACGAAAACGCGTCATCGGTCAACGTCATGCCCAATCCGTTCGAGTCCAACTCGCTGTCATTTCAGTGCGCTCCCGACGCAATTGGCGACGACATGCCGTCTTCACACAATCATTTTCCTCTTTCTGCTCTGGCACTGAGTAGAACGCTCATTGGAACGAAACGACTCAATGGACCCATGTATCGACCGCTTATTGATACGGTCAAGGACAATTATGATCCGGAGTATTGTGAATAAGCTATCTTGTGGGTTAACGGTTAAATATGTTTTTCGCGTTTTAATCAGTAGTGATTATGGGATGTGTGTGTGTGTGTTTTATTTTTGTTGTTTGCACAGTCAGCTGTATTTCTGTCTAATGTGATTATTTATTATCATTGTCATTTGTTTTATTCGGTGGGCTGTGACTTTTTATTCGATTTAATTAAAAAAGAAATACATATTTTTTAATACATGTGCTAATTTTTGTTATATGATTTGAATTAGAAAATGGTGTTTATATATATATATATATATATATATATATAGGAAATTTATTTACTGGTAATAAGCACTTTTTAATTGTTACTACTTTGAATATATTACAGAATAGTTGTTAGTATATTAATGTCAAAATCATTTTTTATGCATTCAGTTGCGACAAAGTTTGTTTACTCAAACACTTGTTATCGGATTATTAATATTCCGTTTCGGATGAAAAGTACATCTGTAAAAGATTTTTATATAAGGGAAGTGTTCGTCTCCATGGTTTAATTTGGATACACAATGATAAAACTCACTGTTGCTTTCCATTTTAAAAGCGTGGACGGCGTTTTCCATATCCTTCTAGTTGGAATAACGACGTCAATACCTTAACAGTACAGAAACGAGTGCCATTGTAAAATGGGGCAAGTGCAAAAAATTTCACATTGGATGCAATTAAAAATGAATCAATCAGAGAACAACCACGTCCAATAAAATTTACTCAGATTTGGACCAATTAAAAATTCTATGATGTATAACATTTGCCCACATTTAGTGGGACTCTAATTCAGTTTTGAAAATTACTTGGCACAATTACAATTCAGACAATGAGATTATGAAAAGTACACTCTCGTCTACTGCATGACCTTATCACAATTAGACAATAAAATTATTTGGCTGAGTGTTACGTCTACCGTTCAAAGGACCATCACGAACGGTTATGGAATAGAAAATTGAACATAGTAAAAGAAAGATTGGGGTAGACCCCGTGTAACTTGTCTAAATACCAGTCTAAGAGACCCTAGTTGAAGTGAATCCCAAATGGCTGCCCGATGCTCTTAGAGTTAAATAATTTACAATTTAAAAATAATTGGCTCATCATGTAAACATTACAAGGGGTACCCTAAGCATCTTTATTTCTATCTTTATAAGTTTAAATTTTGGGATTGGATTAGGACTTGTCTCTTTTATCACATGGAAAGAACCAAATATATTTCAGAATGTAAAGGATAATCTTTACCAGGTTATCTTAGAATGGATAATCCAAAATGAGTGGATTATTAGTTTTATCATGTTTTTCATTGTGTGTAAAAACAACTCCAATTTTGCTAAATACAGAGACTCTCTTTGATATAAATTGGTTTATAACAAAAACGACCAGTACAAAATGATTTAAAATGGAATCAAAGTGCAAATTGTAGATCACTGTAAAAGTGCAGGAAATGCCAGATTGACTAATTTCGCAGCACGAATTTGACACCGGCTGAGATGGAGTTTGATTGTAGGACATGACCAAGGAAGGTGGTCGAACGTTCAATTCAAAATTGGATGGTCATCGGTTTGAGTTACATCAACAGCACTAAATGCGGTCCACTTGCTGTTTTTGTACCAATATGCCATTTTGTCAAACAGTACATAAAAAATTTACTCACTTTCTTGATTAGTTTTAGTGCAAGCAGTAAACACCTATCAACTATGTATTTGTACTGTATCGATTTTTTATGAGTAAAATTGGTTGTAGATAGTGCATTAGTATTGTCATTGTTACAATCTATTGTGCATAAGACAACAATTTAATAAAGGTAAACGTTTTATAGGACATTCGATTTTTGAAATCCTTTCTCAACCGGAATTGTTTATGGCAGAATATTATTATTTGCCCGGTTATGTTCCCATAGATAGCGATTGGAATTACTTCTCTACTAAATAAATACGTTGTTACAAACTACTACAACTTTTAGTTATTAATTTAAAGAATGTTTATTTGAAGAAAAGAATAATCATCATAAAAAATATAAGTAATTTGCACATTTAATAATCAAGTTAGAAATTTGTAAAAGTATATTAACTACTATAAAGTTGTAAAATGATGACAAATGCTACACTGGTTTAGGTAGTGATGGATTTAATCCCGCTTCTTTGAATGCCTGATGCAATCCTTCATAGACAGTTGGATCTTCAATGGTAACTGGTATCTATAAAAATGAAAACCACATACACACATTAATTACGGCATTTGATTTATTAAAAATCAATGATTATAACTAATTTATAAGACAAGTTCAGAGATCATATTTTAAGTAATTCATTAAATGCCTTTCTGCACTAGCATATGGTCCACACTAAACAAAATCTTATCGTAAACGTTATTTGAAAGATGAATATGCTACATTTAACGATTATTATTATTATTACCAATGTATGATTATAATTGCCATTACCATTGTTAATATTATTGTTACTACCAAAATTACTGTTACTATATCTTCGTAACACTTTCTGGCCTATAGAGAAGTAACTAAAACATTTTGTTATAACTCATAATAAGCATAGACATGTATAAGTGAAAAGTTTGGTTTTGTTTTTTAATCATCCTAATCAGGTCGATCTAAGTTTGAATTAAAATCATACTGCTTCCACTTCTTTGGTTTATTTCAATAGGGTGGTTTCTTTTTGTTATTTTTTAGCAATATATGTTTTCAAAGGCCAAGGTGCTAATCTTTCGCTCAATCCGACTTGGGACCGGATATGGTCGAGTCTCATCACCAAAAAATAAATGCAAATCCTTTTTAACTATTTATGTAAAAGAATTAAGCAATAAACCTAGAAAAAGTTGATATAGTGTTTCTTGTTTTAAACAATATTTTTTCATTTCCATATGTAAGTAAACATGTTGATGGATGTATTATTTTAGTTCGAATTCTCTCTTTTCACGAAGGACTATCGATTAACCAATAGTTCCCGTTATACCAACGTTCATTCTGTTATCTTTTTAAGCTATAATGCAGTTTAAAAAGATTGTGTTTTTAGCCATAGGCTCCATTTTCCGATTTAATGGGGTTGAGACCGGTTAGCTCGGAGTTATATAGATAACATCGTTTGTAAAATAAACAGTATGTGAGTAAAGCCAAGGATATCATTGTAGTTATATTATAAACCTTGATAGTATGAATGATTGACAGCTGTGCTATTGTACTGCACTTTAGCTAAAAACACTCGATGTCTTCTCAAATAAGTGTTAACCTTTCGTCTGTACAATAAAGCTGGTATGACGGAGTAGCCGAATCGGTTGAACGTTAGATTCAAACCTGGGTGGGCATGAGTTCAAACCCACCTAATATTGGCCATTGCTTTGCTTCGCTAAAAAATACTTTTTATCAAACATTTAAAAATATACTCGCAATACAATTTACAAAATAAAATAAATAAATGGTAAATAATATATACGAAATGAAATCATCTCACAGTTTACGTCTTCTGATATTTTTATCTAGAACCCAGTGCTTTAAGTTAATAAAACATTTTTTGTATATTTAACTAATTCATATCAGTATTAAAACTAAATTGTTGCCAAATAATTATGTATTACATAACACGTATTCTAGAATGGCGTAAGACCTGTACGCTAGCAAATATATATTCGAGTCCTAGTACAAATCGATTACACTTACTTTATAGTAAAACCATTCAAATAATATTTGTTGCATCGTGGTTCGTGACATAGTCACCTCTTCATTATTTTTGTATTTGTACGGCATATTAAAAAATTGACTTTAATGGCTTGATATGCGTAACAAACGTAGATGAAGAACGAAGTTTCTTGGTTGGTAGACGGCATCATTATGATGGCGCCACTTCGCAAAAATTGGCGAAGTCGTTTGATTTTTGTCAGGGTTATCTCCCTTAGTCTAAGGGCTACATTTTAAGTATTCTGGTTGTTTGCTTACACCCACGTACCGAAGATAAATCTCAGTTATACCGCTGTGCACTCGGTCTCTGCTTTTATTAATTTAAATGCCTATGAGCACCTAGTCTAAGATACAGCACATGGAGAAGGAACAGTCAGGAATGTCACCATTATTAGAAATTAAAACTTTATAGACATTGCTCAAACCTTCAGGACTATTAGCGTCCCTTACTAAAATCATCAGGATTATTAGCAAACCAGAAACCAATAAATAAATAAAACGCCTAGTTTAACTTTCATTTGTGTTCATATATGTCATTAGAATTCTTTATTAATGGTAGATCTATACTCGGTTTAATTAACGACAACTTTTATTCACTGACACTTATTATTTATTACAAAAATCACAATAAAATGCAACTGTTTATCTATCTGTGCCAAAGCGTACCATCAAGTCTTCACCAGCTGCCATTTTGGCCATACTACCGCGCGATATTTTGCCCGATCTCGTCTTTGGCAATTTGTCAACGATGCAGCCTTTCTGAAAAGATGCAACTGGACCGACAGATTTGCGGACAGCTTGAAATGCTGTTTCCAAAATCTGTTTTCCACTTTGTTTTGCGTTTTTTGCAATTACAAACACACCAAAAGGAACTTCTCCTACAATTGTTTAGCAATGTAGAAAAGAAACATTTATAAACAATGTAATTATAGATTTAAATGTGTATTTTACACCCATTTCAAAAATTAACGCCAAAAATTACAAAGGTATTAAATCTAAATTAATTTGTTATGTCCAATTATTTTTTCGTAAAAACAAATGTCGGGAATTAAACATAATGTCTAGTGCTTAATAGATCCATTATATATACTTAGAAATATTTATTTAAGAAGGCTGAGTCGGCCAAAATAGCATATTTTAAAAGCTACTTCTATATTAACGTGGATAATAAGTTAAAATTACACAATTTTTATAATAATTAAATTATTATTATTTTGTATGCTTAATTTCATTAAAAATGAACAATAACTAATTCTTAAAATTGATGTTAAACGTACATTCAAATCTGCTCTGATTAAAATGTCATAATAATTATCAAAATGAACATTTAATTATTCTAATCTATATAAATAAAAATAAATAAATAAATTTTTCTTAATTTTAAATAAAAATTTTAAAATAAATCTAATAATTTATTATTTACGTTTAACCTTGAGATTCCGCTCACCCGCTAATTCTGGTTTCTGATTGCATTGTTTTTGAAATGGTGAATAGTGATAAAAAATGTTTTTATCTCACCGAAAATGAATACCGTGTTATTAAAAAATTAAAAAATGAAGGATTTTCACCGAAAAGATTGGCAGATTTATATAGAGTTAACCTTTCAACAATTTATCGGGTTATCAACGGTCAAAAACCACGAAATTATGATAATGTTGGAAGAAAACGTGTAACAACAAGTACAGATGACCAAAAAATTATTATAGAGTTAAAAAAAATATAATAAACCTACTTCAGAAACCAAAAGAAATAGCTTAAACAATTTTACTTATTCTACAATAAGAAACAGAGCAATTGAATCCGGTCTAACTCTCTCTCTCTCTCTCTATATATATATATATATATATATATATATATATATATTGAAATAAATGTTTTCTGGTTTTAAAAAACATATATATTGAACTGCAACTGCATAGCTGACACTATTAATCCCAAAAATTTCAATTCATTATTTTAAACATGTATTTTAATTAAATTTAAAATTTACAAAAATATAAACTTGGACAATACAGTAACTTGATGAAAATTTTCTCAACTAGTTATCTTCTACCCTTTGACAACAAATAGTTCTCAACAATTGGTCATTTAACAAGGACATAAAATAAATCCGCATTTAAAACATGTAGATTCAAAACACTATTGCCCAAGTCTAAACATTTTATTCCTTGTTTTATTTTTTTGAATCCCATTTCTATCTTTAATAAAACTATTTTTCTTAATTTACAGCTTTTCCCTTGTTCATACAGGGTCGCTGTTTATCATTGACTTTTTCTGTTTTGTTTCGTCGAAGGAGTTGCTCTTTGTTAGCTTTTTTCCCTTCATTTCTGTTTCCATATAATTTAACCATCTTCTTTTTGATAAACCTTGGTTTCTTATTTGTTTAATAAAATTGTGCCTGAGTGGTCTAATAGTACAGCGCTGAATTTAAACTTGGGTTCAAGTGTATTAACTACAAGTCCCCGTTTGGCTTCACTTAAGGTCCATTTGCTAAAATTTCTTTTTGTAATAATCAAATGAAATACACAAACAAAAGGCTGTGGGTGCCTACCTTTGAGCGGATGTTGAATTGGAATCACAGCGCAATCGACAATGTCACTAACAGTCAAACAGACTTCTTCAAGTTCGCTGGTACTGAGCCGATGCCCGGCTACATTGATAACATCATCCGATCGGGCCATAATGTAACAAAATCCATTTTCATCTTTGTAGCCCATATCTTTGGTATCATAATATCCCTAAAAAATAATCAAACATGAGTATGTATAAAATACAATAGGATATTTCGCTATATATATATAATATTGTTTTTATTATTATTATTATTATTATTATTATTATTATTATTATTGTTATTATTGTTTTTAATAATAATAGCTTTTGGCTTCTATATTTTAGTGGAAGTAGCTTTCAGCACACAAAAATAGATACAATTATAAAATATATAATTAATAGTATCAAATAACGACAAAATAAAAAACAAAAAAATAGATGTTTGATACACACTCAACAAAAAATAATCAATATTAAAGTACATGTACATTACTGTATATGGATAAAAGGCATGTTTTTTGTATCGAGAATGACTACAATAAAATACAATTACATGTTGAAAAATACAAGTTGATTTTAATTCATGTAATCCGCATATTCATAATTTCATAAAATGAACTTTATAGAAATCTGTTCCCCCCCATATTTTTATTTGTCATTAAGGCTTTACTGAATCGTTTCCAAAAGTCAGTCCAAAACTTTGTTGTAATTAACTGAACTAAAATTATATAAGTGATAACTTGAATGTTGTATTGTTTTGATCATTATACGTTTTTACAATTCACCGCCTTTTATTCTGTTCGTTATTGTAGCATAAAATACCTTTATGCTAAATATGCACATCTATCGAACTCCGCCTAGAGAATATTAGAAATAGACCAATTTAGCTATTCCCAAGTCTAAATAAAGGAGGAGGGTTCAAGATGAGCAACCTGGTCTTTATAAAAAATTATATTACTACAAATAATAAAAGTACGCCATTCCGGTAAATAACGACAAAAAAATGATAGCATGATTTAGATGACAAGGTTAAACGGAAGCCGAAAGGAACCTTAATCTTCGATTAGACGAACAAAATTACCTGGTCAAATTCTACTTTTACCACCCAAAAGACCAGCAGGAACAGTTTTAGAATAGACTATTGATCATGTCACAAAAGGTAGGAGTAGACCCCAGATGATTTGGCTAAGAACCATTCGGAAAGATCAATCAAAAGTTTTAACAAAACGTTCGAACACAATGAATCATTTTGTTGCCCCATGCTATTTTTAAATAATAAAACTTTGTTGTTGCTCTTGCTATTACTGTTATATTGGTACCCCACGCTTATTTTAAAGCAAGGGGTTTTGTAATAATAATAATAATAATAATAACAATACTGCTATTGAAGTATTTATGCTAATGACATCAATAGTGAAACTATAATAAAATACTCTAATCTACTTGCATCTGTGCCAAAAATATGTCTATCGCAAAAAATGATTTTCAACAAAACATTTAAAACCAAAAACAAAAAATAATTCACCGTACAGGATACTCTTCAAAGTATTCCTTATTAAATCGCTCTTCATCGTCCCATAAATTGATCATAGCACCTGGCGGAAGAGGCAATTTGACTAGAATCTGTTTCAATTCGTGTTCACTATTCGAATTGTGCTGTTTGTCGGCAAAATCCGTTTTGACAGATGCAAAGTGAATATCATAACCGGGAAGCGGCAATCCGGCCGAACCTAATGGAGCTGCAACACCTTGGGATGTGTAGGCGCCGTCTGGATAGCCTAGACAACACGAAGTGATAGGCCATCCGGTTTCGGTTTGCCACCAATTGTCAACCATTCGTACGTGTGAAGGTAGACCTTGGTAGAGCCATGTAATTGTGGAAACATCACAATGCTCGCCTACCAAAAAAACGTTTTTTAAATTATTCAGCGATGATCGCAAATGTTGGCTTTGTTCCAAATTTGGATCTTCGCTTCGAATAGCTCGAGCAGCACTCGGACTTAAGAGCCAGCCCGATACGGCGTGTTTTTTGAGCACACGAAAGTATTGGGCTGCATCAGGCGTGCCAATGGGTTTGCCCTTTTTAAATTGATTAATTTATAATAATACCAATTATTACTAATATGTAATAATCTATTTTGACAAGTCAAAATCGTCACATTTTCTTAAATAATAATTTTATTTGATTTCAGTTAACCAGAAGCAATGCACAGTTGTTCCATCCTAGCGGTCTAGCGCTACAGCGCTCGAATTTGGACCTTAGTGAGCATGGGTTCGAATCCCACCACTGGCACTTTTGGCTTCGCTAAATGTCCACTGCTGAAAGATGTTTCTCGTAAAACATTCAAAGTAATAAACATTTTAAAAAATTGGAATCAGCAGTGCATACCTTTCAAGTTGCACCCACTCCCTATCTGATATCAGGCCAGTGCCTTAACCACTGAGTTATTAATATTATTAATATTATCATTATTATTAGATAAAGATACTTTATTGAAAATAAATAAATAAGTCAATAAAATAGATTACAAATTTTAATTATATTAATTTTAATAAACAAAATCAATGAGATTATTTGTCATATATGTGAGATGGTCTCGCAGTACATCGCTTGACTCATACGTGGGTAGGCATATAATCTCCATCACTGGGCCTCTGTTTGGCTTTGCTACAAATTACAACTTACTGGAAAGTGTTTTTCCAAAGCATTAAACAATAATAATAATAACAATAATAATAATAATAATAATCCTGGGGATTTATGGGATGCTACTAATTCTAAGGATTTGAGTAATGTTTATAAAGTCTCAATCTCCAATGATAATAGCATTCTTGATTGTTTTTTTTCCACGTGGTGCATTCGGGACTAAGTGCCAATAGACATCTAGACTAATAACAGCAGAGGCCGCATGAATAGCGATATAAGTGAGCTTCTGCTTTAGCGGATTGATGCAAGCATACATCCAGTGTACTTAAAAGGTATCTTAAAGTACATGTATATCATTTTTAGTTTTTAAGATAAGGGAGATAACACCAACATAATATCAAGTAGCCTCGTCAATCTTTGCGAACAGTGGCACTGTCACAATGATGCTGTCTATTAGCCATAAACCTTAGTAATTCTTCCACGTTTGTTACTCTTAAAAAATAATCGAAATCGATTGTTTTATATGCCGTTTAAATATAGAAAATAATGAAGAGGTAACCACGTCAACAACCAAAATCAATAAATAAATAAAACCTTCACTCTCTTAATTTTTCACTATATTTTATTTTCAAAAACATTCTTATGTTGAATAAACTTTCGGTTACTACTTACGAGTTTTACGCGCTTAAAAATAGCATTCGTGTCGTTTATCCGTAAAGCAACAGGTAATTCACCTTTAGTCAACATAGATAACCTTATAAAGAAACAAGCTCCAATTAACGTACGTTCCCAAATTATTAAAATTTATTAAGCCCCCCGGAACTGCAATAAACTTGTAATCTCATCAGCGAAATAATTGTTAAAACCTAGTCATAAAAATAGATATTTTTTACTTTTCTAAAACTACCATTTAACAAGTCTTCCTATTATCACAAAATACTTTCAAAAATTAAAATTCAACTTGCTTCATAAATAATCGTCTTTGCACGTTGGATGAGGGGAGCATAGCAACAAAACGAGTGACCTACGACCCAACCAAATTCACTACAAGCCCACCAAGCTTCGTCGGGCTCCATATTGAAAACCATGTCGGCTGTATATTTTAATCCAACTAAATAACCGCCATTGTCTCTAACAATTCCTTTTGGATTTCCTTCAAAAATGCATTTGTAACCATTATTAAAATTTTTTTTAAATTGGATTATTATAAAATTGATCTTAAAAAGTGTTTTACAACATTTTTTTACAATTACATTTACTGTACATAATTTACACTTACTGTTACATCCTAACTCTTATTTCCTTTATAAACTACCTACATGTTAAAACTAGTTTTTTTAATAGATGCTCATTTCAATGACTAGAGTAACTAAAACAACGTAGTAACTATTATACCCTAGTGAGCACAGGTTTAATTTGATTATTAATACTAAGTACATGTATCAATCTTGCTATTCTAAATGTTCGTATGTTAAAAACTTATTACTATTATTGTTATTATTATTATTATTATTATTATTATTATTATTATTATTATTATTATTATTATTATTATTATTATTATTATTATTATTATTATTATTATTATTATTATTATTATTATTATTATTATTATTATTATTATTATTATTATTATTATTATTATTACAAATCCCTTTTGCTTTGAATAGCATTTGGCAACATACATAAATGTTCAATGTAATTATATCATTAATTTTTAACATCAATCATAAAATTTTTTTTCTGCTTTTACTTAACCCTGTTATCGGAATCATGCTTCCAATTTTTCCGTATTTTGTTTAAATAGCAGTTTTTATTTTTTTTAGGCAATGTTATATATATGCATTGAAAATCTCACACTTTAAACTGTTATTTAAAAAGTATTTGTTATCAATTTATTTAATAACAATATATATAGGTAATTATTCTACAATTTATCTAAAACAAAACAATTAAAATTTTTATTATACCCGTTGTTCCTGACGTATGTAGCAAGTAGAGCGGTTCTCCCGATTCCAATGGAACCGCATCATGGCGTTTTCCTGCTTGAACTGCTTCATTCCATTCGACGTAAAACGTTCCAGATCCCAATGGCATTTTTTCAAATTCTTTTCGATTGAGAAACAAACATTTTTCAATGTTATTTCTGCACCCAGACAAATCTATCGCTTTTTCCACAATTGATTTGTAATCAATAAGTCTGCTTTTTTCAACGCCATACGATGTAGTTACAATTATTTTAGGCTAAATAAATACATATCTCAAGTTTTATTATCAATAATCGTTTTGTTTATATTTTTGAAAATAAAATTTATTTATTAATTAGTGACAATGTTTTGATTTAAATTAATTTATTTTTTTATGATTTTAAAATGGTTTACTTTTGACTTTTGAATTCTGTTGCTTAATTGTTTGGCAGAAAAACCGCCAAATACAACAACATGAATAGCTCCCAATCGAGCACTAGCCAGCATGGAAATCATGGCTTCTGGTATCATTGGCATATAAATTAGAACACGGTCGCCTTTGTTTATTTGACAATTGTGGGCCATAAAACCTGCTAATTGTGAAATCTAAAATGTATAATAAAAAAATGATCTTTATTAAACAACTGTTACCATTAAAACTAATTTCAGTTATGTATTGATAAACATTCTTTTAAGCGTAGAAAGAAAAATTTTATTTTTATATAAACTACGTTATTACTAAAATAATAAACAATATAAACAATATTTTAAGGAATAATTCATTTACGAAAAACTACCATAAATTATGCAAAATGAAAACGGTTATTTTGGTACAAAACAAAAGATTTTTAATCAAACAAATAACAATAAAGTTGAAGAAGATTTCTAGTAAATCAAGCTATTCTAAAAAAATTTTTAACAATAATGTAGGCTTAAAGCATTGGGTTCCCTTTCTAATTCCAAACAAAATAATAGAAGACGTAAATTGAGGAATGAATTCGTATTATATATTCCTTTTAGTCATAGACATATAAAGAATCAGTATATATATACATAAAAATATATAATATAATATGCTGTAATTAACTTAACATGCTTATGTTAAGTCCAAGCTAAATCTAATAAAGTTATATATTGTTTTTGTGCACACAAACTGGGTTTTAATATGTGGATGTAAACAGATTCAAGTGTTTCTAACATATGAGCAGCTTTAGTAGTTATCAACAGTTTAAAACAATTATTAATATTAACTAATTGTTTTGCCTGAACCAAATGACGTAATATTGACGAAGTGCACAAACGTTCCTTTGAGTTGAACTCTTTATCCATTCTATTAAAAATGTTTTCTTCGGCCCGTTCAGCTAAACAACAAGTTGTCCGACCAATATATTTGTCACCGTAACTGCAAGTAAACTGGTAGATACGATGAAGGGTGAAGAACATTACTTTAGCTGTTTTTACTTTGGGCAAAGGCGACCTGTTATGGTACATAAAATTTTCAATTAGGTCAATGGGTATGTCCTTTTAATCACACTCTTAAGCCTTATTTTTAGAAGTTTCATGATATCATCTCTTTTAAAATACAATTCTATAAATACTGGCTTGTTGTCGTTTACAATTTTTTCTTTAGTTTTAAATGATTTTAAATAAAAATTGATAAATTTTTCAGAATATCTATTATTGATTAGAGTTTGTTTTGAGGTTTCTAATTCTTTATCAATGGTGTCACTTGAATATATTCTTTGTGCATGGTTGAATAATATTTTAATCAGTACACGTTTTTGTTGAATAGATTAGAAAATTTTAAAATGGAGATATTAACCGGTCTAGGTAGGCTTGTGGTAAATCTTGAATTGAATAAATCCATCATTTCTTCGTACCAGTCTTACATCCAAAAAATTAATTGTATTATTTTCTTCAAGCTCGCATTTAATTTTGATATTGAGATAAATGCTGTTGAATATTTGCAGTAATTGATATATGTTTTTTTTATTGTGAGCCACAATTATACATTATATTACATTATATATTTTTATGTATATGTACTGATTTTTTATATGTTTGTGACCGAATAGAATATACAAAATGAATTTATCTTACAGTTCACGTCTTCTATTATTTTTGTTTTTAATAATGTAAACATTTACAGGTATATTAAAAGCCAGTACATATACGTTCTTTATTTCAGATTTATTAAATATTAATTGTATTGTAGCTTATCCCAAATCTGATTAAAAAAGGAGGAGAGTTCAAGCGCAAAATTAACAGCCTGGTCTTTGTAAAAAATATTGCTAAAAGAACAACAAAAGAAAAGCGTTTTATTAAACTACGGCAAGGAAATAAAGCATGATTCTGATAACAAGGTTCGGTAATATCCAAATAAATGTTTAATCTTCGATATGCACGATCTTTAAAGCCAAACATTTAATGTACGTTTCTACTAAAATATTAAATTTTTTAAAAATATATCACATTTTTATTTTGCAATTTTATATTATAAACCTTTTCTAGCAATTCATTGTATGTGTATTGAGTGTGTGTAGATGTTACAGGGCTCTCTTGAATAATAGCAATTTGATGTTTATATCCTTCTTCAACATGACGATCTACACAATTATAACATGCATTTGTCAATCCACCTTCAAACCTATATAAATAGAAATAATAATAATAATAATAATAATAATGTAAATTGCTGTTACCATTTAGGAACAGTTGAATTTGGATTAGCTATGACTCTATTCCACTTTTTAAACCAAACAATTTTTTCCGCTATATTGGCCCAAAATTCTTCACTATTTGTTATTGATAATTTGTAAGCATCTTTGTAGGTTTTAATAAATCTTTGAGAATAATTTAGAGGAGTAAACATATATTTTTTAAACAACATTCTCATGTTTGTAAAATCTGTAATAAATAAAAACATTTTAATATTTAAAATTATTAACTTAGATTTTATATTTTGTTTTAATTCATGCTAATTATAAACCAAATATTTTAAACCACTTTATTTTAAGTATATGTGCCGGAGTAGTTTAGTGATACATTGCTGGACTAATAAAAGGATGAGCATTAATTTAATTCCAATTACTGGCACCAAATGCAAACCCTTATTTGACTTTGCTAACTGTCCACTTCCCATAAAACATTCAAACAGTAACAATCCAGAAAGAGGAAATAAAAATGTATGGTTAACAACTATATCTTTTAAGCATATATAGTTATACCAAAAACAACAACATAAGTACAAAAATTCACTTTAGTATACAAAAAACAAACAGAAAGTACAAAAAGTAAAAATCTTTATATGATATGTGTTATATATATATATATATATATATATATATATATATATATATATATATATATATATATATATATATTATAAGCACATCTAAAATATATGTACGTTTTTTTCTTATTTTTAGACTAATAAATTTTCTATAAAGCCCTAACTGTGTGTATAATACATAAGAAGATTCAAAAAAACAAATCTAATTACACTGAGTAAACTTAATAATATATTAATATTTATTATTTAAAACATAATTAATCATAAACTTAAATTCAGTATATAATTAAACACTTGTCGGAATGACACGAGTTTCCGTTTTATTACTACCAGTTAGTGTAAAACCTAGTTTGCAACTAAAATGTCTTCTATTAGCAAAATGCTTTTGGTATGACATTTTAGTAATAAAACTTACAATAACCAAAAACATGTTATACAATTGTACATATTAATCGTTAATTAAAATTTTTTAACCTCAGCCATCCTTCTATTACATTGAATGTGATAAAATCAATAGCTCATGGTATAATTAATTCTATTATTACTATAAATCCATAATAAATTTAATTGTAGAATGTTATAAATATAAATAGTTAAAACATATCAATTGGTATTCATGTTTTTTAAAATTTTATTTAAACATTAAATAAAAATAACATAGTAATAAAAGTAGTTAATTACTAGGTAATTATAACTATATGTAAATCTATTATTTTTAATTTATTATTTTAATTACTATATATAAGTTAAATTTTAATTTTTGAAATTTAAATGTTAATAATTAATTCACAAATAAAATTATCGCAAATTGCAAGTTGAGTAAAATAAAATTTTTAATTTTTGATTTTTTTGTATAATACTATTGAGTAAAAATCAAAACGGGAATACTATAAAAAATATAATAAATTTAAATAAAATTAAAATATATTAATTTTAATTATACTAAATATCTACATACACAAAACACAAAAATTAATTTTTTTGTAAATTGAACATGATCTAAAATTGTATGATTTGTAATTTATTCAAACTTATATTAGTAGTTCAAAAAACATTTCTAAAATAATTTAAAAAACACCTTTTAATAAATAAATAAATAAATTTATAATAAAAATGAACATATAAATTAAATTAAGTTTATAAGTAACAAAATAAAACAGAAATATTACATATTAACGTTGTAAAACTATGGTTTGACTATTAATTATGGTATTTTTTAAAATTATATATATATATATATATATATATATATATATATATATATATATATATATGTGTGTGTGTATGTGTGTGTGTGTTTAAAAATAAAATAAACAGTATTAAAAATGTAATTAATGTAGCTAAAATGCCTTAACCTTAAAAATTTAATAAAAATGTAATTTTTGTTCTGTAATATAAAAATTAGCTTATATAAGAAAATAAACCTTGAAACAAAAACAACACAAAATACAATACCGTTTTAAATCATTAAAATAGAACAGTAAAACAATTTGTTTAAATATAAACTACTTTTTGTGTAATTTTTTATTAATTTAATTTAATTTTTTAATTATTAATTTATTATTTTATTTATATAATTAATTTTTAAAATAAACTTTAAAAAAAGTTTTATTGTATTTTAATTATTGAAAAAATATAGAAAAACAGGTTAAATGGGACATTTATTATTATCAAAAAATGTAAAAAAATTAAATTAATAGCCAAAATACATTGTGAAGATTATTAAACTAATAATTACAAAAGTAAGTAAAAAAATTAAAACAAAATAATAGTCAAACGATTTTGTATTACAATGGAAAAAACTGTAATAATTGTTATAAACGAAAGGAGGGAATATTTAAAACAATCTCACGCTTAAAGTACAGTGTAACACGTACCTTACTTTTTATAATAATTCAATCTAGTACGCAATTATTATTTATGTGTAATTCTCAATTATTTGTTAGCATAAGTTACATTAACAATTAGTAAAAAAAATTTTGTTAAAACATTAATAAACTATTTATTTAATTTAAAAAATAATTGTAAAATGTCAAAATTTAAGCAATTAATAGTTTTAATTAATTTTTATAATTTGAAATTTTTATAAACTTATTAAGAATATAAATACAGTAGTAATATAAAGTTATCCCTTTTTCTAATTAAAATATTTTAATCTTAATAGAATTAATTTAACAGTTATATAAAATCTAGGTAAAACTTGGTAATCTTCTAAGCTCCTCTGTTTTGATTGTGATTTTATCCCGGCTAGGATTAAAGTTTCCAGATTAATTAAGTCACATAGGCATTCTATGCTTTATAAACTCCTACGGATAGCTAAGAATAACAAGAATATTCTGTTTAACTTTATTAACGACAAACGGGTACCTGAAATTATTTCGATAAGATCTAACCAAACCACCTTTAGATTTCACAAATCGTATATAGATAAATCTGATAAGTTGATGTAAAGGACACTGTTACTGTTGAATGAAATAATTAAATTATTATTAATTTTTATTTCGATTACTATTTTTATATTATTGTACATATAAACACTTTGACTTGTTTGAATCTTGTCCTGAGGCGCGCTTTTGTATTTGAATGCATAACGTTGTTGTTAACGTGACTTTTGTTCTGTGAGTATATTTGTGTCCTGTTTATTCCTGTTGGTAAACAGTATTGGTATGTAAATTTGAATTATTTTGTAATAAATTGCAGAACGATATATTAGATCACACAAGAGCTTTTTTGATTGAAATTAGCTGGGGTGTTGATAATTGTCCGTATCAAATTAAATCAAAGGAATTCAGGGCCGAGCTCTCAGTGAGATCTTACAGTTCAATACTTACTGACATTGTAAAGGTTCAACACTGCCAACCGTTGGGGTTTGAAGTTCAAGACTTGCCAATTGTTGGAGTTTGAAGTCAAATACCACTGAAATTGGAGTTTTTCGAAAACTCAACTTGTTATATTGGTGCGGTCAATATATATTTACAAGAACCATCATTTAATATACCATCAAACCATTGGGGTTTGAACAAATTTGTTTGGCGTAAATTGGTGTTCAGTTCTGCCAAATTTTATCAATCAATTCCTCCAAGACCAACAAAATGCCAAGACGTACATTTTCGAAGGAAGATGACAAACGACAATTGGTAAACACGGTTTCGGATGTTGGTCTTCAGAATACCAATGGGGAACCAGTGACAATGGTAGGTTACCCTTCTGATGACCGTTTGTCTGATGTAACGATTGGTTGTGTTGATGTCAAGTGTGACAAGCTTGAGAAGTTAAGGAAGTTAGAAAGGAAATAAACTTATTAAAGCTTGAAATTAGATCGGAGTTGAATGCTAACCAATTCGAAGAAGTTAGCCACAATGATCAGGGTATAGAAATGAGCAATAATGAGTTAATTAGTTCCTTTAAGACTATTGTTAACAGGTTAGATCTTCCTCGTATTGAGGTAAGCAAATTTTACGGTAATCCTGTGGATTACTGGAGGTTTATGAATGAATTCGAGACCTCTATTGAGTGCATGTTGTGCAGCAATAAACAGAAATTAGCTTACCTAATTCACTATTGCGAAGGAGAGTCTAAGGAGGCAATACGTGAATGTATGATGCTTCCTCCTGATGAAGATCTTTTAACGGCGAAGGAGACGTTGAAGCAATTGTATGGTAGATCGCATGTAGTGGCGAGGTCAATTTTAGATAAGCTAGTAATTGGTCCACAACTAGTAGCGAATTCTTGTAGCTTGGTGTCTTTCTCAATACAAATGAGAAATTGTGAAATAAATTTAACTAGAATGGGATGTAAGTCTACCCTTGATTCTATAGATACTTTAGAACGAGTAGTAATTAGACTCCCAACATCCTTGCAAAAACAGTGGGCTATAATAGCTGACAGTTTGTATCAAGATGATAAGGAACCACTGTTTAAAGACCTTTTAAGGTTTGTTTCTGATCATGCAAGGATTATGAATAGTCGATTTGGTGAGATTGCATCGCAAGCAAGTTATACACCAAAAACGACTGAATCAAGGTCTAAAATTGTAAGTAAAGTAGGCTTACATTGCCCATTACAAGACGGATATTATGGACTTGAGAATTGTGACCAATTTTTTAAGTTGGAACAAACGGATAAAATGGAGATTGTTCGTAGTAACAATCTGTGTTTCTCTTGTCTAGGGAAAGGGCATGCGTCAAATTTATGTAATTACAAGACTCGGTGCAAGGTAGCAGGTTGTAAAGGTTCACATCATTGGCTTTTGCACCCAAGTATTCATCAATCTAACGTTAATGCTGCAGTGTCCACAACTGCAAAGGTATATCTAGGTGTGATACCAGTAAAACTGGTAGGTCCTTCTTCCGTAAAAAATGGATGGGCTTTTCTAGATAATGGATCAGATTGCACTTTGGTAAATGGACGTACTGCTGAAACGTTGGGGTTGGAAGGGAGCACAATTGAACTGGAAATGAATACACTGAACGGGGTGTATAATACCTTGTGCAAAAAGGTACAATTAAGGATTGAACCAGTTGCAGGAGGGCTTCCCATTACCATTGATAATGCGTATGCGGTAGACAAGCTTCCTTCAATAAGGACTAATATACCTACTGAGGAAAAGTTACAAAATTGGCCTCATTTATCAAAACTTCAATTGAATCATGGTGAATTTTCTTCAATTGATATATTGATAGGCTGTAATGTGCCTCAGGCGCATTGGGTCCTAGAGCAAAGGTTGGGTAAGGGGAATGAACCTTACGCCATAGAAACCCCTTTGGGTTGGACTATAAGAGGGCCAAGTAGTTGTCTACCTAGAATAGATAAGAATGTATTTTGTTGCCAAACATATGAAGATGTTGTGGAACAAATTCATAAATTGTCTAATAGTGATTTCGGGTATATTAGTGACGACTGTATGAGTTGTATAAGCGATCTAAAGGCGGTTGTTATTGTTGAAGGTACAATTAGTGAATGTTATCCAGTAATATTGCTAACTAAAGGATATTACAGAGATTTTAAGAGCATGAAGAAAAAATTCTTTGTGATCAAAGTGCCGAAAAACCCCCCAAAATCCAAGTGTTTAAGGTTAAAAGGAAAACGAAAAAGAGAAGGTTAGATAATTTATTGTTTCTGTCCATAGTTTAACTAGTCTATTTAAATAGTGTTCTATGTGGACAATCATACTTGAAGTAGAAGGTTGTACATCCAAGTTTGTAATCGACAAATATATTTAGCAGCTGTCACTACTTGAAAGTATTGATTGAGTTTGTTTGTTCGTATGTTGCGGTTGTCATGTATGGGTAATCTTCAGGTGTCTAGTGTTCACCATTCCCATTCAAGTCAACGTCAGAATTGTGTGCGTCAATTGTTGTAAACTCATCTGGCCCTAGAAATGTCCGTTTTGAAAAAACTGCGTTTTTGGCCGGGAGTGTTACTGTTGAATGAAATAATTAAATTATTATTAATTTTTATTTCGATTACTATTTTTATATTATTGTACATATAAACACTTTGACTTGTTTGAATCTTGTCCTGAGGCGCGCTTTTGTATTTGAATGCATAACGTTGTTGTTAACGTGACTTTTGTTCTGTGAGTATATTTGTGTCCTGTTTATTCCTGTTGGTAAACAGTATTGGTATGTAAATTTGAATTATTTTGTAATAAATTGCAGAACGATATATTAGATCACACAAGAGCTTTTTTGATTGAAATTAGCTGGGGTGTTGATAATTGTCCGTATCAAATTAAATCAAAGGAATTCAGGGCCGAGATCTCAGTGAGATCTTACAGACACATTTAATTAAATAATAGAACAATTAGTATTACAATTTAATAACATGCACATTAAAAATATTTTTTAATAAGCATAATTTACAAGCCTCATTTTGTGAAAAATAAATTAGTATAGTCCAATGCATTATAACATACAATAGTATTACCCCATATCCTAGCTAATAAAAAAATTAATTTTACCTGACTCACTCATATGATCTATGTGATCTTTGAGTGCTAATTTTAACAATCGTAAAATTTATCAATTTATATAGCGAATGTACTATTCTTTGGTAAGCCTTGTTAATTCTGACCTTTTAAAACGCAGTCTACAGTCAAGAATTTTAATGTTTTACAAGTAATTCTTTATTTTAACATTCTATTTACTTAATTTACATCACATATGTCATTTATTTATTAATAGTACTAGTAGGTAAAGCTTGGGTGGCATAAATTTCCGTGTCATTAATATCACTTAAAAGAGAAATATAAATGACATCAAACCCTAAAAATATTTAGGAAATAATTGTGATAATTAGTTTAAATAGAAATTAATATTTATTTTCGTTAAAAGGAAATTTTATCTTAACAAACTAACTACTTATTTATACTTAGTAGAAAATAATGGCAATCACTATCATTGGCTACTCAACTTTTACAATAAACCGGTAAACCATTTTTATTGGTCAAAATTATACCACTATTATCGTACCAATCACTTCAACTCAGTGTTTCAAGTGCCCTCCAGCATCTTGACTCAACGTATATTGCGGAAGCACAAGTGGTCCTCGAACAAATAGTTAGTTTCAAGTTATCCTCTTGTAATGCTAACGGGGCATACCTTTAACGTAGATAATCTCCCTGGATTTTGGAAATTTCTAAATATTGTTTATGCATTAGACATTTGACACTGTTTCCGTAATTTAATAACAGCTTAATTCAATGATGCACATGCAGTTGTAATTGTTTTCTCCATAAAACTGCATAATTCGCCAGTATATTTTAATTGCATTACAGACAACAGTATTGACACAAATTATTTTACCATAAACTAATGATATGTAGCATAGAAATACTGTTTAAAATTGACATTTAGATCGGTTAATTCAATCTTCACATATTCAGCAATTTTAAAACCAGATAATTTTGTAAAAAATAACAACTTAGATGTGATTAATAAGAGTTTAACTTATTGCAGTATCTTTCTTTGTTCAAAAACTAAGTTTCCTTTAAAACAAAAATTTACACCTTTGCTGACGGAAAATAATGCACCTACTGTGACTGATAGATTACACCTAAACTACTACAATCAAGTGTATGCACGCAGCATATACCTGTTCGGTTAAGGGACGAAAGAATGGTTGCATTAACCCTTGGACACTAGTACCATCACAATAATGCTCAGCTAAAATCACCAGTTGCAAGTTAAACTCCCAGTTTCTTATAAAAATACGAATGAATCCTACCCGGCACTCGGTTAACTTAACCGCTTCAGCATAAACACTTGAAGAGAAAACAGATAGAATTATTTCAGTATATCAAATAATGTATTATTGAAAAAAAATGTACAATAAAAAACTAAACCTTAAGTAATTATAAGAAATCAAATAAAAAATGCTTATAAACACAAGAATATAGTTTGACATTGATTCCGTCTAATAGATCTAGCGCAAGTTCACATATATACACACACTGACGATTGGTCGAATTGCGAAGAATCTTTTGTAAATTCAGGCTTATGTAAAAAACAAAATCCCCCCTAAGTGCACAATAATTGATTCAACTATTCTGCTGACAAATTGCATTCCAAATTGATTTGCAATCCATTTTCTCGAAGGGCATCAAGACGTCTCCTACTATAGAAAACTGTGCGCAGATGAATTCTTTACATAAATCTACAGACGGAAATCCCACCGAATTGGCAACAAATGATAAACTTAGATTGGGGCGATAACTATTAGTAGTTGAGTGGATATATTACACAATTGAGGGAAAACAAATATATGCAACATATTGAGAGGGGATTATTAAAGATTAAAAGAAGACCGATATACATGTGTATAAATAATGGATGATGGTTGATATGCGCGTTTTTAGTGCACACACAATTATGGGAAGAAGTTGGCAAAATTATTCACGACAGCATCATTTCAAAGAAAAATGAAAAATAATCCAAAATAATTAGTAAAATGGAAAAAATATAACATGCATATATATATATATATATATATATATATATATATATATATATATATATATATATATAAATCACAATACTAAGGGTAATCGAAAGAAATACGTTAGAAAACATTTTATCATATTCAAAAATTAATCTACAAAATGTGTATTGGTTAATGCACAAAAACACAACACTACAAAACACTAACAAAATACCTATAAATAATTTCAACTGGTGATTAATTAAATGTGTTGCATATACATAATATAATCTAAATTAACATTTTATACTTTAATAATTTCATAGCTTAAATATTAGACTGGAAACATTTCTGATCTGAGTCCTCATAGACCAAGTTGGCTTAACGACATAAATTGCTTTTAACTCTCAATTACAATTCTTCGTTGTTCACCAATCATGCTTTTTTGTTTCAAAGAGAAAACTCACTTAACACACTTTTTAGTTGCAAATCAAACACCAAAATAAATCCCTCAATTAGTTGTAAATTACTTCCCTATACCTATAACCTGTTCGTTGAATATTCAGTCCACTAAAATCGACTAAAAATAGTAAATCAACCTACACACTATTATCCAAACACCGGTAACACCAGAGTACTTAACTTAACAAACACTTTTACTAAATTAACTACGCACACTTTAAACATGATTTTAATAGCTTCTTTTCTCTCTCGATCAATAAACCAATTAATGACATGTTTGCAACCCAATGGAGGTCCATTCTCGTCGTCTTCAGAAGGACACACGAGTCGAAAAAATCGCTGATAATTATTCAAGGACCATGCAGAACGCACTTTTAGTGCAAATTTAATGCATATATTCTGTTTGTGAGCAGAACGCAAACCAGCCATAATTGTATTGATACCTAATTTTAAAAGAAAATAAATAATAGATAATATTTTCATCCATTCAACAAAAAAATGGTTACATACATGAAAATAAATACATCAATAATCACATTGATGTAACAATCATTTACCTAAAATATCCAAAGTAAAAATATAATACAGCAACCGGTATGCAGTGAATTCTAATAACCTAGGTGTACCCAAACCATCTTTATGAAGTCTTAACAATTGACTTTGGCATTGATGAAATTCTTCAAAATCGCCGGCCTCCAAAGCTGCGTCTGCATGAGTCTCGTAGACCAATACAGTGAAATCATCTTGTATAACTTGAACCTATAATATATATATATATATATATATATATATATATATATATATATATGTTGACTTATAAAAATACTGCATATTATTGTATAGCATTTCTCTTTTAATAAACCATATTTACAATATCGAAACATATTTTTCCTAAAAAAACAAAGTCAAAACAATATAATCAAACAGTAGTCCATCAGATAAAACTTTCCAAGTTGCGCAAAACCATGCTGATTCCTGCCAAAAAGTCACATTTGAGCAACACAGAAAAGTAATAAATTTCCTACTACAAAAATTAACTAGGTCACTTGATTTGTTGTCGAAGTTTTCTTCCTTGGACCCACAGCTACATACAGTATCCACATACATTAAAATACATTTAATGTACTCTGGATATATGTTTACACCCACCCACAAAGATGGAAACCTTGTTAAACCGTTGTGTAATCAGTCTCTGATTCATTTTCATCTAAGTCCAGGTTACACTACATATATGTAAGGAAACACCATCATTAATAAATTGAGGCTTCATAAGCATTATTAAAATTGTGAAAAACCATTAGCATTCATAAAATATGAAATATTAATAATCTTAATGAAAACAGTAGTTTAACTTACGGTTAAATCTTGGCGTATGCTTTTAAATTGTTCACATGCCCAGCGGTAGTCTTTATTACCAAGTAATTTAGTTTTGACATGCTCTAAAGACTGCTTCAGAATTGATACAGGACGAACTTCTGAAGGTTCTGGAGCCTGTGTAAACACAATAGTAAAAACTTAATGAAAACATTTCTATCATGCAGATGGAATAAAAAATTAATTCAATGGTTCTTTAAACTCAAGATTGTGATTGAGTATGCTAGTTAAGTTTGAATTGCATAAAAGTAACTTCCTCGCCAAATATATATATATTCACAAAAGCATGCAAATTGAAATCAGTCATAATCACTCAAAAAAACAACGTACGCGAGTTAACCGTAGATATTGCTTTTCAATTTCCTGCATCGTACCAATAATTTGACATCCACCAAAATCCATAGCCAAATCATCGCGTTCATCTGTTGCATAAGTCATAAGCAATTGACTTGTGGTTCTACCAATCGATCCAAAAGATCTCGGTGATTCGATCAAATGGTCTTTGAAACGTGAAGCTCGCTGACTCAAACGTGATTCCGTTTCGACGAACGTATTCATCACACAAGCCGTACTTCGTTTTCCTCGTAAACCACCACGACCGCGGCCTCTGGCAGATTGTGATTCTACATTTGGTGTGCTGTTCTTAGACGCAGCTCCACCTCGCTTTTTACGTCGTCGGTTTTTACGGCCTTTTGTTGACTGATGTGATAAAATACTAAAAATAAATTAACATTGCATCACAAATCATTAAATCTAACTTAATAAAACAGTTTTTTCAAAAATCATCCTTGACATACCTATTGCGACCAGATCTGGAACTTGAGCGTGATCGATGACGTCGTGAAGTACTAGATGACGAAGATGGGGAAAAAGATCTCGAAGAAATACTCGATCTGCTCGGACTTCGTGACTCGTATGCACGTTTATGTTGCCAAGATTTCAGGTGCTTGGAAGCCAGACTGGGTGAACTTGATTTTAATACAAGCGATGGTTTCGATTTATCTGACGTATTGGTCTTGGCAGCAGAAAATGCATTCATACCGCCTCTTGTCAGTAATCCAACAGGAAGACGAGTAAATGATCCACGAGCTGGACCTATGGAATTAAATCCACGGGGTCTTGGTAGTTGGGTGGGTCGAACAACGCTTTAAAATAAAGAAATTCAAAAATTGATGCATATAAACTAACTGGCGACTAATGAAATCCATAAATGCATAATTAAAAAAATACATCAACCATTCAAAACAATTACCATTCAAAATATATGCACCTAATTAATATAGTTGCCAGTAAAATTTTCAGAACATCCTTATCATTTTAAACTTTAAAAACTCAGTTCGCTTTGATAATTCCACAAAAGACATTAAAGTTAGTGATCACCATCACCATAAACTTTAGCTGTCACATAAAACAAGTCAATATTAAGACAAATACATTCTCTGGAGCATCACATCACTCAAGTAATCACAGAAATAGTAAAGCTTCAAGATTTTGAAAAAATACATCCACTTCTCGACCAAAATTTACTATCAATTCTTCTGTGAAAAAAATACATTAAAAAATTCCGGACGTATACACACCGACATCATCACTAACCAATGTAATATTAATTCACTCATTTCATTGTGGTTGGTGACATAGTCACCTCTCCATTATTTCTATAATTCTATGGTATATTAAAACAGTTGATTTCGGTAGCTTGATAGGCGTAACAGGTATAGAAAAATAACGAAGTTTCTTTGCTGGTAGACGATTCTTTGTGACGGCGACACTATTCGCAAAGTTTGACGAGGCCGCCTGATATTTTATCAAAATTATGTCCCTTAGCCCAAGGTCTACATATGGTATACATATACCCTAAAAGGTTTCCTAAAAGTATGCTTGCATCCACCCGCCGAAGTGGAGGCCCAGGAATACCGCTATGCACAAGGTCCTTGCTGTTATGTAGTATCATATATAATACTCATTGGATAAACGAGAATTACATTCTCAATTTGCGTTTCCAAAGTGATAAAACAAATTAAATTACTACTAAACATTCCTGTTTTAAAGTTTTAATAACAAAATTAACAGATGATTAAATATGTACACAAACTCACTTCATCGAATTGTTTTTACTAGCAAGAAAAGCAGTTCTAAACGCAGAAATTGCTCGACTAGGTATGGTGGGAATATTCTCTGTCTTCCAATCTATTTTTATATTATTTCTAAATATGTATTCAAGCTTTTCTTTAAGTATCCTTTCCATTTGATCTTTTTCTTCAGAAGTGTCAATACTACAAAATGCTCTTTGCACGTAATCTCTAAACACAAAAATTACAAATAATTTTAATTCACAAAAAACGGTTAACGAGCTACTTCAAGTAACACATAAGACAAACAATATTACAATTTAGATGTTTTAATAATTTTTAAAAAAACTTCTTCTAAGCATTCATAATTTTACTTAATACCACTATTTCAAAAAATACAAAAAATCCATTAATACTATAAAACGACTCTAAACAACATAATGCGAAATAACAAAATGTATCTATAAAATATAGAATCGATTTCATAAATGCAACTTTTAAAAAAACACTAATATAAACAAACTACACACTTCAGCTCATCACTCCATTGTTCGTTGGCGCTTTTAGCTTGTAAACTAGCTGGCGGCTGTTGTATTGCTTCCTTTGAAATATCAGCAGATGGAATCAGTGGAGCAGATTTGAAATCATTCTGAGCACCTAATAAACAAAAAATAGTACTATATATATATATATATATATATATATATATATATATATATATATATATATATATATAACTCAAATAATTAACAGTATTTGAATTACCTGGATTAAAACAATTTCTTGGTTGATTTGACCCTAAATATCCAGACGGATACCACAGAGAATAATGAGATGCATTGTGACCATTCCAATTATTAGACTGATTTTGTGCAGGATGCATTGGATATGCACTTTGTGGATAACCCATATAATTACAGTAAGTTGATTGTTGTGCATTAGCACCTCGAAACATCTGTTGTTGCGGATAACATGCATTAGTACTAGTATATGGATAAGCACCACTATATGCTGAAGCTTGAGTGGAATTTGTATTCGTCCACATACAATCCATAGATGATGTATAAGCATTCAAACTTAATTCTGCTTTATTCGCTTCAATGCCTGGAGGTGGTGGTGTTTTGGGTTTATCTGAAGAAGTATTTGCCGTAAAACCTGGCTGATGATTATAATCTATTGTCTAAACAAATTAATTGTATACATTAAACATACTTGAGTGGGTTGTGCATAATTGTAATACGATTGGTAATTATTTTGCATATATGCATTATAATTCCATTGATCCATTTGTAATATACGCCCAAGATAAAACTAAAATAACAAGAAACGTAAAGTATACAAAAAAATTGTAAAGTATTATGTCGTAAATTCAATATCCAAAAAACTTTTCTGCTTTCCAAAAAAGCTAATTGAAACTGGTTTTCAAGTGTACTTCCTAATAACGAAGAATTTTGTTAAAGAATTCTAATTGGATAATTGTAATTTCTTGATACAAAATAACACCATTTATGCTTTCTTCCTCTCTCTCTACATATTTATAATTTTTGATCATTTTCTATAATTGTTGACTTCCAATATCCACTTTGACCTTATCTTAAATTTAAAATTTTTTCTGATTAATCCCCCTTTACTTTACCATCCATTTCATATTACCCCCTTGAAAACTTGAGACAATTAGAGACCCGAGTACTAAAAGGCGTTTTGGCCTACTCAACTCGTGAAAAATCCTAAGATGTGTACACAATAAAAAAGTAAACCTTTACTTCCAACAAATCTCCACATTTTTAACAATTAAAACAGAAGTCTTTAAAAAAACTCAGTATACCACCTCACTTAAATAAACTATTTTTTTAAATATTGTTTTAAAAACTACTTCACACAATTTTGAAAAGGTAAATCTGTAAACAGAAATATACTTCATGACATAATAAACTCAAATAGATTTCTTAAATATTGTATTATGTACATTAATAAAAGGATATCATTAGGCAAACGTAATTTTAAAATTTTTTAGCTAAGTCTCATAAAATCAACCATCTCACGTACACCGAAAAAATTAAAATAATGGCCCGAATATACACCACCTAACTTAAACAATTAGGCAGAAAATTCGAAAAATTTAATACTAAAATTTAACTTTAAAATTATTAACAAAACAATAAATATAAATTACTGTAAAATACAAATATATTAATTATTAACATTTAATTAATTAATTATTACAAATTTTGATGTGTTTTAAACAATTATTGTAAATTAGAAAATACGTTTTTAATAATTTGTTTACCTATATTAATTTTTTACTGATTATTATTAATAACTGCATATATTCCATCTTTAAATTGCAGGGTTTTCATGCCTAAAACAGCATTGTTTGTAATTAACAAATTTAGTTAAAAAGTAGCAATATTTTTTATTTAAATGCATTTAGTTTAAAATTGTTTTTAATAAAACGTTTTAATTTGCTTTTTATTAAATAAAGGTTTGTTTTATGTTTCATGCGGTTAGTTGAATTTGAGGCAGCCGTTGGGGTTTGAAGTTCAATACTTGCCAATTGTTGGAGTTTGAAGTCTCAAAAAGTCTCAAAAGTCTCAAAAACTCAACTTGTTATATTGTTTGAGGTAAATATCTACCAATTGTTGGAATTGTTGGAATTCGAAAATGTAATATTTTAAAAATTTTTGTGTACTGTGGGAATTCAATACTTAACCGTTGGAGTTTTCGGAAACTCGACTAGTTATATTGCCTGAGGTCAATATTTATCAATTGTTAAAATTACAGTTTAATATACTATCAAATTAGTGGGGCTTGAAATTCAGTTCTGCTTAAATTGGTGTACAGTTTTGCCAAATATCAATAATAGGGAATTTCTTGATGTAAAACCCCTGTGTCATTAACCGCTAGCAAAATGCCAAGGCATATATACGACCCTCAACAATTACTGCAAAAAAGTGATTATTAAATTAAACCTCTCTACCAACTACATAGCGTACAAGAGAAACGTCACTTTAATTATAGAATATACAATACTATATAATAATTGAAAAAAACTATAATTATGTATACATACATATTGTAAGTAAAAAAATTGTATAAAATACCAACTGGTTCAAAATTAAAAATGGAGTAAAATGATTAACATGATTTATAAAGACAACTATTAACAAAAATACTGATTACATGCAATTTTTTCAGTACGTTTAACATCAATTTTAAGAATTAGTTATTGTTCATTTTTAATGAAATTAAGCATACAAAATAATAATAATTTAATTATTATAAAAATTGTGTAATTTGAACTTATTATTTACGTTAATATAGAAGTAGCTTTTTAAAATATGCTATTTTGGCCGACTCAGCCTTCTTAAATAAATATTTCTAAGTATATATAAAGGATCTATTAAGCACTAGACATTATTTTTAATTTCCGATATTTGTTTTTAGGAAAAAAAGGACATAATAAATTGTCTTAGATTTAATACCTTTGTAATTTTTGGCGTTAATTTTTGAAATGGGTGTATTTAAAGGTAGATAACAAGCAGCATTTGGTTACCAAACTTTCGGATGTTGGTTTTTAGAATACTGGTGGGGATCCAGCGACAGTGGTAGGTTGCCCTTCTGATGATAATGTGTTTGACTGTATGATAAACAGATGTTTTAATAATATTTTTTTATTTTAATTTTTTAATTTTATGTTTTCTACTTTGAATGTTTTACGAGAAACATCTTTAGCAGTGGACATTTTAGCGAAGCCAAACGTGGGCCACATTTTAGTGCCGGTGATGGGATTCGAACTCATGCCCACCGAGGTCTGAATTCGAGCGCTGTACCGCGAAGTTAAAAAGGATAAAAAATTGGAGCAATAGATAGCTTTATTAAAACTTTTGAATCCGTACGATACGCTTGCGTGACGTGCGCTCAAAAGTTGCTTATTGTTTTCGCGCTTGCAAAAGTGTTTCGTGTTTACGTGTTTTTTTTGTGTTATTTGCTTAATTTTTTGCGTATTTTTTTGGGTTTTTGTGTATAATTGTGCAATTTTTGATTGCTTATTTGTGTTTCAAACCCGAACTGTATGTGTCGTGCTTGATCCTCCATTGTTTGTTCTCTTTAACCCGATTATCACATTGCTTTGTGTGTAATATTTTGTTTTTATTATATTTTAGAAACTTTTGATCTATCAATGAAAGTTTCTCAAGCAGCGGTTTGTGGCCGTCGGGGCTGTAGTAAGTCCATAAAGACTGGTATGCTTTGCTCCAGGTGTAACACTTGGTTCTATGAAAACTGTACTGATCTCTCGGAGGTTATCTACAACCAATTGGCTACTAGCGAGGTTGATTTTAACTGCATACATTTTATTTGGTCATCAGACTCTTCCCTTGTCGCCCATCCCCGTGTTATCTCCAAGTCCGACCCCAAAATTGATACTAAGTTAGACCTCATACTAGATCTACTTAACGAAGTCAAACTCAGTAACACCAACATTTGATTAAGCTGAGTCTCAATCTACCCTACATGTTCAATCCAACAAACACTCTGATGAGATCATCCAACTCAAAGCCTCAATTGGGGCCCTCTCATCTACTCTTAAGAAAGTATCTCCCTCTCCAGTCACCAAGGCTGCTCTTAGACTTTCACAGAAGAAAATTTTATCCGCAGCCAAACAATTTGTCGCAGATGAGGGAAGGGAAAACAACTTAACAGTTAGGGGAATTCCCGACACCGCCACCAACTTTAAAAATATAGTTTCTGAGATAGTTAAGACATGCCATCCCCAGCCAATTAACTTCAAGGCTACGCGCATGTTTTATAAAAAAAACCTCCCTTTCCCCCAAGTAATTGTCACCTTCAATTCCTCCGACATAGCATCCGAAATTCTTAGTAGTTGGTTGGGTGTTAAGTCCCGTTTCCCGGAGATTTGGGCGCACAAGGATCATGCCAGTAGGAACAGGCTTGGTAAACCACTAGCATTGCCTAGCACCGTCTGTCCGAAATTATCGGCTATCCCATTAGTCAAATTAACTCCCTTGAGATTAGACAACAGCTCTTCCCTGAGTCCTACTTTCCAGGATTTTCCATCAACGCCCCGGAGCCATGTCCAATTTCTCTACCGGTTAAAAAAACAGGACCCCTTCTTCAACCTGCACTTCCCCTCTAAAAATATACTACACCAATTATTGTAGTCTCCATAATAAGCTCAGTGAGTTAAGTCTATTAGCTCTTAATGCTAAGCCTCATTTAATTGGCATTACTGAAACCTGGCTGTCGGATGATGTTCTTGATAATGAACTACTAATCCAAGGCTATAGTATCATCCGGTCTGATTCAAAGCGATCTAGATGTGGCGGCTGTTTTTTTACATTTATGACAGCCTAATCTATACTCCTCTACCTCCCACAGACTCTACTAATCAAGGTTTTGATCTTCTCTCTATCTCTATTTCTCTCTCATCTGGTGACTACGCCAGATTCTCCATCCTTTATAGACCCCCTTTCCTCTCCGAAGCCTCCAATTCTGCATTAATACAAGAACTTCACTCAGTCTGTGCCTCCCCCCATAAGTATCAAGTGCTTATGAGTGACTTTAATGCCCCTACTATTAGTTGGGACACTCTATCCAGTCAGGGCAACTCCTTTAATTCTAACTTTCTCCAATTCTGCATTGAGAACGCTCTCTTTCAACATGTTTTCTCCTCCACTAGATATAGAATGGGTTGTTCTTCTTCTTGCTTAGACTTAGTTCTCACTAATCTCCCTCATGTATAGACTCTATCTCTGCTCTGCCGCCGTTGGGTAGGAGTGATCATTCTGTTTTGGCCTTTTGAAGTCCATCTCCCGAATACAGCCCCCATCGCCAAACCTAGTTCAGCGCTTATCCCAGATTTCAGTAATGCTAATTTTGAGGGTTTAAGGAACTATCTTTAATGTTTTGAATGGGTTTATTCCTCTACGGACGAGGTCGATAACTTCTGTGAATATTTCTCTAACACTATTAAGTCGGGAGTTAAACTTTTTGTCCCCTTTCGAGCGCCCTCCCGACTCGAATAAGATTCCACGATGTTTTATTAGACTCATTAAACTCCGCAATCGCATGTTTCATAAGTGGAAATCAACCAGCCTCCCATGTTTCTTTCAGGAGTACCTTGTATTACGTAACAAATGTACATTCTGCCTTACCATTCTCAAGCATTGCAGAATTTATAATCTCCTAAATAGAGCTAAAACTGATAAGAGTTTGCTCTTTAAATTTATTAAGAACAAACGAGGGAACACCAATTTCTTCCCGCAACTTAAGGACACTCATGGGTCTCCTCTTCCCTTGCCTGAAGTATGTAACACTTTCAGCAAATACTTTCAATCCGTCTTTAATACGGATTTTGTAGGAGATCCATCCACTAGCCCTTTGTGTTTATCAGGTCCCTCTATTATTTCTCCGGAGATTGTCCGTAATTTCCTATCCAAATTAAAATCTTCCTTCAGGGGGTCTGATGAATTATATCCGCGAATTCTTAGAAAATGCGCTGTGGAATTAGCCCCTACACTAACCCACTTGTTTAACCTTTCCTTAGAACAAGGTAAGGTCCCTTTTTTTGAAAAGTAGCATACATCAGACCGATATACAAATCTGGATGTAGATTTAAGGCGGAGAGTTATAGACTTATCAGTATCTTGTCCGCTCCCAGTAAGATTTGGAGAAAATCATTAAGTCCCACTTAATAAACTTTATAGTCAGCAACAATCTCATAAACCCTGTCCAGCATGGGTATATGCCTTCGAAATCCTGCCTCTTCAATCTAATGACGTTCACTAATAGTCTTACCAGAATGCTGGAGCACTCTCACTCGATTGATGTCATTTACTTTGATTTTTGCAAAGCATTTGACAAAGTACCTCATTCAGCGTTACTGAATAAGCTAAGAGCATTTGGGATTAGCTCTCCTCTCCTCAACTAAATAAGGGATTTCCTCTCCAATCGACAACTAAGTGTAAGATTAGGTGACATCACCTCCACAGCCGTCAACATTACCTCAGGTGAACCCCCAGGGTCCGTCCTCGGCCCTTTGTTATTTATTATTTATATTAATGACTTACCCGCTGTTGTTTGTTTTGACATCTTGCTGTAAGCTGATGATGTCAAGATTTGGAGTTCCGATCCCGAACAACTTCAACTAGATATTTTGGGTATATACAACTAGTCTATAGCAAATGCGCTCCCTCTGAATTTTTCCAAGTGTAAACACTTCTCCGCTGGTAAACCTTTAGGCAATATATTCAGAGCGCCAGACTCATCTCCCATCACTCGAGTTAATTCAGTTAAGGATTTAGGAATGACCTTCAACCACTCCCTAAACTTTTCTTCGCACCACAGGATAGCTGCATTTAAGAGGTTCCAACTCACCAAGTTCTTTAAACGTAATCTTGGCAATATCCTTATGAGTTGTACACGGCTACTCTACCAGCTTTATATTAGACCACATTTAGAATACTGTATCCAAGTTACATCCCCTTCCCTAAAGGCAGACATTAAAATTCTAGACAAAGTACAGCGCAGCTTCACTAAGATCCCCAGACAGCTCAAGAATGTAAGTTACTCAAACCGTTTAAAATCTCTTACGATTTTTCTACTGCAAAATAGGAGGCTCCGGGGCGACCTCATCTTAGTTTTTAACCTATTAAGGTCGAATGGTGTCGGACATCTTCTCGTCTCTGCTAACGATTCTCGAAGGGGGCACCCTTTTAAGTTATCCAAACCTAGAGTTAAATCCCGGTTACGATTAAACCATTTCTCGTATAGGGTCATATCCGCGTGGAATCTTCTACCGAACCACGTTGTTTCAGCTCCGTCTGTTGACTCCTTTAAATCGGTGTATAACAATTATTTTCTCTATGATTATACTTAAATTTTATATTTATATATATATACATATAATTCCATATTTATACACATAAAATTTTTTCGAGATTTATTTTTGTTGATACCTAATATTTTGAACCGAGTACCAAAAGGAGTTTCCTCCTATTTAACTCGTGAATATACCTGAATTAAACCTGGAGGCAGTTACTAACAAACTTGCAGGCGTTAGTAACAGTGGTCAAAAGCTATAAACAAATTTAAATGTATTCTACTCTCAGTATTGTATAGTGAATATTATAGATGAAATACAAAAAGTGTATGATAGGAAAATTGATGATTTTAATAATACTTGCACAAATTCTATGAAGGAATTAAAGACGCTTGTTATTGTTAAAGATACAGCTAATTTAGTTAGCGGATAATATCCAGTTATATTGTTAACTAAAGGGTATTACAGACATTTTAATAACTTGAAGAAACTTTTTTTGTGATCAAAGTGCCACAAAACCTCCGAAGCCAAAGTGCTTAAAGTTAAGAAGAAACGGGAAAGGTTAAAAACGTTGTTTTGATTTCTGCTTGTAGTTTAACGAGTTTATTTAAAAAGTGTTCTATGTAAACGATCGTACTTGAAGTAGAAGGTTGTAGATCTAAGTTTGTACTCTACAGAGATATTAGACAGTGATTCTTATTTAAAAGTATAAATCAAGCTTATACATGTTTGTTTTGTATGCTTGTGGTTGTTATATACGGGTAATCTTAGAAGTGTCCGGTGTTTATCATTCCATTTAAGTTAACATTAAATTTTTTGTACATCTTTTGCTGTGAGCTCAGTTTATTCTAGTACTGTCTGCCTTGGAAAAACTGCGGTTTTTGGCCGGGAGTGTTGCTGTGGGCAAGAAACATTAAAAATTATTATTTTATTAATTTTTTAAATATAGTTTAGTGTAAAAACATTTCTTTATATAATGACCTAAAACAGTTTTGAAATTCTATTAATAAAATTCAATAATAGTCTACTCATTTTGATCTTGATTTAAGTTTATTAAAATGCAAACTGATTAAATTCATGACAATACATCTAGTAGAAACAATAAAATTAAATAAAACATTTGAATTAAATTAAACAAAATTAATTACTTTGGGCTACGCATAAAAAGCAAATTTACATATTGTGTTAAAATGGAGTACATAGTTATAGACTTTAAACTCTAGTGCTACTAGAAAAGAAAACTAAAAAAACGAAATATTAGTAACTATATTCTTAAATTGTTTGCTAACAGTTGTTTTTATCCGTTAACATAATTTATTTGTAATTTTTATGAGTTTAGTAAAACAATATTATTTTGTTTTAAAAAATGTATATCTTTGGTGTCAAAATCTACAAGAATTAATCATTCCATTATAACCTCAAGTGGAGCGTCGTTTTATATTTTCTCTTTTTTGTCTTTTGAAGATTATTACCTTGTATTTGCACTGTAATGAAAAACTTGTTTTATTATTATTTTCATATTAATCCTTTTTATGTTTCCCGTTTTAATCTCCAAATGTTTTCTGTTACAAATCCCTCTTTACATCACCCTCCATTTCGTGCTTCCACTTGATAACTTGAAATACATTAGAACCGAGGATCAAAAGTTGTTTGTCTTACTCAACCCGTGTACCAACTTAAACCTGTAAATGACACTGTTAACCAACATTTAAAAATTTGTATACAATTAGCATTAAGCATTGAAAAAAATAATATTTATCCGGTACATACAGTTCTAAATGAATTTAAAACTTTTGGAAAAACCCAGAGAACTTACCTGCAAAAAATTACTTGTAAAAGTTAGAAGTAATTAATACAAACATTTATATTTGTTGTATTTATCCAGAGTATTAACCCATTCAGAGTCAAACAGAATTGAGCTTTTAACCAACTTATAAAAGTGGGATTGAAGTACATTTTTTTACCCACACATTCGTTTGAACTAATTTGTACATTTTACACCATAACATAACTCCGTTTTATAATAACTTATTTAAGGTATAATGTTTTAGTTTTTTATAACCACAAGTTTACTTCATTGATTACATTTATATTCATTGTCTATTATAGGATTTTGTTTTTATTTATTGTACTATTTTTGTTTTTTGTATTCTTTTATTTTGTTATTTTTGATTAATTGTTAAAATGTATTTAAATACTGAATATATTTTTAGTAAGGTAATAAAGATAAATGTAACAATAATAACTATATATAACAACACTTATAAACAATAGCTCATTTTTACACCAAATGTAAATTAATAAACTAATTATTTTTATTATATTATCAATTTAAAAACTGTTTAAAAATATTTTTTTAATATTAATACATTAATTTTATTTACCATATACATTTAAATATTAGAAATTAATAAAATGTGCATAATCTCTCAACTTGCAAAGTTATTTTACTGTAATCTAGGTGATATTCTTATTTGTAGCCTGTTTTCTTTACTAGTTATATATTAGACCCCATCTAGAGAATTGCATCCAAGTTATGTCACCTTTTTTCATGGCAGATATTTATAAACTAAATAAAATTAAAAGACGCGTCACTAAATAACTGAGATTATCTAAACACAGGGCTTATCATAATTATTTAAATTCACATAAGTTATTCCCTTTACAGAATGGAAAGATCCAAGGTAATTTTATTTTACCAACTCATTACTGGGTTTAATGCGACTTTATTAATTAGCACATTTCTAAACTGTTAAAACAAAAATTCAAGCTTACCTCCAACACTTGGTTATTTCATTTTATAACAATTTATCTTAACAAATTGTCACTACGTCAGAACCAAGTATCAAAAGGAGTTTCTCCTACTTAGTTTATGATATATCTTTATCCTGTACATCATTAGCATTATAATTATCAGAATTCTAATTCTGAGGATTTGAGTAATGTTTACAATTTTTTAATTTTACTGGTTATATTTCTAACTGTTACTCCTCCACTTGGTGCATCCTGGACTAGATGCCCATAAACATATAGAATAAAAACAGCAGAGACCAAGTACACAGCGGTATAACTAGGATTTCACCAGATTACCGTTTAGTGAATGAGTTCTCATATACACTCGGGATTCCTAAAAGGCATCCCAAGGTATCTATTTACCATATGTAATTGATTAGGCTTGTGTATATATCAACTGAGGTCAACCCCGTCAATTCCTGTAAACTCCGGTGTCGTTATAAGAAAACGTTCTTGTAGCAAAAAACTGTATTTATCTCTTTAAATTAAATTCGCATCCGATAACCGCTTTGTACAATGATTCGAGTTGTTATAAGATCTTGAAATTAATGAAGATGTGGCTTTGCCACCAACTTACGTTATACATAACTGTGTAAACTAACAAATGAATTAATATTTTATATAATGCGATAATTTATCATGACTACATACATAACTTATTTTTTATTTACCGTTATCTGTTTATTCAATAATTATATAAACATATAATTTCATTTTTATTTATTTTTTATTATGCAATGTGATCATTTACTTTATCGTAATCTCAACAAATCAATTGCATCAGGAAAGATGACATTACATATCTACGCCAAGTGCAGAACAAATATGTGAGTAAACTTGTATCTGCGTATTTAACAAGGTTACTATCCAATCCCAATAAAGTTCAGTGACCGTTACATTAATTTTTTGTATGTCCGATTACTGTTATCTGCCCATTCTATTTTGTGACTATTCATTATCCTTTATCCAGGGTATCGTTTTATTATTCATGCTCACACACATCACGCTTCTTCACTCATTTTATAACGCACAAGACTTTTAAGTATACGTTAATTTTTGAGTTTCTTAGTCTATGTAAATTAATGTTATTTTATTTTCTAACTGATGTTGCATACTGCTAAATGTATCGTATTTCTTATAATTGTACATATTTTTTTGTGTGCTGAAAGCTACTTCTACTGAAGTATTTAAGTCAATAGCCATAATAATAAATTGGTTTTTACCTCAAAAATGTAATATTGTTAATTTTTGAGAAATATATTATTATTATTGAGAATTAGTTTTAACAAATGTTATTATCATCAAAATCTACTCGTAGGATTAATTTTTCTTTTGTACCTAGTACTTTTTTAATATGTACCTAAAACATTTTAGATGTAAAAGAAAATATAATCATAGTGGGTTTCAATGCACTTTGAAACCAACTTTACAAGAAAATGTCACTGCCACTAATGCTATCTTTCAATGCAAGATCGATTGTTGATCAAAATTGATGATTCGCGTTTATTAATTAGTGCAAAAATCTATTTTTTATATTAATTCAAGAATCCTGGCTAAACAAATATAATAATGATAACCTTGTCACTTGATAATAACATTAATTAATTTTTTACTTTATACCTAATTTGTATTGTTTTGTTTTATGGCACTAATTATGTTATATATATATATATATATATATACTGAATCAGCAACGAGAAAAATAGTGACAAAGCCACATCTTCAATTAATTCCAACTTCCCATAGTATCTTGAATAATTCCTTACTTATGTTCACGGCTTTCGGAGGCGTGTAGGGACATGTTAGTCCATTAATTTAGTTATTGTCCCAAACAGCATCCGTATGTTTCTGACTATCTTTTCCCTTATTCTAGTCGGCATTTGGATAAGTCAAAGTAACGATACATAAGATTGTATTAGGGTTTCTACGAAGAACGTGTCCAAACTAGCTAATAATGGAAAATCGTGAAAATGAAAGTCATCTTGAATTTGGCAGTTGTTGATCTTTTTCGTCCAATCCCTCGATACGGAGAAGGCAAAATGGGTGTTGTGTCAAATGTATCTAAAACATCTTGCTCAAAATTTGTCAAGCTTCATAATCTCTGATCCTGTAGGAGTCCAGGTTTTGGCTGCATACAAAAGCACTGTGCAAACCAATAAATAGAAAATTTTCATCTTTGTGTCTGGATTGTAGTAAATCTGTTGCAATTGCGGATTGCAGCAGTTGAGTCCTTGTACAGAGCACGTAGGAGATTTATAAGTTTCAGAGGGGTTCCATCACGTAACATAGCAATCCAAAAAATTTTCTGTTCAGCGAGTCAAATACTGAAGAATAGTCTATAAAAGCTATATACGTAGAACGCTCAAACTTTGCTCAAATTCTAGAATGCGTCGAAGCTTGTAAATTTGATCCCATAACGGGACAAAAACCCGTTTGGTTAGAAAGTGTAGTTTTCTATATCTCCGGGCGAATCCGTTCAACTATAGCTGAAGTGGCAATTTTGGCAGCTATGCAAAGTAAACTGATGCCCCTGTAGTTATCATGTATTTGCTGAATGTACATCTATTGATGAATTAAAGTTTATATCAATAAATAAATAAATATTAGTTTAAAGGAATAAACAATTATAATTGTTTATATTTATTGACTAAGTGGTCATAAATATAATTCATTCATTCATTGTGGTTGGTGACATAGTTACCTCTTTATTATTTCGATATTTAAACAGCATATTAAACGATCAATTTCAATGGCTTGATAAGCATAACAAACGTAGAATAACGAAGTTTCTTGATTGGTAGTCGGCATATGGTATACGTATATCTTAAGATAGCTTTTAAGTATCCTGAATGTATGTTTGCACCCACCCACAGTAGCGGAATTAAACAATCAAATTGTTATTAATAAATCTATAATTTGATCGTGGTTTATATATAAAATAATTACAAACAACACAACAAGAACAGAAATTGATGGTAAATCCACTTCTACATTAGTTCTAAGTTCGCATAGCATCCCAAATTCATATACGAAAATGATGTCGGATACAACGCAACGATATAATTGAGCTTCCGCTTCGGCAGGTGCGTGTAAGCAAACACCCAGAATGCAAAAAAAGTATCTCAAGTTATATGTATGTATACCATATGTAGTCGTTGGGCTAAGAGAAATAATCCTGACAAAAACTCCGATGGTCTTGTCAATCTTTCAGATCAGTGGTGCTGTCTATTAGCCAAGAAACATCGTTGCTCTTTTACTTTTGTTACGCTTATTAAGCTATTAAAGTTGCTCCTTTAATATACCGTATAAATATAGAAAATAATGAAGAGGTGACCTTGTCATCAACCAAAATAAAACATTATTTATAACAAAGTCGAGCAAAAGCGCAATCTTTGTTATGAAGGATCTTAAATGTCGAAGATGTAAAGTACAATTACATAGAACAAATTTATTGCCCCCTTAAATTTAAGTTTTTTATTTACAAAGAAAAACAAACAAAGCATTCAGTAGGTTATAACTTGCACAAAACCATACTAAAATAGTAAATCACCTATAAGTTCAAATCATAACAACTTATATTAATCCGTCTCAAGTGAATTGTTCAAATATTTGAAATTATCCATAAACAAAACTAAATCGTACAAAAATTCCAAACGAATGTTTATAATATCATCGCCAATATATTTAAAATTTTTATACGTTTTGTTTAAACATGACCACGAATTTTTCGTCGATTTAGAAGTACAAGACGATGCATTATAAAGAGAATTGGAATGTTTTACATAAGACCATAGAGCTCGAAACGAATTTTCTTTTATCGAATCAATGACAACAAAACGCTTGTTTTTAGTCGATTTGGCCACATTGAAACAACATATTTCTTCTGCACTCGACTCGTCGTCTGTGTCATCACTCCGACTTAAATCGTTGTCACCACCCCATGAACGAACACTCGATTTAAACTCGGTCACATTATTTTCCAATTTCGGATTCCAACATTTACCAAAGCCGTACAAACAGCAACACCAAAAGCAAAATGCTTGTCTAAATGATTTGCAAAGTTCTTTGTCCAAAATAAGCACCAGAACAAAATTCACAATGAGTATAAATAGTCCAATTGCATACACTATGAGTATGTAAAGAAATAACGATTGTTGGTCAATTAAAGGTAAATAAGAATTGAAGTCTAATTTAGATCCCAGTTCCAAACGTCTCGACAAACGAAATTCGTTTGTTCGCGTAGGACGCATAAGTATACGTACTTGTTTGCAAAATGTTTTATTTTAAAAGATATATATATATATATATATATATCGCAAATTACTAATCATAAAAATATTATTTCGTTAAAATCAATAAATTTTATATTTGATCATGATTATTTAATCGGTTTATCATTATTATTATTATTACAAAACCCTTTTGTTTCATAAAATGTAAATGGGGCAATAAGACAACAATTACAGCAAAAAAATAACAACAACAAAGTCTCATAATTCAAAGAGAACATGAAACAACAAAATGTTTTCATGTATTTAAACATTCTACCAAGTGTTTTGCTTGATCCCATCAAACATTCATTTCAATTAGATCTTCCCAAGTAGTTATTAGTCAAGTTTTCTGTGGTCTACCAACCTTTCTTTTACTATTTACAATTGTCCATTCCAAAACCGTTCTTGCTAGTCTTCCGAGGGATAAATGTAAAAGCTGATTAACTAATTTTCTTCGTCTAATTGTATTGTTATCATGTACATGTAGTGAACAAGAGTCAGTTCTTCTCATGAGCTCATTATTAGAAATTTGATCAATATACGCATCAATAATTAATTCTACAGCAATATATGAAAGTAAAACGTAGAAGCTAACAGACAAGAGTAATAAGATCGTTCATGTTTTTCACTGTCGGTGTCATAGAATTATTTTAAAAATTACCTGATGTTACCGGACAATCCAAATAAATATATTTTCTATGACAAATGCAGTTTCACTAGAATAATTTTTCAGCGGGTTAAGATTTTATCGCGGTCAATCATAGATGAGCATCAAGTGGGCCGGTAGTAAAACTCAAACTAACGCCCATTCAAATAAGAATCTAACACCTTAAACATTATATCGTCTCAATCTCTTCATTAAATTATGTTATGCTCCCCACTGTAAAGGAATTCGCTTATCTGGGCTCTTGAACTACTTCTGACAATGATTCATCTAATGAACTAAATCGTCAAATTCGTTTGGCTGTTCCTGCGTTTGGAAAACTTGCAAATCTGCTTTGAAGATGAAAAACATCAAAATAAAAAATTTCCCTTTATTGGTTCCTACAGTACTTTTATACACAACTGAAACCTGAATTCTTACAGATTCAAAAATCGTCATCCTTCATAAACTTAAAATAAAATGTCTCAGATACATTTGGTACAACACCCATTTCGCATCTTCCTTATCAAGGGATTAATCGAAAAAATCATCGTCTGCCAAATTCGACAACCTCTAATTTCACGATCCTTTATCAATTGTATCGCAACAACAAACATCACTGATTTAGACACGTTATTCGTAGAAATGTTGATGTAATCTCACGTATCATAACTGTCCAAACGCCGACTGGTATAAAGGAAAGGTGATCAAAAATTGTTTGCATGGTTGCTATCTGAGATGATTTTCACTCTGTTTCAGTCGAGACTTTATCCTGAAAACAATGGCTAAGCCATTGGACTGTCTCCAAAAACATTGAACATTTGAAGGCTATTATTGAGAATGCAAACTTGAAATTAACGAAAACGTGGCTGTCCCTAACTGTGCTATTGTTAAACAATATTTAGACTATATTTGTATTCATTAACATATTACATTCTATTTTATTTTGTTCCCATTAGTTGTACTACTACTTTTTTATAAAATTTTGTTGTTATTCTTTTTAATGATAGTAAAAATGTATTTTACGCTGAATGTATCTCTAGTAAGATATTAAAGCTTAATGTAATAATAATAATAATTATTATTATTATATAATTTTGTCGAAAAATGTGTAACAAAACATTGTTATAAAACTTTGCTTAGTTAATTTGAAAAAGAAACCGTTCACAAGATGTTAGACAAGCATTTGAAAATATGCGAAAAAAATCATATATTCTAAAAAATGATTAAAATTTTGTACTCTAGAAAGGATAAAAGTACAAATTGACATAACGTAACACAATTTCACCTATAACAGTGTAAACATAAATTTAAATTGTATATCTGGCATTTATCAACAGCCTATAATAAAAGCTGCAAGTAATTAGAATGACATCACCCAAAAAACTTTTACCGTCAATTATTTATTGGTTTAAATAAATAAATAGGTTGATGACCTCTTCATTACTTCTGTATTCACAAAGCATCTCAAACGACTGCCTTCCAATATTTATATGTAAATAAAATGTAGAAAAATAATAAAATTGTCTAATAAATGGCATCTTTGTTCATAAAAATTAACAAGGCCACCTAATTCTTTAAACCAACGGCTATGTACGATATACGTATACCTTTTAGGAACCATGAGTAAATTCTTATACCCATCCACCACTTTGTCCCTGACTATGTTAGTCTGAGTCCAAGATACACCATATCAAGGTATGGAAACAGGATTATTATCATAATAACTCACTTATTAAAATCATTAGCATTTCCTTACAGCCATGCTCAAAAGTTGCACAATAAAAATTATTTCTAAACATGTCTCACTTTTTTCAAAATTATCTAAAATAAAATTTAAAATTAATGATAACATGCATAAAAATGTTAACAAACAAAAAATCAAATTACTATATAAATACAAATTTTCCATCAATATGTTCACATATTTCCTAGTTTTATTCAAAATATAATTTTACATAGATTTAAAATAATTTTTGCATCTGAATAAAATGAATCACTAATTTCCAAAAAACAAAATTAAATTAATATCATTACAGAAATCAGAAGTTTGCAAAAATTGTCTGTAGTAAATATTGAGTAAATTTAATTATTTAAATGTCATTAAAAATCAGCGCATTTTTCAATGCTTCAATTTGAAAACCTTTTTTTTCCTTTTCCGAAATTAAATTTAAAACATTTAAATATAAATCGCATTTGTCAAAATAATTATTGTGTTGGATAGATCGAAGCTTTTGTAAATATGTCACTGGTAAATTTGATTGAAATGCACCACGCAAAATGATATCTAAATAATAAGGTGAAGGTAATCCTCTCGCCGATGATGTGTGTTTATACGTTCTACACTTAATGCACTAAAAATATTATTTAAATATACTAACCTTTGATTTGTCATCACAACCTAATAAAACAGAAACTTCAACTGAATAATAAAGAATTGGAGCTGATTCTTGTTCGTCTAAAGATTTCAAATCAGAGTGATTCAATTCCCAAACTGCTCCCCAAAGATTATTACCAACAGAAGACACAATTGTAGCTGTTGATCCATGCCACTTAGTATTTCCAGAATCAACAAAATCAAGTGTATAATCTTTTAAAAGACCAACACCAACGTACCGGGCTGATTTATTGGCTAAACTTAAACGTTCTTTAAGTAAATTGCTTCCATATGCAAAATAATAAAACTTATTTCCCTTCACAATTACGGATTCCATTCTAAAAACAACACGCATATATATATATATATATATATATATATATATATATATATATATATATATATGTATATATATATAATCAAAATAATATATGCCCAGTAGACTTAAAAAATTAAATTTTCTTTTTACTTGCACTTTCAATAAGTCTGCTGAAAATACATTTAATTAATAATTTAGACTTTAAGTAAAGCCACTCTTAAACTCGAAATATTAAAAAGCACCTGCTTGTAATGATGTCAATCATTCATCATAACAACTCATTTTGGTTGGTGATCACGTGGTCACCTCTTCATTATTCCCCATATTTATACGACATAGCAAACGATCGATTTCGATGGCTTGATAAGCGTTACACAAACGTAGAAGAATAACAGTTTCTTGGCTGGTAGACGGTTATCCTTGTGACGTCGCCACTGTTCGCAAAGATTGACGAGGCCGCCTGATTTTTTGTCAGGGTTATCTCCCTTAGCCCCGAGGGCTACATATGATATACGTATACCTTTAGATACCTTTAAGTATCCTGAGTGTATGTTCGCACCCACCCGCCTTAGCGGAAGCCCAGTTATACCGCTGTGCACTCGGACCCTGCTGTTATTCCAGGATGCACCACGTGGAGGACTAACAGTCAGGAATATCACCATCATTGGAAATTGAGACTTTATAAGCATTACTCAAATCCTCAGGGTCATTAGCATCCCATCATAACAACTGTTTATTGATAATGTCACTTATTACAAAAATGACCTTAAACTTCACCATAGCGAGTAAAACTGTCATCCTCCACTTGATGTTTAGCGTGACGCTTGCAGAAATAACCCTATACGAAAAGTGGTGGGAACTCAAACTAGGATTCATTCACGTTTGAGTTCCCATCACTTTTCGTATAGGGTTATTTCTGCATGGAACAGTTTACCTGCCCATATCGTCTCGGCCTCGTCCCTAAATTCCTTCAAATTGCCCTACGATTCGTACTACCTTTATAATTTTATTTAATTATTTTGCTTTTTATTACTTTTTTATTTTTATATTGCCTTGATATTTGATACCTGATACTCAGAACCGAGTACCAAAAGGAGTTTCTCTCCTATTTAACTCGTGTACAAACCTGAAACCTCGTCACCTATATGACAAGTAAATCAATTACTTAATTAATGTATATAATGAAATCAAAATGTTTACATTTTAAAATAAATAAATAAATCCTAAATTAACCGCGGTATTTTTGTAAACGTAATTTTATATTTCCATTTATTATTTTTACTTCATAATTTAAAATTAGATTAACTTTATGTAAAAATATTCAAAACTAATATCATGCATTCTATAAATTAAATCTTTTATGTGCTCAAAATAAAATCACTATAAAAACTTTAACTATAAATCTTTAATAGTAACAAACCATGTATGATGAGTGGCCGATAATTTTTAATAATTTTAAATATGTACCATTAATAAAACGTTTTTATTGATTAAAATCAATAAACATTTAATTTAAAAAATATATTAATAATAATTTTATTAATAAAAATATTTTTTGTTATTAAAATTATTATAATTATTATTATTTTAAATTTATTTGTAAATTTACAATATTAAGTTGCGATTGTCTGCAACGTATTTAGTTTAATAATAAAAACAACGTATTTAGTTTAATAATAAAAATAGGATTTATATATATATATATATATATATATATATATCACTTTATTCTTGTTATATGTTTACGACAATTCTAAAGGTATTCAAAACTGCTATTAGTTACAATCTTTCTGTTAATTTACCATTGGTTACAATTAGGTTTGAGGTTTATATAGGAGTTAAATAAGAGAAAACTTCTTTTAATTCTCGGTTTAATAATGTTAGACGACGGATGAAAATAAGTAGACAAAAACAATAAAATTAAATATTAAGTAAAATTGTGAAGGCAGTGTATGTCGTAGGCCAATTTGAAGGTCTTGAGGAACGAGTGTGAGACGACGTGCTGGTAAACTATTCCAGGCAGAAATAACTCTAAAATAAAGATAATAAAAGTGCAAACAAGACTGAACTAAAAATTTTGAAATTTGAAAAAAGGTCCTCTATGCGAATCATTAGATAGGACGAATAACTTCTTAAACTGAATTGAATTAAAGAGTTTGAATAATAAAATAAGGGACGTTTGAGTGTTTCCAGACGCTTAGGGTAGGGGACACACTTAAGTGTTTGTGGCCCTTTAGTAAAGCTCTTTTACACTTTGTCAAGTTTGATTATGTCCTCCCTTGGGATGGGAGACGTTACTTGCATACAATATTTAAGGTGAGGCCTAATATGTAATTGATAAAGGAAACGGGCCAACTAGCAGAAATACTTTTATGTTATGCTTAAAAAACTTAGTTAGTTGATAGCAGGTTATGGTCGGACGAAAAATTGAGACGGGGGTTAAACATCACACCTAGATCTTTAATCAAGTTTGACAATGTAAGAGTATGTTATTTTTCCTTTTATCCAAAACTCATTTCTTCGGCTTAAATAATTTTTAAATTGTTTATTGTAAGCGTATTACTGGAATAACGTACTCAAAAATTAACCAAAAATATAATTGCGTTACTATAATCTTCAAAAATTATTAAAAAATTAATTTATAAGACAGCAGTTATTTAAAATTAAACTAATAATTCTTAAAAAACTAAAAAATGTAATAATTTATTGTGTAAACATTAAACAAATTATTTTCTATTTGAAATTTAACAGTTACTTTTATTAACGTATCACTCTTGTATAGTCAATATAACTTTGGGCGTATTTTTGAATATATTTCCATTTACTAAAATGTTTGAATATACAATAGTTTTTAATTATAAAAAAATTATATATATATATATATATATGTATAAAGTTAAAGTAAAATTTATAACTACGTATACAATTTTTAAGAATAAAACAAATGTTTTTTACATTGTGATTTCACATTTTTAACTTTTTTATCTTAAAAGATATGATTAAATTATTTATTTAATCTATAAACAATAATTAAAACATATTATTTCATAAACAGAATACAAATAAAATTACAAAATTTTGATTTGAGAACAAGGCTTATGCAGATTTTATTAATAATTCATTAGGGCATTCAACGATAATTGATAACATTGGTCTGCACCTCAAAAAAAATATTTAATTTTTTTTGAGAATTATACTATTATTATTAATATTATTTAAAAACATAGTATTTTATTATTTTAAAATAAATATATTTAAAATTTTATAATGTGCAAAATTTATAACTAGCAAAAACGTGACATTGATGCACATTTGTTTCCAAATACTTTAAACTTTATTCTGTTTATCTTTGATATATGACCAACTTATTTTAGTATTTCCCTGCAATTTGATCGGCCAAACGTATTATGCAGGAATTATGTAAATTGAGCGTTGGTTGGGATAATGCAATGCCAAGTGAATTAAGGATAGAGTTGCTAAAATAGAAAAAGAGTATTAACTTGTTAAATAGTGTGATTATAAACAAATGTTTACATCTTTTCCATTCATTAAATACTGCATCAGAAATTAGGTATGGCGCAACGATATATATTAAATTTGAGGTAGTTAATAACCAGTTTAGTTCATCCTTAGTTATGGCTAAATCTAGGGTAGATCTAATTAAGGTCATAACTATTCTTTGTTAAGAGTTATCAGCATGCGTATTAGCTGTTAAGTTTAGACAAGTAGTTGAACGTGAGATTAAAATAAAGAATATCTCTGTACATTATTGGACGGATTTGATTATTGCGCTACATTATATTAACAATACAACAACCTGGTTTAGCACATTTGTAGCAAACAGACTTGAAATTATTTATCAATATTTGTGCCCAATTGGAGGCATGTTGTTTCTAAGGAGAATCCAGCAGATTTTGCATCAAGGTGTATTTTACTCACAGATAAGGTTTTTAACAACTGGATATCTAGACCATCGTTTCTTAAAAAATCTATAATGTCGTAGACATACCAGGACATCTTAAATATCAAAGATAAGCTATAGTATAAGTGTACTGTGGTAAATATGCTTGTGACCAGTAATAAAAATAAATTTAATAAAGTTATTATGTATTTTTCCAGTTGGTCTAGATTAATTAGAGCATATGTATGTCTTAATCGATATCGGACTTATTTAAGAATTATGACTGCTCAAAACATTAATATACGGTTAACAATTGGGGCTTTCAAGGTTAGGGAATTACAAGTAACAAAGTAGAACATTATAAATTTTGTTTAAAGATAGGTATTTCTCTCTATATTTAAAGAGTTACAAGATAGTCATATTATTAATTGGAAGCGTTTAGTTTATTTGCTAATTTCCCTCAATTCCATATTTGTAAATAGAGTGATATGTGTAAGAAGTAGAATACAGAATCCAAAGTTTGATAATAATTTCAACAGCCCTATTCTAAATTATGGAATAATTTACCAATCAATTTAAGAAAAATACAAAATTTTAAAATTTTCAAAACTAATCTTAAAAAATACATCAACATACTGTCCTTAATACCACTAATTATACAACGTTCGATTATTTTGTTGGTTTATGAGAAATTTTGTTTCATTATATTGTTCATTTAAAAGTCGCAATTTGCACATCTAAATAAAAAATAATACTATTTTATTTACATTGTTTATCGTTTTCCAACTATTGTTTACATTTTTTTAAAACATTTTTTTTCATATAACCCCCAGATTACTAATAATCCAATTATGACAACCAAACATTTTTAAAACTATTTTTAGTACAAATTGTGCGGGTAAATAGTACCTACAAACTAAAATTGTACATTTCTATTATTCACTTATTTTTAAGATGTATATAACATTACCAATATTTTATTTTATTTAAATATATATTAATAATTATATATATATATATATATATATTAGCATATTGAAAACGTAAAGTTAATAAATGACAGGGCTTTTGGCATAAAGGCTTAGAAAATTATGAAAAGCATTAACTATTATTTAACATAGTAAAACCGTACAATCTTGTTATTTATGTTTATATGTATATATTTTTATAATTAATTTTAAGCAGATGTTTTAACAAATTTTTATTTCTTAAAAATGTATAAATTATGTTTTTTATTTAAATAAAAATTTACTGATTATATTGGTAAAAAATAATTTTTATACTATATTTTATCAATGCTGCTAAAGTAATATTTTTTAGTAAATTTGAAATTTGTTTAATGTTTTTAATCAAGGTTTAAAAAATTAATTATTTATACTGCATTGCTTTTGCCAACATCGTGTGTGCATGATATTTTAATATAATCCTACAGCACTTGCAAGATGGTACACGACTTTTTATGATCATTGAGGCGAATGTATCCCAAGTTATAACGTGGAAATTGAAAATGATGGGTAAGGCAAATTTGAATTTGTGGTAAAAACATTTTAAATCAAAACAAAAATGGATTTGTAATGCAATGTAAAAGTTAAAAATTAAAAAAAGTGAGCATAAATAATAAATATATATAAGTAATAATAAGACAAATTTTACAATACAATGCAAAGCACTAATCTTCAAAATACAAAAACAGAATACATAATGTAAGACCACATTTTACTTGCGTTTTACCACATATGCTAAAATGTACTATTTACAACTTTGACATTACTTTTAGTATTTTGCAAAAAGTACAATCTGTATTGCATTTAATTTTACTTAATATGATTTTACAAATTTGCAGCTTATAATCAAGTTTATTTACAGTTTAATATTTCCCGTTTGTAAAAGTAATTATATTATTAATTATAGATTTATATATTAAAGTGTTTAACCAAACAATTTTTAATACATTCATATATCTCAAAATAACCTATTTGTGGATTACAAATGGTGCAATGCTATTTCGTTTCCTTAGTTACACTTTACAGTAAAGTACAAAATAACTCACTCATTTTTTAAATGTTAATAATGGTAACCTTAGGGGACATTGTCTAAAGATTCACAAACCCAGAGCTCTCACTAGTGTTAGACTAAATCATTTTACACACAGATCCATTACAGAATGGAATAAGCTTCCCAGTCATGTAGTCAATTCTAATTCCTTAGGGTCATTTAAGATAAATTATGACAAACATGCTCTTCAATTTCATTTAATTTCATCTAATTTACTCTTTCACTTTTCTTTCACAATTATTTTTTTTTGTCCCAGCTTCTTCCTCCCTCTTTATTCTCCCCGATTTCAAATTTTCAAATACTTTGAGAACCGAGGATTAAAAGGATAAAATCCTATGCACCTCGTGTACCGTCCTGATCCTAAACTGTATTGTTTGTTTGGTTGAAAACATTGATTTTAAACCATTTTTTAAAAACCAATCGTTTATAATTTTTTTAAATAAATATTAATTGTTTTAAGGTTTATTTATCTAAAATTGTTTTTAAAATATTTTTAAAAATAACTTTTTTAGCTTGTTTTTTATTAGTTACTCTTCCCAAAAAAGGAAATCTGAACGATTGCAATAATTGGCGCGGAATAACCTTATTGTCTGTTCCTGGTAAGGTGTTTTGCAAAGTAATTTTAAATTGTTTAAGTAATGCGGTAAATAAACACCTTTGAGAACAACAATCAGAATTCGGAAAGGAAAAAGCTGTATTGAACAAACACTGACCCTTTGTAACATTATTGAACAAAGTCAAGAATTTCAGCAATCACTAACAATCAATTTTATTGATTTTATGAAAGTTTTGACAGTGTTCATCTAGAATTTTTGTGGAAAATTGTTAAGTTTTACGGAATGCCGTTAAAGTATGTAAATATTATGCGTTTGTTATACAAAAATTCAAGTTGTTGTGTTCAAACAAAAAGTGGTCATACTGCTATGTTTAAAATTGTCACGGGAGTACGCCAAGAATGTATTTTTTTACCGTTTTTGTTTTTTCTAGTAATTGATTTTATTATGACTAGGTCCATAAAAAATTTGTCTTATGGTATCAAATAGAATCATAGTAGATTAACAGATTTGGATTTTGTAAACGATATTGGTCCTGTCAGTGAAACTTTAGAAATGATGTAAAGTATGACAACACATCTCACTAATATCAGTTTGTATTGGCTTACGGGTTAATTATTTAAAAATAAAAGTTTAATGCATTAAGTGAACAATGATTGGTCCATCAAAATTAGCGCACAAAATATTGATACTGTTGATTCCTTTACATATATGGGAAGCATCATTGGTAAAGACGGAAAAACCGAAATTGATGTTAAAGCCAGACTTAGAAAGGCAATCCCAGTCTTCGATAGACTCAAATCAATATGGTCATGTTCTTCCATTCGCCTGAAAACAAAACTTTGTTTGTACGCATTAATAATTATTCCTACGGCAATATATGAGAGTAAAACGTAGAAGCGAACGGACAAGATTGATAAGATGGTGTCTTAGAAATATTTTAAAAATTACCTGGCGCGATCACATTTCAAATGATGAGATTATGAGGAGAACTGACTCTCATTCACTACATGACATCATCACAATTAGACGAAGAAAATTACTTGGTCAAATTCTACGTTTACCACCCAAAAGACCAGCAAGAACGGTTTTAGAATGGACAATTGAAAATGGTAAAATAAAGGTTGGCAGACCACAGAAAACTTGGCTAAGAACTATTCGGGAAAATTTAATTGAAATAAATATTTGATGGGATCAAGCAAAACGTTTGGCAGAATGTTCAAATACATAGAAACATTCTGTTGTCTCTTTGAATTATGAGACTTTCTTGTTATTTTTTGCTGTAATTGTTGCCTTATTGCCTCATGGTCATTTTTAAAATCAAAATATTCATGGTTTTCAACATTTTTGTATCTAATAAATATTTATTTTATATTTGCTGTTTTTTATTTTTCTGATTAAAAATTTATATCAATCTATTTATTTAAACAGTATTTATTACTTACATGTTTTCATATAATATGTATAACGACATAGATGAATGTAGTGTTTTATCTGAGTTTTTCTAGATTTCTTTTTATTAATATTTAAGTAATCGTATATCTAATAATCAAATTTACACAACTTTTTATTTATTTAAATAAAGTTTATATAATTATTAATTTGATTTTTTTTAACAAATTCAACAATTTACTTTTTATAACAAATTAAAAATTGTAAAGTATGTTTTTATTAGGGAGATCTGCATGGTTAATTAGGTTTTCCACAATAGTTAAAGAAACTATGCAAACGCTTTTAATAAAAAATTATTTTTGTTTCACTTACAGTTACGGCATATTAAATATTTTTCAAAAATTAAACATGTTTATTAATAAATTGGCATTTTAAATTTTCTTTTATTAATTTTTTGAAGACTATTACGAAGCTTTTACATAATAGTACAAACATTTTATTATTACTTCTTTTGTATTTTTATTTATTTATTATAATTTTTAACCCAATCCATCGTACTATATTTATTTGTTTTATTTTAATTTTAATTTACAAATGCTTCATGGCATAAAATTTTTAAAGTAGTAACAGTTAAAAATGGTCAATTTGTTAAACAGTCAGGTAAAAATAATACATACAAGAAATAGAAAATGTTTTTGACATTTCCAGTTATCAGTTTATTTATTTAATAATAATTTATTTGTTTTTTACCCCCTTATTACAATTCACGTTTTATTATACTAAAGCAACTTAAACATATATTACTTTAATTATATTTTTAAAGGAATATTTTAATTAAAGTTTGAAAAATATTTTTATTAGATTTTTGTTTACAATTTTTGTCATACATTAAACCCCATTCAAAATATTAAATCCAAATTGCAAAATTTATTTTAATGTTGAACATAAAAATTAAACAAAATATAGATACACCCTACAAACGGTTTCCAAAATTTTCGAGCGTTTATTCATTGTTTGAAAAACATTTCTTATCTAAGCGTACAATAATTTATAGATATTTTATTCTAATACATTGGTTTTTTAAAACATGTTTAATTTTGTAAAACTGTAAGATTTTTTAACTTTTTTGGAAAATAAAGTGCTAATGCGATTAAAACGCTATTTTATACAAAATTAAATTTTTTTCTTCGTGAATAACTTACTCAAATAGTCGCTTTATCAACATTTAAGGTTTTTAAAGATCAATACTTATTAATATTAACAATTTTGTTTGTAAAAAAGTTTTAAAATATAAAAAATTTGTTGGTTATTTTCAAGAAAAATTGCTTTTTTATATTTATATTGTTATTGTTGTTACAGTAAGATTTAAAGTTTAGTTTTTAACATCTTTATAATTTTAAAATATTTTAAATATTGTATAAATAAATAAATAAATAGATAAATTTTATAAAAAATATATACTTTTGTTTTACTGCATTGGTTATTTTTTAATTTGAACACCTACTAATAACTGTGATTGGTCCTGAGGTTGATTATTACCCGCGCATCTTGGTTTGGTTTCGCTTTTGTGGGTGTATTGCGTGTATTTGAATTAGCAAAAACATTCTTATCTTTAACGTAAGTTAATTAATTTTAGTTAGTTAAATTAATTATGTCATTTTTTTGTTTATAGAGTTAAAAAGTATTATTTTTTTGTTTATTTGAATATTTGGTAATACTTTTATATTTAGTGGTAATATTTTCGGAGTATGTTTTTATTTTTAAAAAGTGATATATTTTGTGTTTATTATACTATTTATTATTTTTTTTAATTATATATTTTTTATGCTTAGTTTTTTAAATAGTTTTTACTTTATACAATTACTTCCCATTATTAATCATATAATTATTTTTCGTTTTTTTAGTTTGGAATAAATGCGTACTCGGTAAGATTATTTTTTTATTACTGGTTATAATTTTTAAAAATATTGAATAAACATAAAATAATATCCTTTATTAAATATTCAATTTATGTAATATTTTTCAATGTTCATATCATTAACCGAACTAAAAATTTGTTTATTCTTTAAAATAATTGTATTTTTCTAGTTATTCTTTTTTATTGCAAAAAATAATTTTACGAAAATATTTAAATTTTATTTTTTTAGTAATCGTGGTCAGAAGAGATCCATTGTTTCTTCTTTGGGTCTCGGTCCAAAACAAAATAAAAGAAAAGCGTTAAGGGAAATGAAACTCAATGAAACCAAGAAATATGGTTTAAAAGCTCGTTCAATAAGGAAAAATATTTTTAAGCGTTCTGAAAATATTTTAATTATTGGCCAATCTGAATCATCAAATTTTGGAGACAAATGTCGTGAAGGAAAACGGCGAGGTCGAAAACCATTACATATTTCTAATCAAGCTTCAGTATTATCAAGTCTAAATGATTCAGCAAATATGTCATCTGTATCTCTTTTTCATAACGATTCAACTGTAAAATCGGAGGTCAATTCCTTACCAGAATTTATTAAAGTTATTTCAAATAAATTAACAACTAAAGTTCCTGATAATCAAAATTCGGGTAAATTAGGATATGTTGATACTAAAGTAAAAAAAGGGAATAGAGGTCGACCACGGTCTGATAAATCGAATTTGCAAAACGCAGTAGTTCGTGGACACGAAAATGCTAATGATAACTTAAAAGCTGTTTCTGATAATAAATCTTCAGAAGATATAAAAGCTGTTAAAAGTGTTTGCACAGCAGAGATTTCTTCTCAGATTAATAAATCAGATGTTGAAGTGCACGCGATTACAAAAAATGATTCAAAGAACAATCAATCAGTATGTTCAGTTCCCGTTAAGCGTCGTAGAGGAAGACCTCCATTAAACTCTTATATACCAGTTCAGAACGAAGAACCTGTGAAAGTTAAAAGTGAAGATAATAATATGTCAAATTCTTATTCAACTGTTTCTTCCAATTTAGCTGACCAACATTGTACATTAAAGAATTTAGAAAAGCAATGTGATTTATCAGAAAGCAAATGTGCATCATTAATAGATAAGCATCTTATCCGACTTTCGAGTACAGGAACACCGATAGGTTTACAATTTGGTGCTACAGATGAAGTGCTTCAAGAAGTACTTGCAGAGGTTAATATGTTTGGAGCTATCAAGACTCCTTTGAAACGCACCAAAAAAGAACGTCACAAAGGAGTTTGTATGCAATCTCTTAAAATGATTGACAAAAAATATGAAATAAAATTTGATTCATTGTTTATTTCTCAAATATTTGATGCTGTATGTCTTGAAGTAGAATTGAACAATCAGCTTTCGACTAAAGATTTATTTTTAGCAATGAATGGATTATTGAGACCGGGAATTTGTGAGGTATCACGTCGACGGCGAGAAGATCGCAGTAAACAACTAAGCCGAAATCTTATGGGTCGGTTACGTCCCAATCCTCGACCCAGGCGATATTCCGATATGGTCAGTCCTCCGATTAACATGCAGTCATCTCATCATAACAATCTTCTTCGAGTGGAGTCACTTTACAATAATGATAAATTACGTCATCAGTCATCTCGTTCTACTACTGTATCTGCTGCTCGATTAACTGCAATTAAAAAATTAATTCGTGCTAAAACGCACCACACTGGACAAAGCACTAACCAATTAGTTCCTTTGAAATCTCAATCAACATGTCTTCATGATGAATTTCGTGGTCAAAATTCTTATCACATGAATTCAAGAACGAGATCACATCGTTCAAATGTTGCAAACAGAAACACTCGATTTCCAGATGTCAGTCATCACATTGACTGGAAATTTTGCTATGCTACATCAAACAAATCAAATCTACCAATTGTCATGGCTGCTAGTCCTTCTAAACGCCGTCGGACATTGGGTTTGGGTTCTAAATTGAGGTCTGATTTAGATCAAACATCTCCATTTGAATCGATGGCTGGAAGTCCGAATAGATTTGATGAAGACGATCATTCAAATAACCAAGTGAATGATCATTTGCTAAACAAAGATCGCAATTTATCAGGTTTGGATAATGTATTACATTCAACTTCGAATGTTGAGCCATACTATAATTCTTCAAAAATGGGTTTTGATAATTCTTTTGAAAAACGAAGGAAAAAACGTCATGCGATGACTTTTCAACGAAAACGTCCTGCTGATACCTTGCATCGATCATCGAAAGAAGAATCATGGTTTTCTGATAAATACCAGGAGGATGATTCATCAGCTTCCTCATCTTCGAAATCGGGTATTGTGGATGTTTATGGAAGATCGTTTCGCCAAGCCAGATGGTATCACCATCGTCCGGCTAAATTTTCTCGTGTAGGCGAAATGAAACCGTCTCATCGACGAATGTTCGTTGATAACGAAGCTTCTCAATCTCAAAAAACGGTTAGATCTAATAGTTTTCAAACGGCACGTGGATCAAATAATCCACAACAATCCAGGCGTTTAGCTTTATCAGAGCAACAGGCACACGGTTCACGCAATCGTATTTCACGTCGACCAGACAGAATGTGTCAGCTTACGTTACTGGATCGCTTAGTTTTGGGTTTGAATTGCAGTGTGTCACAAAATGATGATGAAATTCACATAAAGCAACTCCATGTAGAAGAGTTAACCATTTTAACCCAGCGGATGAGTCGCACTGGATTTTTTATGCAGTCGTTGGCTTTACGGCAGAATGCTAACAATGATGCTGAGTATAATATTGTTTTGACTTTTTCTGCTGATAATGAAAACAATAATCGAAGAAATAAATGTTTGAACAGTCGTTCAAAAATAGATGATCAAACGCCAGATTTTCATGCACACATGTCCGATAGAAGTGGATGGAAGAAAATGAAACCACACAATCGGTCTAAACGAATATCTTGTTCAGCATCAAAACGATTTTTGTCTGGTAATTTAGCACGTTCAGATCGATCTTTAATACCATCAAGTTCAACATCTGATTCAATTCCGTTTGGTTATCAAAGTGATTCAGGATTATCTGTTCACAAACTTAAACATTTTTCGGGCCCACGAAAGGCCTATTCAGATGTGGAGAATGAATATAGCAAATCTCATTCATATTTCATAAAAATATTGTTAAGTAGAAAGATTTCAGCATCTTGCTCTAATATGTCTGGTAAAGCCAATCGTCTTTCTAAGAGTACTTCGGTTGATGCTTCAGATTGTTCAACCAAACCTTTTACTCGGCATGGTGAACATAGCAATTATAATTGGTCGAAAGGAGATAGTGGTCGTTCACGTTTGACTTTAGATAACAATTTATTGCATAAACGTGGTATGTTAGCGTCCAGAGTTGGATCATTAAAAGAAGCTGATCAAATGGATTTGAATTCGGATGAGGAAGCATCGTTAAACACGATGAGTTCTAACGTTTTTCAATCTCAGTCAAAAAGGACAACCAACATCATGCTTGGTTCAACTCAAGCGGCACCGTTTCGCCGCCACAGTCCTCGTAAGGTTATTCGCAAAGTTTATACAGGCAGTTTAACCATTCCAAAAATACTTAATCGCAAGCGTCCATCTGGTGCATTTTCTGGTGTGCTTAGCTCTTCATCTGCAAATACTACGGTGACGTCTGGTTCTTATTCTTCTAGTGGTATTTCTGTGTGTTCAACTACCAGTAACATTTCATGCACATCTGCAACAAATAATACTACATGCTTGGTGTCGAGCTCAGCGTCTGGTATGTTTCTACAGGATAACCAAAACAATCCTCTATGCTCTCCACCAACTTCTCAATTTAGACGTCTACAAGCTACAGTGACGCCTGTTGGTCTTATTCAACCGCCTGTGGGAACAATTTCACAATCAAAACCTAGTATCATGCCGTTTACTTCTTTGCCAGTTTCTAGTACTTTAAGTGAACAAAGAGCAAGTAATATAAAACGTTTACATAATGCTTCTCAATTATCCGTTAATCATTCTGCAGTTCAACAACATATGGATCTTGTATCTTCTCATAGTAAAAATTATCAATCTGATATAACAAACGATGTTTCGACAGCTTCAACTGAACCCGAAGTTTCAACCAATGTAATTGGCAGTGCTACCACAATTTTGGATACAGTTGTCAAGTCTATTGGTGCACAGGGTCAAGAAGTAAGTTACGATATAATGGTTTGGTTATTTATTACGCTCAATGTATTCTAATAAAATGTTATTTTCTGTTAGTATTAACAACTGAATGGATATTTGTTTACACATTGAATTCATCATCATCGGGGAAAAACATCCCCCACCGGTTATCACCCACGGTAGTCCAAAAAACCAAAACGTCTGTAAAAACGTCAACTTTTGTAGTGTGTACCTAAAGAACGATACTTGAGGTGTACTGACATCTGGATCTTAAACAGCTTTGCTCTAAATCAACAAACTTTTGTGTATCCAATTGGGTGAGACTCCAAGTTTCGCATACATAAAGTAGAATGGGACGTTACACATTGAATTGATATGAATTAGTAGAAGAATTGTAATGTACTTTGTATAGGACATATTTTGTTTTTAATAATGGATTGGGAAATGGGTTTTATTTAAGAAATATGCATTTGCTTGTTATTGTTTGATAAGTTTAGGTTATGTAAAAAGTTAACAATTTTTTGTTTATTATTCTATTTCTTAAGAAAACTCATCCAGATAATTCAGAACTAGAAATGTTAACTGCTCGGATTGAACCTCAATTTTCGGCTACTACGCCCAACATTGATTCCTATGGAACAAACTGCCCGGATACTATTAGTGCTCCGGTAAACGAGGAAGAAATGATAGTTGGGGCAGATGGGTCCCGCACTCCAGCAACATCACTTAGTGCCAGTCAACTTCTTAAGTTAAAACGATTGCATGATGAAGTTACTCCTTCACCTGGAAAATCTACAAAAACCCAGTGTTCCGGATCCACAGTAGCCATTCAACCTGGTACTTCACATATGCAAACTCAATCTCAAGTAAGCAGTCTATTTATTTTTAGATTGTGTTTGGACTCTATTTTAAAGGTGTATTATTATCTTAAAACTGTACACACCATATATACTCATTGCACTAAGGAAAAATATAGGGATGACTAAGTAACCTTTTTACTTCTTCCGTATTTGTTGTGCTTCCTGAACGATTGTCTCCCGTACTGTATATGCAAAGAAAATTTTGTTTGCATAACAAACGTAGAAAAGGTTTTTTAGCTAATAGACGGAGTCCTTGTAACGCCCTGCTGTTTTTAAAGATTAACGAGGGTGCCTAAATTTTTGTTATCTCTCTTGGCACAGTGGTTACATATAGTAACCTTTTTAATATCCTGAGCATATGCTTTCACCCTTCCACCAAGGCAGAAACCAAACTACATTGCTTTACTCTCGGTTAGTCTGAATCCGGGATGCATTACGTTGAAGTACGGAAACAAAATTATCATCGTTCTTGAAAATTGGGACTTTATAAGTAATGCTCAAGTTCTTAGGATCATTAGCATGACATTGGAATATCTCAACCTTAATATTATATTCTAAGTGTATACTTATTTGACAAAGGGAAAGTTTAAATGTACTGCTGTGTATTAAATTTGGGTTACGCTTCAATCTATGATGTACTACGTGGAAGTTGGGAATCAGGTGTATTATTGTTTTGGAATTAGAGTATATTAAAAGCAAGTATAGTGTAGTTGAATACTTAGGTTTTTAGAATCTATTGTTTGTGTATAGTCGTTTATCATCATCATCATCATCATCATCATCATCATCATCATCATCATCATCATCATCATCATCATCATCATCATCATCATCGGGGGAAAACATCCCCCACCGGTTATTATCACCCAGGGTAGTCCAGAAAACCAAAACGTCTGCAAAAATGTCAACTTTTGTAGTGTGTACTTAAAGAACGATACTTGAGGTGTGCTGACATTAAATGTTAATTACATCCCAAGTTAAACCCCTCCAATGATCTCAGTTGGCTGCATAGGGTAAACAAACGGACGCCCATTTAAATAATTTATTTGGACGACGGGGGCTTAGCATAAATGAAAGGACTGCGTTCGCATGCTACAATGTCCGTCCGAATTTTCCGTTGGCCGCCTGGCCTTCTTTACCATCCGGGTAATGGATGGGCTTCCATAGTTATTCTGGCTGGATGAGTGGGCGATCTACGTAAAACATGGCCAATCCATTTTAATCGTCTTTCTTTTACTGTGCTAGAGATATATGGCCAATAAATGTTAAGAGACTTACAAATATCTGGGAATGGTCGAACTATTTTACTAGTTATTAAATGAGTTCGTAAGTAGAATAAAATGCACGAAACTCTCAAATAATCTAATTGTGGTTTCAGTAGAAATGCTATTTTTATTCCAAAGAAGCCTATGTAGACACCCAAAAGCTGCAGCACAGAGGCGAACACGACGATGAATTTTTGCAGAGCTGGATCTCTTGCAATTAATAAGAAAGTCTACGTAGCCAAACTTATTAGCCACTGAAAAATATTCCTGTTCACAAGTATCGAATTTTTGAGCTTGATGGCTTGTGTATTTTACTTGTGACAGCTATATTAATTGGAGCTTATCCTGAAGAAAATATTTATGACAAATTAATCGAAGAAGAGGTTGGACTAACAGTGAATTATCCACTGTTTCGTGGTTGGACTCTATCTAAATGGGATCATAATTGTTATCTTTCTTCAGGCTGGTCAACCTGACAGTTTTATACCCACATGTAACAGCATTGATGATGAATGAATGAATTGTAGGTAATTCATACATTTAATTAAACATTCATTTACATTATTAATCTAGCTGGTTCTTGTAATCAATCAAGATAATTGTCACATTTTACGAAGTTTATTAGAAAGGTGCGTTTGTATCTTTGGTTGTTACATCGTTTGTTGGTTCCTTGTTCAACATTAGTTTCATGTTTTTTCTGTTTTATTTTCCTATGCTCATTCTAATAATCAAATGTAAGTGATCACTTTTTATTTTGAATTTACATCATTTAACCTTCAGTCAATCGAATCGGAAACAACGCACACACAACAACAACAACAACAACACTCGATTCCACAACGTAGTTCTACGGTATTGCCCAATTCCGAATATGGCTCTGACGCTTGTTCATTCACCGCCCACTTAAATCCAGATTTACATCAACAGCATCATCCGAAAACGACAAATTCCAATTTAGAAATTGACGAGGATGATGATGATATGGATGATTTTGAATTAAAACCTGTTTCTAAAATTTATGATTTGAACGATAATCAACACGATACTGATTTTAATAATAGCAATTCGTTTTATCATTCTTTCGCTTCGCATTCATCTGTTTCCATGCAACCCACTAAGGTTGTTTGTTCAAATAGTTCCAATTTTAACGAATTGAGCGGCACAAGTGCCATGAATAATTTGTCTGTATTAGATACCCAAAGCTCGGTCGGTCAAAGCAGTGCCAATGTCAGTTTTAGTGCCAATCATCCCAATGCGTTTAAGACAACGTCCCGTTTTAATTGGCCAGTAGGGCGGACTTCATTTAATCAAACATTTTCGCCTGGTTTTCGTCTATCTTCATCATTTACTCCAAATTTGATGCGTTCGGCAAGCGATTTAGATCAACATAAAAGTAAGTTATTTTGACAATCGTTATATACATATATATATATATATATATATATATATATATATATATATATATATATATATATATATATATATATATATAGAGAGAGAGAGAGAGAGAGAGAGAGAGAGAGAAATGTTTCTATCCTTTATACTAATTAAATGTTTTACAGAAAACATTTTTCAGCAAGTAAATATTCAGTGAACCCAAACAAAAGCCCGCTCTTGGTGTCGGCAGTGGGACTCAAACATATACTTACCCAGTTTCGAGTCTAGCGTTTTGCCCTTATGGCATATATATTCATGTGTGTTATTTTTACGTTTTACTAAAATTTATACCTCAGTCTTGAGTATTACATTATTTATGTATAATACAAATTTTTCTTCACTTCATGATATGTACTTTTAAATTTGCAGTTGCTACTCAAGTACTTGTTCAAAATCCCAACTTGGACGTTCGCTATTCGACTATTGATCATGGTGTTGATCCAGTTGTTTTGTCTGGCAAACCCGTAATAGCATCTTCTTTGTCTTCTTCTCTATCGTCTACATTTGCTTCGACTTTGATTCCGGGCTCGTGTATGGCATCTGGCACAGCTCAAATGAACCCAGTCAACAACAGTCAAATTTGTGTGGGTCCATTGAAGCGTACTGTTGTTCACAAATATCATTCATTTCGTAGAATTTTGCCCAAATCTTTGGACCGTCCTATGCTATTTCCAACAACTCCTGGTTTTAATATGGTTTCATTGAATGCGGCACATAACGCTGGGATTCCTGTTGGATTGTCCAAAATTCCTATTATTGGAAACAACAACCATGTTGGTTTTATTAAATCAGGTAATTTTCAATCCAACCCCCATCTATCTTCTGAAATTCAAAATGATGGATCCTACTATATGGATTTGGCTGGAACAAATTTTTCTGACGTGAAACAACCTGGAATATTGAGAAGATCATCGATTCATTTGACAGGTTCTAGTTCATCTGTTTTGGCATCTAATCCAGCTTCACAATTGTTGAAAAGTTTGTTGGAGCGGGGTGACTCGCGCGAATCAAATTCCGCGACATCTGTAGCTAGCGCTGTCGGCACAAATGCGAATATAGCTTTTATTCCATCGACATTTATCGGATCTTCTGCTTCTAGTACATATTCAAACAATACTGGTGTATTTCGTAATCAGCCTGCCCACCAAAGTCGTGGAACCTGGCAATTGGGAAAGCGGTCAAGTGCTAGTAGCGGAACAGGATTGCATCGTTCTGCTTCAGATAGCACGAGTTCTGGTGCAAGCAATCATGCAACAGGTTCTACCAGTACAAACTTGAACTCTGTTCATTCTCAAGCTGCTTTAGGTGATTGTTCTGATTCTGTCCGATCGCCGCCCATTAATCCTCCTACTTTACGCCTGGCTCCTGGATCGGTATCTCGTCTTCAACAACTACAACAGCATTACCAACGACAACAAGAAGCTCAATTAAGATTCGGACAGGATTCATCTTCGGTCAAATTGGGGGTTGCAGATAGTATTTAGATATGTGCATCTATTTTGTAAGTTTGTTTTCGTTTAGTTTAAATAAAAAAAATTAGGTTATACATACGTTTTCATGTTAACAAAAATTTATATTGGAAATTTTATATATTTATTAACCAAGTCATTTGTTTAGTTTTTGGGTTTTTGTAAAAGCAAAATGTCGTTGGTGAGTTTGAACTTCAAACAAACAGCGGTTATCAGTATGTATAAATGCTGATACACCTTTTAAATTATGTCGTAAGTGATCAGGTGCATAATAATTTTATTTTTATAATGCATTGGGTTAGATCGGTGTAAGATTATTAGAAAGCAAGTGAATTAATTTCAATTTTGGCTGATGCAGCTTAAATAGTGCAATTACTTTGAAAATACAGAGTTCTATATTTATTTGTTTTAAAGGAAATACTTATATTTGGTTTTAAACAATTTGATAGTATCACATTTTGTGATACGCCCAGGTTACTGTCCATTTGTACTATTGGTTAGATTTTGGGTTTTAAGAAGTTGAATAATATTTTTAAAAGTTATTTTAAGATTTGTTTTATTTCGTACGTGGCCATTCAATTAAACCGATTTACTAAGTGTATATATAAATTTTAAGCTGATAATTGTATGATAATAATATAGTTTTATAGTTCAAATGATATACTGCATTTTTACCATATATGCATTGTATTTTTAGCATTCAGATCCTTTATTTGTTTATTTTTATCGTAATTCGAATTTATTGCATAATGGAATCGTTGAATTTGTGTTAAAAACGTCAATGAATAAGTCGTAACACGAACATTATGAATTCAAACTTATTTCACATACACTTTTGGACTATCAATGTGTATTTCCTACGTTACTCATGTACATAAATTTTAATATATGACATTTGCAATAAATTTTTTTCTTGCCAATAATGCAAGTATATTTTTTTACCGTTTTATCATTGAATTTTGTTTATTATTGAATTATGAAAATACTTTCTTGTATTCTTGGTAATTTATCAATTAACTGGAGATTTGTTTTTTTGTGTGTTTGTTTTACCTTTCAATGATTAAGACAATTTTTATCACGTTAAATAATAAACAATGAAGTTATTTTTTGTAGTTACTGCACTAAAAAATTTTCGTGTTATTCATTGCTATTATATATATATATATATATATATATATATATATATATATATATATATATATATATAATATATATATATATACGTTTTTCCATTTTATGTACATGTAAATTAAAATATAGTTTTTTGTTACTGTTATTAAAATCTTGATTTATAATGGTAATTATTTATTTTTGCTGCATGACATTTAGTATAGATTATTTGTATTTGAAAATATTCTGTAGAAATATGTATTTATTGTTTGTTTGACGGTTCATTTTTTTAAGTAGCTCTTTGATGGACTATTGAATTTCGATATTAGAATTTATTGACACTTCTTGGACTTATACTAACAGAGATGAAGGATCGAGTTCAAAGCGATATAATTTCATTCATTCATTTTGGTTGGTGACGTGGTCACCTCTTCATCCCAAAGCGATATAAGTGGACTTTTGTTTTGAAGGATGGACGCAAGTATTTATTTAGATGATAAAATTTCAGCACAAAGAATCATTATCGGAAATTCAAGCTTTATATAAATTGTCTTTACAATTATTAGCTTTTCAATAAGAATAGACGACAAGATGCCGTAATAATTACGTAAAATGACGTATTAAGTTTAGCTTAGTTTAGTTTATTTAAGTCTAAAGAACACGTTTTAACATTTGATTAATGCTAATGAATATGAAGATTTGAGTAATACGTGTAAACTTTCAATTTCCAATGATTGCGATATCTCAGACTGTCATCTACATGGCTCATCCTGCACTAGGAGAACCTAAATATTTAGATTAGCACAGTAGCATCGAGTACAGAGCGGTTCAACTGAGCTTCCGCTTCGGTAGATGAGTGCAAGCCTACACTTAGGGTATTTAAAAGGTATCTTTAGGTATATATATATATATGCCATTGGACTAAGGGAGATAATCTCGACAGAAAATTAGGTGGGCCCGTTAATCTTGGTGAGCAGCGGCGCAGTCACAAGGATGTCTTCTATCGGTCAATAATACTTTGTTGTACTTCTACGTTTGATACGCTTATCAGCCTTTAAATTCGATTGTTTAATATACCGTATAAGTGTGAAAAATAGTGAAGAGGTGAATAAATTCTTACAAAAACGAGTGGTTTTGTCATTATTGTTTAGCGATATATGATGATGAAGACATTTTAAAGGTTGTTACTGGTGCAATGATTATATTCTCTTTTGGTAATGATTTTGGGGAATTGAGTAATATTTGTAAAGTATTAATTTCTAATGATGGTAATATTCCTGATTGTTACCACCATGTAATGCATTCCGGACTGGGTGTACGTATATATCTGTACTAACAGCAGTATGACCGCTCTTCCGCCTTAAACTGATTTGTTTAAGCATAAATCACGGGTATTAAAAAGGTAACTTGAGTATACCATAATGTTCAACTAAAGATGATAACAGATAAAATGACTGATGATTTTTCGATCTTTCCGTTCAGGTGATTACTACAATAATATTTACAGTGAAACGAATGAATGCATGTGTTTCAAAACATGTTTATTGTTGGGGTAAATTGTGTTTGGTTCTGTCTACAATTATTTTTAAAATTCTGTTTTTAAAGAAAATAGTGAATTGTAAGCCATTAGTAGCATAATTAAGAGTTTTTAGATAGGCCACTAACTGCATCGTTTTAAACAATAACCTTTGTTTTTTATCCCTATGATTCTCCTGGTAGTATTTAAAGTCAGGTACGATATAAAAACATTCTAATATATACTACTGAAATGTAGTTAGTAGTTACATTAGTTAAACAAAATAATAAAAGATTTAAAGATGCTTATTTTTTGGTTTATATCGCTTAAATGTTTTACAGAAGGGTTTCTTAATAAGTGGACATACTTATTACAGAGAAATGCATTTTTGAATGTTAATAATTTATTTTTAGAGCAAACAATATAGACTTCGTTGGAAAGTTTACTTGCCGAAAAATGTTGAAAGCACTCAATTAAACAAACATATATATATATATATATATATATGAACCCATTAAACACACTCCTTAAAATCATTATGCACTTTTACACAAAAATGTTTTATAGTTAATATTTCTAAAATTTAAATTAATTTAGGTGTTTGCATATTGTAATACAATGTTATTTAAAAATAATTTTGCAATGTGTTTGTTATTTAATCTGCTTTGTTATAACGAATAAGCTGCACTAATTAATTTTGTAGGCGGTTTTAAAACACTATACATGCTGCTTATTTGTTATTGTAAACAAGGCGTTATCTGAAATTAAAATGTGTTTTAATTATGACTGCCTACAAGTTACGCTTTTTGTTATATCCACTGATGTATGAAAACGGAATAAACAATTATTGCAATAATAAAAACAAATTAAAACAATTTAATGATACGTGAAAAAACCTAATATTGTTTTTTAGTTATAAATTTATTCAAAAAAACGGTTTTATGTAATTACTTCTGAAATGCATGTATATTATATATCTAGCCTATTTATCTACTTATGTTGTCGACAGAACAAACTTTTACTTTAATGAACAATAATGAATCGTATTGAAATATGATTTAACATCTGAATGAATTAAAGTAATTGCATTGGGTTACGTGCGGAAGACGTCAAAATCAGTTAGTTATCTCATTATGAAAGATGGAACATTATAAAATTGGAGGTTATTTCCAATTTAGTGGTTGGTGACCTCCTTTGTTCCATCGCCTAATACAAAATGGGTGTTGTCTCAATTGTATGTAAGACAGCTTGCACTCAATTTATTAAGTCTAGTAACATTTTAATTGGTAGGATTTCAGGTTTTAGTTGCATAGAAAAATAGTGCGCAAACCATTGAATAAGAAATGTTTATATTAGTGTTTAGGTAGATGTTTTTGGGGTTTTAAATGTGGATTTGCATATTTTCCAAATAAAACAATAGCCAAACACATTCAACAATTTACTTCATCAAATGAACTAGGTATATGTGTGTATTTAAGTCTTAAAATGACTACTGGAATTAATATGTTGATTGATGTACATTTTTATAATCAAATCTTTTTTTTCTAATATCACATTTATTTATCAATTTATAAATAAACACTCACTTATTTCAACTTTAGGATTAAAAAAAATATTTACTAGAACATTATTAGTATTTGATTTTCAATTAATATTTTCAATTTGCTACGCATATCGTTTTAACACGAATTATTTATTGAAAATATGTTATTAATAAATTTTATAGTGCCAAGATAAACAAAAATTATTATTTTGAAATATATTATTCACATGCATGTTCTTAAATGAGGACAAATTTTTCCAAAAAACAATCTTAAAAGCTATTGTTACAATTACTAGGTAGTCAATAAAAAAATTGCTGTTTTAATACAAATAAAATTAAATTAAAAATAATTTTAAAAAACAATAAGTATTGTGTCAATCATTTATAAAAATATTTAAAAATAAACGTTTACAAATTAAAAATATTAAATACTGTTTAATCTATACTTTAAAATCTTTTTTAATTTTTAAGAGTTATATTACAATTCAATTGTATTGTAATCATTTATTTCTATTTTATCACCAATTTATAATAGTATGATTATTATTTTACTAACATTAAGAAAATATTTTAATAATGTATTTATTTTTTTAAATATAATATTAATTAAATTAATTTTTAAAGTTACATTTATTATTTTTTATTTTTTATTAACAAAACGTTTATAAAAGAAAGCAATATGCATCTAAAATGTAATAAAGATATTATAGAATTTACTAAAATTAAAATAATATAAAAACGTTTTGAATTTTATAAAATAAACTCTAGTTTTAACAAATGCGTTATCTTTTATATCAAATTTACTTTTAATAATAAATTTTTAAAATTTGAATCTTAACTTGCTCAAACTGCGCAAAAACAAACCATTTTTTTGCATTCAAAATAATTAAACTTTATAATGTTAAGATTAACTCCATCATAGCAGGGTCTCAGCACAAAAATAGCAACCTAACCCTTGAAAAAATATTGCTAGAAATAATAAGCTGATACCATTTCATCAAACTATAGTAAAAAAATAAGAGCATAATTCTGATGATGAGGTACAACGAGTAATTTGGGCTGATATTGCAGCATGCAAACTCTCTTCCTATCTAAATCAATTGGTTAAGTGAATGTTTGATTGCTTTTCTTAGTTTATTTCAAGTCAGCCTACTTAAAGTGTCGTCTATTCAATTCACGTTATAAAAGTTGATGTTTTGCACGTTTTTGGAAGCTCAAACTTTCTTCCGGTTGAAAATTTTTATTCCCGATGATGATAATAATATTACACAAATTATCAATTAATGAGAGTTTGCTGTTTTTGTATAAACAAACAAGGTTAATAGAAATTAAAAAAAATTATTTTGAGTTTACAATATAATAATAATAATGTTATAAATGCTTTATTTATTATTTAGAAAAAAAATTTTTATGTAGGTTTTGTTTAAACAATAATAACAATTTATTTAAGCACTGTTTAAAGGAAGATTAACGATAAGAATTAAGGATAAACTAATGAGGTCAATCACCTTTTCATTTCTAATCTAATTTATTTAAAAAGTGAATAAATTGATTTGTAGATTCATTGAATAAAAGTTTCCTGATTCATTATTTTTTTATCTAAATCATTTTTATCTTTTCGAATAGAAAACGTGAGTCATTTAATTTAACTAAAACTCACTTAAACTTAAATAAATAATAATTTGTAAATTGCAGTAATTGCTTTTAAAAATGTTTACTGCTCAAATTATTTGTAAATATTTACAGATAATTTACTAGTGTGTTTGCAATATATATATATATATATATATATATATATATATATATATATATAATATATATATATATATATATATATATATATATATATATATATATATATATATATATATATATATATATATATATATATATATATTATTTGTTTCATATATTTTTATGGATTTAAGAACGAAAAATTGTCCCAGTTAAATTTTTTGAAAAATCAAAACTAATTAACCTAACTAATTTTTTATATTGTGATTTTAAAAATGGGAATATTGATTAACTTTTCAATAAAAACTACTTAATGCATTGAATAAAACATTTAAGCGTTTTTTAGGACGATTGTTTTCAAAATAAGCATCAATATTTACAACTCAACTTTTGAAATATTGATTTATTTTAATTGTTGTTTTTTTGTATAGATTTTGAAATTAAATATGTTTATCAACTGCAAAAAGGATTTATTGTTATTTTTGTTACTACTACTAATAATAATTTATTTTTATTGTAAAAATTGCTTTAGTATAAAATGCTTTTATAATTTGTTGCTTAATGTTAAAAAAATGCGTTTAGGTTGACTTTAAATTTCTTGTTTTACAGATTACTGTTTTGCAATTCACAACAATTTTATTTACAAAAAGGATTACAATAGAAGAAATGTGTGTAGGCAATATTTTAATGCAATTGCTAGCTTAGTTACTACTTTGTGTTGTGCAAAACATGCAATAATTTAACAAGACTCAGTTAATATTCAAGTAGAATGTAAATAAAATAAATACTAATTATAAGTAAAAATTATTTATTTATGTGGGAGTTGCTGCATTTTTTAAATAACAAATTTTGAAACAAATTGCTGTAGCAAATCGAAACTTTTTTAGTAACATATACTTATTGTTTATTTTTATTCATTACGTGTTAAACAATATTAATAATAATATATCTACAGTAATATTTCAGTATTACTCTAAAAACTCAATGATCAATACACCTGGTTTGTGCTAAATAAGTAATTAAATTTGTGCAGTATACCAGGAATTACATAATAAAAGTCATAGTGAAAGTGTCTATTCACTTGCGTGTTGGCGGTAATAACGTTCAGTATTTAAGTTTATTAGATAATTAACATTAATCAGATTTATTATAAATAATAAAATTACAAGATTTGTTTAACTCCACTGTAGCCGCTTCTAAGTCTAGTTGAGAATGGAGAAGGGTTTGATTGCACAAGTACTAACCTTGGTTTGTTTTAACCGTCAAAAATTAGAAAAAATGTGAGTTCAAGTTTATATGAGACCTGTAAGGTATTTACTATTTATAATTTGTAATAAGGATGAAACAGGTAAAGAGTGCTCTTAGTTGCCCAAACCAAGTAGATTTTTTACTCAGTAAATTTAAAAATTCTAGCATAATTCTCGAAATCCCCATAGTATTTTAAATTTGACTAAATTGTTGTATTAACGTTAAATTTTAAACATTTTAAAGTTCAATTGTTTTCTACATTCTTTTTAATATATTATAATGAAATTGAATTTATTTGTCCATTCAAATGTTAATATATTAATTTATATATTAATTTATATTAACTGAAATTATTGGTAAACTAAAGCATTTCCTAATTTACATAAAAATATAGTTGTATAAAACTTGAATTGCTTTCTTAAAATAATTTATACAAAATTTATAAATTTATTTGTACAAGTGGAATAAAATTAAATAGAAAACTAACTTTTAAAATGTAATAATGTTGTAAATATTGTAATGATAAAATTAGAGCTAAAAATTTTTCTTTTTTAAAATGTCTAAACATATGTTCATTGAAATAATGACAATTGTTTTCAATTAATTTACACATTAATTTCGAAACAATTGTGTTGAATAAATGTTGTTTTATTTTTAACTATTGCAAAACACTAATTATAAGTTATAAATAAGTTTATAAAGCGTTTTTATTTATGTTTAAGATAATTTAGTAAAAATTTTACATTTTAATAAACTTTAAAATCCCATAATTAATACTCTAATACACTATTATTAATATATTACTTAATTTACATTATAAATATTTAATATTGATATTTAACTGTTGATAGCAATTTAATAAGTAAAAATGTGTTCCCTTTTTAAGGCATAAGCAAAATCTTTTTTGATTTTATTTTATACTAAAGTTTATTATAACAAACTACATTTCTATTTAATTAATAAATTTGTTGAAGTTATAGTTGATATAGAATAACCTAGCGAATGAAATTAAACCATTTAGTTAATAAAAATAAATTTATCTAAAAGATTGTTACATTGACCGGTTATAGACAATATAAATGCAGAAACTAGAGGTAATTCGACGTTTAAAATTTGAAATTATACTTGCATATAAAAAAAGTGTAATTTATTAAAAAGAGCGGTTGCGTAAAAGCACTGAAATGATAATCTATAATGACGAAAGTTTAATTAAAATTTTACTGTTAATATAATTTGAATGTAGTTATCATAATGCATAGGTTTTTGTTCTAACTCAGGCACTAAAAACGACCTATTTATTAACTTCACTGGTTATCCATAAACTAAAAATGTGTTTAATTAAAGATTTAGGCAATAAAAACAAAAATACTAATAGAAGTTAAAGATAATTTTATTGTTTCCGATATATAAAGCAAATAGCAAATATTAAAATTGTCATATTTATCATACAAGAAATCTACTTTGTTTAAACCAATAAAAAACATTGTACAACTGTTTTATTTTTGCTACAAATTATCAACAGTGTATACGTTTTAGGTTTTACACAAACCTAAATACACATTCTTTGAAGGCATACACTGCTGATGATTCCTAACAAGAATAAAACAGTTGTAGAATACTTTTAGCTGACTCAAATTGAGCATATTTAGTATTTGGTAAATTTGATAATTTCAATTTTTATTATTACAAAACCCTTTTGCTTTGAAAAAACGAGCATAGGGCAATAAGACAACAATTACAGCAAAAAATAACAACAACAAAGTCTCATAATTTAAAGAAAACATGAGACAACAGAATGTTTCCATCTATTTGAACATTCTGCCAAACGTTTTGCTTGATCTTATCAAACATTCATTTCAATTAAATCTTCCCGAATAGTTCTTAGCCAAGTTTTCTGTGGTCTGCCAACCTTTCTTTCACTATTTACAATTGTCCATTCTAAAACCGTTCTTGCTGGTCTTTCGGGCGGTAAACGTAAAATTTGACTAAGTAATTTTCTTTGTCTAATTGTAATAATGTCATGTAGTGAATGAGAGTCAGTTCTTCTCATGATCTCATCATTTAAAATGTAATCGTGCCAGGTAATCTTTAAAATACTTCTAAGACACCGGCGATGAAAAACATTCATCACCTTATCAATCTTGTCCGCTTGTTTCTACGTTTTACTCCCATATATTGCCGTAGGAATAATTATTAATGCGTAAAAAATACATGCCTTTAAATAATACTATTTCTAAACAATAAACGTATCATAAAAATATATTAATAAATGTACATAAAAATGTTGAAGATAGTTACATGTTCAATGTACATGTTTAATGTTAACGTATTAGACACATATACAATTGACTTTAAAGAATACCAAGTAATTTGAAAAAACATAATAAACTCAATAGAAACATTTTTAAAATTAATAATTTAAATGAAAGGTAATTATTAAACTAATATTTTAAACCTGATTTTAAACTAAAACTTTAAAATTAACTATGGGTTTTTATAATGTTACTTTAAATTATAGAGAACTAAATTAAATTAAAATATTTTATTGATAAAAAATTGTTTAAGTTTATGGAATATATATATATATATATATATATATATATATATATATTGATAAAAAATTGTTTAAGTTTATGGAATATATATATATATATATATATACTTGGTAGACGGGGTCCTGTCAATTAACTGTAATTTTTAATTTTTTTTTGATTTAACTTGAAAGATTTTTTTTCCAAAATGATAATTGTACTAAAACAATATAAGCTATCAATAATTTAAATTATGGATGTATTTTGGAGTTTTTAGATAAATAGTACTCAAATCAGTAAATGACACTTAAAATTTATATACAGATAATTACATAAAACAATTACGTAACAATAACTTCAAACAAAATAATTATTTCTTTATATATTTTTACAGGTGCTTACATAACCTAACACACGTAATCGCATACATTTTATTTATTTTAAATTAATTAGTTTCAATTTTTTGTATATGTATAAAATTTTAAACTTAAACAAAGAGGTCAAATACTTTGTTTTAATGATGTCACATCTTAACCCTAAAAATATTTTTTTAAATGCACGGCAAGTAATGGAAGTTTTTTAACTGTTAAAAGTTACTAACAAATAAAAAATGGCATAATTTTGGTTTGCCTATTTAAAAAATTGCAGATATATTGGAGGTAAGTATTCGGACTGTGTATAGATTTTTAAATAACAAGTAGACGGGATGATTTTTTATAATTGCCAAATTAAAAAAATAGAATAAAACCTATCAAACAAGTATTAAAAAATAATTAAACATTTTAAACATTTATTTATTCACAAACGAGTGAAATTAGCCAATCTGTCGTTAAAGAAAACATTTTTAAAAGTTCAGTTAACAGCAAAATATAGAAAGAACGTGCGGAATTTGGTTAAATACATAAAAACCGTTCGGTCTGTTTATAGAGAATTATTTTTTGCTAAGGAATTTACTTTAAAGTACAAACTATAAAAAATTAAATCCTGGATTATCTGTTGACCTGATTTTCCTCAACACTATAAATGCATTATTAAAAATGTTTGCACATCCATCATGTCTGTATGGATGTTATAAAATTAAGTACAGGCAACTACCAAAATCTAGTTAAACAAATAATTAGCCAAAATTTGGAAGTATGTTCAAAGAACTTTTCAAGTCTAATTTTGGACAAAACGCTTCAGGGCATCTAGTTGTACAAAATGCTCCGATGCATAAATCAAAAATGATAAGAATACTTTATCTTAATTTAAAAATTAATGCATTTTATACTGTTTAAACTAAAAATGTTTTGAAAAATATAAAAACAGTTTTATTTAATTGCCTTCATACAGCCCAAACCTCAAAGTAAATAAAATCATTTTTGATTATCTTAAATGACTGGTGAATTAGATGGAAAATCAAAGCACGCCTATAGACAAAATAGGTTAAGTGCTAAAAAATAAATTTTCACAATAATATATTAATAATTTCGTTAATTCCTATTTAAAGCATTTAAAAGAAGTTGCAAAATACCATGGTTATCCTTTGAACTATTAACTTTGTAAAGTTGTTGTTTATATATATATATATATATATATAATATCTAAGATATTTATACTTAAATATACATAAATATGTTATGTTATAATCCAACTTTATTTTAATTAGAAAAGGTTTTCATTTGCAATAACAAATTGTTTATTTTAAAAAATATGCAGTTTAATTTTTGTAATTATTATTTTTGTTTTTATATCTATGGTGAAAATGTGTTTTACGCTAAATGTATCTCTAGTGAGATATTAAAGCTTAATAATAATAATATAATAATAATAATAATAATAATAATAATAATAATAATATTTATTTAACTGGAGCAACTTTAAACATTTTTTGCTTATATCTATGGTGAAAATGTGTTTTACGCTAAATGTATCTCTAGTGAGATATTAAAGCTTAATAATAATAATAATAATAATAATAATAATAATATTTATTTAACTGGAGCAACTTTAAACATTTTATGCTTAGATCATTACATTATCTATTTGTTATATATATATATATATGTATATCAGCCGACATTTTGATTATTATATTGTGTTTGATTTATACAAGTTATTTTTTATAATACGATTATAACAAGTTTAGAAGTTTTAATAAATTTATTTATTTATTTTAATTTTATGTTTATTATTTTGAATGTTTTACAAGAAACATCTTTCAGCAGTAGACATTTTAGCGAAGCCGAACGTGGGCCCGCATTTTAGTGGGCCGGTGGTGGGATTCAAACCCATGCCCACCAAGGTCCAAATTCGAGCGCTGTACCGCTAGACCATATTATTATATTTGTATAATTTTTATAATTATTCATTTCGTGTTACATTTCATAATTTACATTTTATTCCATTTTTTTTAAATTTATATATTTTCATGTTTATTTTAACCTAGACTATTTTAAAACAATTTTGAAAATAGCCTTTCCTTTTTACTTTAAAATTATCAGGCAACACTAATTAATTTTAATTAAAAAAATAATTATAAACTATTCTATCGACTACAAAACTGGGTAATAAATATAATAATAACATATACGCAAATGTATATCTATAATTAAATCTTTGGCCGTATAGGTTCCAAATAAATTCAAAACATATAAATAAATTAAATTTTTGTACGTGTTTGCTAAGTAATTTTTTAAATTTTAAATTGGTTGTTCAAATGTTTGAACTACAAATAGAGTGAATAATAAAAATGCACATTAACTTGAATTAAATTGAAGTTTGGTGTCTCTTGTAAATTGCAATGCAATTATTATTCTAAAATAAAATCCTTTAATTAAATTGTTAAATTATTTTGTTGTCACTTTAACATAAATAATTTATAGCGAAATATATTTATAGTTTGATAACGTCTGCTTAAAAATAAATTAAAAATTTTGGTTCTATTAAAATAAAATATCTAAAAATAATTTAATACGTAATGCCGTTTAAAGGTATTTTTATTTTTTTTAGAATTTTGTATTTTAATTGTTTTGTACTAAAACTTATTAAATTAATATTGATAAAAAGTTTTATATGTATTCAACTATAATTAGATTCGATATATTATTGTTATTGTTATTATTATTACAAAACGGTGTGACTTCAAGAAAAGCAAAAACATCAGCACAGCTCATAACTCAAAATAACACGGGGCAACAAAATGATTCCATGTGATTGAACATTTTGCCAAACTTATTGTCTGGTTTCTTGAGACATTCATTTCAATTAGATTTTCGAAAATACGTCTTAGACATGTTTACTGTTGTTTACCACAACCTTTCTTTTGCCATTGTCATTTGTCCATTCTAAGACCGTTCTTACTTATTTTTCTAATTTTTTTTATCTAATTGTAATAATGTTATGTAATGACGAAATTGAATAAAGTTTGTTTTTTATTTTGTTTATTAATGACTTTATGACAAAAATATTTTAGCACCGTAAATTAATATAATGTAACGTGTAAGTAGATATATAAAAGAGTCGCGTTGATGGTTAGAAATAAAGCTGAATAAACATAAGATAAACTTAGACTACTGGCACTTAATGCAAACCCATGGTTGTTAGATTTGTTAAATGTGCCCCTTTTAAACGATGTTTTCCGTAAAACGTATTTGTTTAGTTATTTGTAAATAGTTTTTTAATTATAATGTATAGTTTTAAAATTTTATTTTTATTTTTTAATTGGAACTTACTTTTTATTAATATTATATATTAATATATATTAATATATATATATATATATATATATATATATATATATGAAATAATTAATAAAAATTATATTATATTTTGTGTATGGAATGCTTAATAGTATGTAACTTTTAATATTTTTGTTATTTTACCCTTTAATTATAAATATACATAATTATTTTTAACAAATCAGTTAACAAAATAAATTTAAAAGCTTTTGTGTAAACGTTTTAAAAATTAAAAACCATGTTGCATATTTTTTAACAACTTAAATAATAGAACAAAATTGTCAGTTATAACTAGCATTTAAATAATGTTTTTTCCTTAATTGTTTAATAAACAAGAAATTTATAAATGATATGAATTTACAATTAAAATTAAATAATAATAAGGAGTAAAAACAATTAGTAAATGTAATATTGCTGTTGTATTAAATGTTTTTTTAATATTATATTTATTAATAAAAAATAGAAATTTTTTTGTACTACTTATTCTAGCATTTGTGCATTCATTAACTTGTATTATATTGTTTTTAAAATCGTTTTTTAATAAAGTTTTTTAATATTACATCTAAAACATTTAAAAATTTTATTAAAATTTTTAATTTGGTAATAAGTATTTTATTTTATTTTAGATAAATTATTATAAATTACGTGTAATTTATTTTACCATAAATTAACTTTAATTTTATAAATAAATATTTGTCATACATATACCGGATATCTATAAAAGATTTTCACAATTTAATAAATGTGTTACAAAAACAATTAATTCATTTTATTTGATTATTTAATTTTGGTTCGTAAAGTGATTACCTCTTCTTTATTTTCCATATTTATACAGCATATTAAACAATTAAATTTGATAACTTGATAAGTGTAACAAACGTAAAAGAATAACAAATATTTTTAACTAACATATGACATCCTTGTGATAGCGCCACTGTTTTTAAAGATTGACAAGGCCATCTGATTTTTATAAAGGTTATCTCTCTTAGCCCAACAATTACATCTAATATACATATAAATACATATAAATACTTTTTAACTACTCTAGATATATGCTTACAATCACCCGCTACATTGGAAGCTAAGTTGTAGCTCTGTGCACTCGACTCTGTAGATACTTGGAAGTACCTAGTCCCGGATGCATCTTGTGGAAAATGAACAATCAGGAATATTACCATCATTAGAAATTAAATTTAATAAGCATTACTCAAACTCTTAAAATTATTTGCATTAATGGGATACGTTTAACTAAATATGTAATACTACAACTAGATAACGGTTAATCGACATTACCGAATTAGGACTATATGTCCATCGGTTTTTAAATTATAGATTTTTTAAACCGGTGGATTGAACGAGATAGATAAATACTCTAGCCACCTTGATTTCTAAATATTAGAACTTTGGACGTTTTTCTATAGCGTTATGTTAACTATACCGTATATTAAGTAAGACAAAACAACTTATATTTATATTCTTTATTTTGTAATAAATTTTGGAAATTTGTCGTCTTATTTGCTTCAATAACAAATGTACTAAATAGTAAAGGGATTCGACAACGACCTTGTATGTATGTGGAATATTTATAAATTATGTTTGATTTAATTTTAATCTACGTAACAATTCAATTGTTCATTATTAATTCAGGTTTTTCGACTATTTAAACTTATAAAAATGTTTTTTTATTTATGCAAAAATAGTTAACTAATATAGCAAAAATATTTTGAAAACCACATATTAATATTTAAAGTAAAAAATTTAATTATATGTATATATATATATATATATATACTACTATTTAAAAAATTAACGCAAAAATTTATAAGAGTATCAAATCTACATTAATTTGTTATGTCCAATTGTTTTTTCGCAAAAATAAATATTAGGAATTAAAAATAATGTAAAGTACTTCATAGTTCCTTTATATATACTTTAAAATATTTACTTAAAAAGGTTGAGTCGGCCAAAATAGCATATTTTACAAGCTACTTCTATATAAACGTGGATAATAAGTTGAAGTTACATCATTTTTATAATAAATAGCGTATTATTATTTTGTGTGCTTAATTTTATTAAAAATGAACAGTGATTAATTGTTAAAATTAATGTTAAATGCACTGTTCTGCCCTTATTGTCATAATAATTATCAAAATAAATATTTACTTATTCCAATCTATATAAATAAAAATAATAAAAATAGCATTTAAAAGATTTTGAATAAAAATTTTAAAACATATCGAACAATTTGTTATTTGCGCTTAACCATGAGATTCCGCTCATCCGCTTTTCTACTTTCTAATTGCATTGTTTGTGAAATGGACAATAGTGATAAAAAATGTTTACATTTTACTGACAATGAATATCGTACAATTAAAAAAAAATTAAAAATGAAGGATTTTCACTGAAAAACTTGGCGAATTTATATAGAGTTAATCTTTCAAAAATTTATCGGATTATTAATAATGAAAAACCTTGAAATTACGATAATGTTAGAAGAAAACGTGTAACAACTACTATGGATGATCAAAAATTATAACAGACCAATTTCAGAAACTAAAAGAAATAGTTTAAAAAATTTACTTATTCCACGAGCAGAAGCTGGGTAATAAAATACGGTTTAATGCTTCAATCACCAAACGTTAAGCTATTTATTATTAAAAAACAAAAGGATAATAGATTAACTTTTTGTAAACTATGGAGCGAACGACACTTCTGTTATTGGCGTTCCATATGCTTCGCTGATGAAATAATTATTCGGGACAAACCATTTGGTTTTACAAACAAAATGTTGTACTGGTCGAGTTTTTAAAAACATTTACTTCCGGTTGTTAGAAAAAATTTCACATTCGACAAGTAATGTATTGGTTTGGTATTAAGTATAATCGACCTATCGAATGGAGAACTATATCTGGTACCTTACACTGGGGTTAGTACCGTTTTTCAAAACAATGGTTCATGTCATACTTCCGAAAAGGTAACGTCATATTAGTCTAGGTTCACTTTATTTGTTTTATATTTACATTTAGACAGTAGATGGGCTAAAATCGAAATAGCAATCTTTTACTCAATTACCACTAAACAGTCCGGACATTAACGTTATTGAAAATGTTTTCAGTTTGCTAAAGCGCAACATCAATAAGCATACTGAATTTAAGGATTTATGTGCCGCATTCGGTTTGTTGTTCAATATGAGATGAAACAATAATATACCAAAACTCTTATCGACAGTATTGCAAAACGCCTAGATCAGGTTGTTTAAAAGATGGTGATAGACTATTGAATTCTTTTAGAAAAAATTTCACATTTGACAAGTAATGTATTGGTTTGGTATTAAGTATAATCGACCTATCGAATGGAGAACTATATCTGGTACCTTACACTGGGGTTAGTACTGTTTTTCAAAACAATGGTTCATGTCATACTTCCGAAAAGGTAACGTCATATTAGTCTAGGTTCACTTTATTTGTTTTATATTTACATTTAGACAGTAGATGGGCTAAAATCGAAATAGCAATCTTTTACTCAATTACCACTAAACAGTCCGGACATTAACGTTATTGAAAATGTTTTCAGTTTGCTAAAGCGCAACATCAATAAGCATACTGAATTTAAGGATTTATGTGCCGCATTCGGTTTGTTGTTCAATATGAGATGAAACAACATTATACCAAAACTCTTATCGACAGCATTCCAAAACGCCTAAATCAGGTTGTTTGAAAAAATGGTGATGACATAGACTATTGAATTCTTTTAAGTTTGTAATGTTTTTAATCATTTGGTAACTGAAAAAATTGCATTATTTTTATTAATAGTTGACGTTATAAATCATGTTAATCATTTTATTCCATTTTCAATTTTGCACCAGTTGATATTTTATACAATTTTTATTACTTACAATATATATGTATACATACATGTAAATTTTTTAAATTATTATATAGCATTGTATATTTTAAAATTGAACTGACGTTTCTCTTATACGCTATATAGTAGCTAGAGATGTTTAGGTTAAATAATCACTTTTGTGTTGGTAATTGTTGTGATAGTAGTATATATATATATATATATATATATATATATATATATATATATATATAATGCCCCTTCATGCATATCATAATGCATATGACTTTTCAATATTAGTAAATGTTTGAGTCTATCATACCATATAATTTAATTAAATGTTTTAAACTGATATTACATACTGCTAAATTTATTGTATTTTATGATTGTACCTATTTTAGTGTCCTGGAAACTACTTCTACTGAAATATCTAAGCCAATAACAATAACAATAACAATAATATATATATATATATATATATATATATATTATATATATGCTACTTTAAATGTTTTACAGAAAATATTTTTTAGCAGTGGACATTTACTGAAGCCGAACGTGAGCCTGCATTTAATATCGGAGGATTATACCTATTTCTATGCAGGTTCAAGTCGAGCGTTGTACCATTAAACTACCCAGGTGTATATTTATATATACGTTTATTAGGTATATTTATAACATTTAGAATAATTAATTTAATTTATTAGCTTTGTTAATACTTGCAATAATAATACATGCATGTGTTAAATATACTTAAATAATAATAATTAATTATTCCAAGAATCTTAATCCACAATTAATCTGATAAAATTTAATACTTTAAAAACGATTACTTATAAATGGGTACTAAACTAATAATAAATGTAATAAAAATTGCTAAAAAGTTTATACTAATAGTTATCTTTTTAATTAATAGGTTTTACAAATCAACTATTAAATTTCGTAATTAAAAATTATTAGATTAAATTTAATATTGTTATTAAAATTAATAAAGTAATTAATTTTATCACATTTCCAATGTAAAATAGAATTGATGATTTGGATGTTGTTATATTTTATCCTTTCTTAGTTTACTAGGTTTTAAAATTATTCTAATATGTGGATAATATTTGTTTTCTGTATTTTGATTGGTAAACGCTATATTCATTAATTCATATAAATAGTTTAAAATAAATTAATTATTCAATTTATTCCAACACACATTTGGCAATTGTTAACTTTAAAATTAATTATTTTTAGGTACGTTAATTTTTAATGTAATATCAAGATTATTTCCAAAATATATATATATATATATATATATATATATATATATATATATATATATATATATATATATATATATATATACAGTTACTGCTTAAATGTTGTACAGAAAACACTTTTTATAAAGTAGATATTTGGTGAAACAGAACGAGGGCATACATCTAATGGCGGTGATGGTACTCAAATCTATGCCCACTCAGATTTAAGTCTGGCTCTGTATTGTTAAGCTTAATTAACGTTACGTAACTTAAATAATTTTATATTATAAAATACTTTTTTAAAAACAGAAAAAAAAATCATGTTATTTTTGTTTTAAAGAATTAAAATTGTTATTTAATTGTTCTACAAAATTTATTATGTAGTTTTGATTTTCACTATTATATATTACAAAGTAAAATTTTATTTATTAAAGGCAACTAGATATTTGTAAATTTTTATATTAGGAAAGTAAATTTTTGAATGTATATTCTTAAAACTTGTTTTAATCATGAACTACAAAAACGTTTACACACTTCCATGTTCCCATGCAGGTTACGTTTTAATGTCATTAAACATTTGCAAATCGAATAAAGAGTTTACTTTCGTCTATTATTTAACCCTATCATCGGGGTTGTACAATTACAATTTTGCAGTATGACGTACTTTTATTGTTTCTAAAGCAATATAGTTTTTGTTACAAAGGCCAGGACGCTAACATTGCGTTCAAATCCTTCTACTTGTACAATCGGCCTAGAGACAGATTATAATACAGTCATATTTGTACTAAACTTTTAATTTTCAATTAAATTAAAAATGATTAAAAATTTACATTTTTGTTGCTACCAAAAACAAATAATAATTTTTAGATTAACACTTCAAAAAAACTAAAAATATTCTAAAAATTAATTTAATTAACACATTTAAAATATAGAATTAATCAATAATTTGAATTTTATTAGTTTGTTTTTCGACCGAATCAATGTTATCATTAAATAAATATAATTTATTTTATGAGTATAATTTAAACCTTTATTTAATTAGCTAATGAATGCTAAACGAAAATGTTAAGGTTTCTTTTTGTTATCGCGGTATTAATATACTTTTTATTTTTTATTTAAAATTAAATTAATTTATTCTTTAAAACAATTTTCTAAATATGTATATATATTATAAAAAAACGATATTAATACAAATATATTGGGAAAAATAAAATTCACAATATACAAGAAAAATACTTAATTTAAAAAAGTTTGAGACACATAAATTTTAATTTTATGCAAATATTAATGGTTAACAGCTTTCATTGCTTATTGTGACTCAATAAAAATATTGATTTACATTTATTTGTATATGTTTCTGTCAGGACAACGATGTAGGTCAAATACTTTAAACAATTGCTGTTAAAGTAAAAATTAAGTTTATTGCTATAAATTGTTGCTTTTACATTATCTTAATTTATTTTTTATTTAATTTTTTGTTGCTTTAATGTTTGACAAGAAACACGTTTTAGCAAGTGAATATTTAACAAAATACAAATAAAAACCTCTATTTACTCCTGATAATGCGAACAAAATCTAATTCCGCTTAGTAAGGATGAAAAATATACCAATCTAGGCAGTTTAAAACCCGGATAAAAGTAGAGGGCATTTGACAGTTAAAAGTTTACTCCAAAATTATTTAATGACCATAATGCTTTAAATTGGTTCGATATAGAATCGAATTGAGAAAACTGACCAAAAACAAAGACCTTTTATAGAAAAGGAGGGAAAAGTTGTAAAAGAAGAGGAAAAAAGGTGGAAACAAAATTCTTACATGTCCAGTTTTGAGTTTGGTATTTTAGACACAGTGATTGAGAAAAGACAAGATTATTTTTAAATTTTAATTTGAAGCGCTTTATTTAAAAAGTACCACTTTACAATTTTTTAGGCTATAAGTCAAGATTTTGTAATAACTTACACAATTAGAATACAACATTATTTTTTATTTTAGGTAGTAAACTATGAATGTCTAATTCAAATGCATTATTCAGATTTTATAATTTTAATTATATTAACTACCCTAACCATTGTGCTTATTGCCATCTATTTTGTTCTAACAAGAAAAAGTAATTTTAATGTCAAAAGGAAAATAAGTAAGCCTAGTATAGAAAGTCGAAAAAATGCACGCCAATCAATAACTTCATTTTATGATACACAAATGCAAAACAATTCAGACTTTACAAATTTAAAAATGGATCAATCAAAATGTTTTTTTTATATTGAGCAAAGCAATCCAAAAATGGATCAACCAAAAGCCGTACACATTCAGCCTGAATACATAACAAATAATACAAAGTTAGCACAATATTTGGCTTCTGCTACACAACGTATTAAAGTTCAAAATGGAAATAGTAATTTCAATAATAATAAAACTAGTTATAATAATAGTAATAATAATTACAAACATGACGCAAATACTGCACCCAAACCTAGTATACTCAATGATGTAAATTGCCACAAACAATCAATTCATAAGGCACATGAACGTCGTGAACTCAATTTATTAAATTATTTCAATAAATCAAAACAAAGACATTATAGTTTGTCATCAGTGTTGGAAAATTTTCAAAATGTCCAAAAGTATGATTATAGTCACAATTGGATAATATCCACACCTATTTTGCACAGACAATCGTGTATTTGTTTTTCGCTTGTGTACACGTGTACAACAAGTTGCTTGCAAATAATTATACACAATCTAATTGGATTGAGACATTTGATTGAAAACGATGATCAACTAAAATTAATAATAGATAGCAAGCTGATCGACTGCAAAATTAGAGTTGAATTGAAACCACAAAATAATTATATAAATCAGTTGGACCATACTAGTCAACTAAAATATGTACAATGTGACAAAATAGAAACGTTGAAATATGTAATTATCGTTGATCAATCAATTTCGTTTGATTTAAATGCTAATTTTTTAAACTGTTTTGAATTAGTGTTTTGCATTATCATATCCAGTTTACACGATTGTCAACCTTTTAATGATTCCAATAAAGGGTTGGGTACAAATGCAAATAGCTTTGGTGAAATGACAAACAGAAAATATTATTTTGTTGGCAATTGTAAATTATGTTTGAATCGATCACAATTACTAAACAAATCGGAAAATATGTACAATATACTTCGGACAATTGAACAAAATGCTGATATAAATTTTGACAATGATTTTGCAAATTCAATGCATTCATGCGTAACAGATGCACCTGATTGTTCACATAAGGAGGCATTTAAACCCACTACTACAACTAGTACTATTAATGAAAACAATAATAAAAATACACTAAGACTTGTAGGTTGCATTAATTTATTAATATTTAAAATTAAATAATAATTTGATAACGTCAACAATTGATTTAGTTAGTTGATTACATCTTGATCTAGCGGTACAGCGCTCGAATTTGGACCTCGGTGGGCGTGGGTTCGAATCCCACCACCAGCCCACCATAATGCGGGCCCACGTTTGACTTCGCTAAATGTCCAAAACTGAAAGATGTTTCTCGTAAAACACTTAAAATCATAAACACAAAAAAATTGTATAAACTTTAAATATATATAATAAATAGACGTCATTGGGATAATTTATAAAGTTATTTTTTTAAAACTATTATTTTAATTAAATCAATGTTTATAAACAAGATCCTTTAGTTTATTATACATATATATATATATATATATATATATATATATAGGTGCAGTATACTAAGAATTATAATTTTGTTAATTTAATAAAAAAAATGGACAAAATTATTATATATATAATGGGGATTTTCGGGGTGATATACTAGAATTGTCAGATTTTCTGAATAATTAATCTATTTGTTTTAAGAAACACTAGAAACACTGGACCACCGTTTCATATTTTTCAGAATTATCAGCGGTGTTTATCTTTCAAAACTCACTTGAACTTGAACTCACGCCCTATTAAGTGTCAGAAGAAAAACATTATTACTTTGTTTTTTACTACTAAGAAAATAACAAGTAGTATATAATTCTTTATATATATATATATATATATATGTATATATTGTATGTATATATATGTATTTATATATTTTAAAATTTTAGAACGCCCCTAGATTAAGTGTCGATTCAATTATGGAAGTTCCAATGATCAGTTTATCAATATCTTATAAAAAATTAAACTCTTTATTAGAAATTACAATAGGAAAAATGAAAAATGTATTCTTTATGAACAATGAGTGTAAGTCTTTTAATTAACAAATCTTACTAAAAAATACATTAATTTTTTTCAACAAATTTAAAAATTGATTATGATATAAAGTATACAACATATTTGTTCATATGTTACTTTTAATTTTTTAACAAAATAAAATTTATACAAATTGCAAATACTAATTTTACATTGAACGTTTACAATATTAAACGATTTTTTAGATACATTATCATTTCAATCTGTATTATGTGTTGGAAATACGGTGCTTTCGTTTATTCAAACAAAACACACTGCAAAAAAATTAATCAATTACAAAAAAGAAACAATTCTCAATACACTTTTTTCGTTTAACATAGATATTGTAAAATTATTAAATTTGCCAAATTTGGTAATAAAAATTAAAATTTTTATTGAAAGTCAGCAACACTCAAGTCGCTATCTTGGATCCGTCCATGCTGGATACTCAGAAATAATTGATGATCTAGCAAAAGCCCAATGGCTTGCGTTTCTTAAAGAATTGAGATTACTCAATAAAAATAAAACATCGATATCTGCACCGAAAATTGCATATTGGCATTTGATTAAGAAATAATTTATTCATATTGCTGAGTCCGTCGATTGACTGCGCTGAGATTTGTTTCAATATTGAATAATAATAATAATAATAATGATAATAATAATAATAATATATTTATGGATGCTATTTAATATATAAGCAATTGCATATGTATATATTAATTGTGTTGTTTAAAATAAAACCCTGTGATTTTTCAAGTTTCGAATATTTAAATCCATAGTAGCTTTTATTATAATTGTGTATTATTTTTTTTAGTTTAAGCAAAATTAAACATAGTATGAACTTAACGCTATATTGAATCAAAAGATGCATTTGTTAGTACAACACGTATAAACTACTGTTTATAAAAACCCTCATATTTGACATTAAACTCAGTGTGATGAAACATATTTGACTAAAAATTTATTATTACTATTATAAAGAGGTATTGAAATATAAAACCTGAAATTATTCGTTTGTAAATTATTGTCCACTATACCAAATTTTAATTTGAAAAAAAAGTTTTCTATAGTTAAAAATAACAAAAAATAACTAAAATCTTATAAATCTTATTAGGAAAAACATTTAAAAATATAAAATAATTTTAACAAAATGTTTAAATCAATTAATTTAAGTGTAAACTATTAAAAAATTGCATTTTTCTTGTCATAATCAAATATTTACTTTTAAATTTCACGTATAGTTAAATAAGTTTTGAATAATAAGTTGTTTTTTTTGTTTTATAATAATTGTATAGGATTAATTAAAAAACACATTTACGCACAAACTTTTAATGTTAACAGTACCAAATAAAATAAGATTGTGTTTATAAAATGGAAAAGGCGTATTAATTATATTAAAACCACGATAATAGTTTACATTAATTTATTACAATTTTATTAATGTAAAAATTTAACATTAACAGTTTTATAAAACCGTTAAAATTAATTCTGAGTATGATTATAAAAAGATTTTTATTATACCACAGAAAACATTTTTCGGCAAAGTCTAACATGATTCTGTATTTAGTTACGGTAGTGTCATTCAAACCCATTCCTACTCAAATTCGAGTTTAGCGCTGTACCACTAAATCACCCATCTAAATTATAATATAAAGTTTTAAAGTGTGTAAGAAATATCAAAAATTTTATTGGTTGTATGCTTGACGGAAAACAATTTCTTGCAAGTGGACATTTAGTGAAATTTAAACGATAGCCCACATTTCGTGCCAGTGGTGGTTCTGAAATATATTCTTACCATAATAAGACAATTGTATAATAAACACAGTAAAATTATAAATAACAGATTATGTGCGAAACTCAATGTTACCATCAGTCTAAGTTAAGTAATTTTTTAAACTTAAACCGTTTAAGAAGAATTTATTTAAATTGTTTTTTTTTAATATTATATTTCATATACGGATTGTTTTGTATTCATATTGGCTGTTTTTTTATTTATTAGTTCCAACTTTAAAATCATAAAAAGTATATTTAATAAAATGTTTAATAATTAAAATTGTAAAAATGATTGTCTTTTAAATGTACAGAATATAATGAACAAACGTTTCGTATTAAAAGAACAAAATTTAGTTAATTTATAGTTAAGGTTTAAAATTATATTTTTGCTTTTTATTGCAAGAAACAATTAAAATTAACTTTTAATTTTTTTAAATAAACATTTTGTTACAATTTGTTATTTAAAAATTGTTTTTAAAAAACATAATATTTTATTATTAATAAATTGAAACATAATTATATTAGTAAAATCATAAATGGTCAAAATACTTATTATAAAAAAAATGAAAAATGAAAAAACGTAAAATTATTGATTAAACAAAAACAATTTAAAATACTGAACAAATTTGTGTTTTAAAAAAACAAGAAAAAACTTTCTATACAACATTTTCTAATCGGTGTAACAAATAAAAACGAAATTGTTGATTCTTCAAATAATAGTCAAATTTTTGTTCCAAAATTTTAAAAGCCGTTACATGTAGTTGAGTAATACTGTAAAAATACAATAAATAGATTTAATTAGTCTATATGAGTAATAATTTATACAATATTTTAATTTTAACAAAATACTTTCCAGAATGGCCTAGTGGTGTTGGACTCAAACTTGAGTGACTATGACTTTGAGTGCCATTGCCGGTACTTAATGCGAGCCCTCGTTTGATTTCGCTAAAATGTTCACTTGCTGAAAAATACATCTAAGAAATTCAAATAACAACAACAACAAATAAATAAATAAATAGATATTCAACATGTAAACTTTCATATTGCATACCAAAATCCAAGCTATTAAGAAAATCATTTTTTTAAAAGAAATGAAAAATAAAGTCATTGCACAATGCACAACAATTCCAAATAAGAATAAAACAATTGTACAATACTTGTGGTTAGTGTTTATTATTCAGTAAAACTGACAATTTTAATAAATCATCCTTAAAATAATAAACAAATCTGATCTATGTAACCAATAATCCAATATAAATATATTATCAAAAACCTTCAAACACCATTAATATCGAAATACTGACAAAACTTTATCCTACTTTGTTATTCAAACATTGTAAGTCAAACAAACCTTTCTCTTCGTCTCACAAATTCAAAAATATTTCGATCCATTGATCAAACCTTCGCGTTTGTGTTGAATCCTATAACCACTGTCAATGGTCAAACCTTGACACACCCGAACAGACATGTCGAGTGACGAATTTGCGTTGTGTGAATATTGAGCGCAAATTTTGTGACCCGACGGTTCCATGTGACCATTGGTCAGATTCACTGTCGATGTGCCCAAAGAATTCGAACGTTTGAACGACGATGGCAACTCCATGTGTGACGATTTGGTCGACAACATACCGTTCTGACTGGACTTGAACGAAACCGACGGCTTTGAATGACCATCAGTTTGCACGTTTGCATAAGTTGCACTTGTCGACTTGACAAATAAAATGTAGGCAGAGGGTGTTACCGGCTAGTAATGTAACAATTTGGTATAACTTTACCAAGAGAGAGATTGTGTATACTGAAAGAACGATCTCAGTATGAATTTACGTCTAGCAGCGTCAGCGGCATTATGGTTTTTTGAAAGTAAAAAGCTGGTTAGAACGCTAAATTATGAAAGTGGGTAAGAATGGATTCAAGTATCACCACCGGCACTAAACGCAGATCTTTGTTCTGTTTTGTCATGTGTCCATTTTGTAAAAAATGTGCTTTGGCTAACAACATTTGAGCAATAAAAACTAAATAAAAGATTTAATGCTATTGTAATGATAATCTGGTTATAAGACAATCATAGAAATAATAAACGAATTTCGGATTTAACATTTCAGAGTCATATATAATGTGGATATTATTAGAGACTATAGATATTTTGCAAAATAAGTTGCATACGTATCCTGTCTACATACATGTTGCGATAAAATGTCTGAAATTACCAATATATATTTGTACTAACCATTGTGTAAATTGTATGAAATTTACCAAAAAATCTTAACAAATTATTTCATTTGTTATTTTAATAATATGCTTCAGAGCAGTGAAATCTTGTTCAAAATCATGTTTCAGAATACACAGTAGAATTGGTAGTGTGTTTTTTAGTATAACTTACCATTTACTATGGGTTTGATGTATTGAAACTGCAAGAACCCTGTTGAGCAAAAATCAGACCTTCGTACATTTAATTATCTACAGCCCGGATTAAAAAGTTAATAATTTTAGTTTGGGTTGTTTTAAAGGCTATGTTAACAAGTCGAGTTTCAAAGGTTTTTATTGGTACTTTGATGGTCGCAGATTTTGAAACGACTGGCAGAAGTTATAAATAGAAGTAAATGTCACTTGAATTGTTGACAGTACAAATTTTGTAACTTTTTCTTTATATAATAATATATTTTGGTCAATAAAATTCTTTTTTAAACAAATTACATACGTTTATTTTTACGTTTTTAAATAAAGTGCAAAATGTTCTTAAATATCATAGTAGCTCAATATAGAATCCAATTTCGGCACCAACTTTAAATAAATTTTCCCTAATCGAATATTGGTTTTCTGTAAAATGTTGTATTAAAATGATAATTTATTAATAGCTGCTAGTTATAGAATACAGAGTTAAAATGTTTTTATTAATATTAGTTGAAACTTAACACTTAAAAAAGATTTTTTTATAAAAAAATCGATTAAATAAATAGAGTTTCCTAATAAACGATGATGTATTGTTTTCGACATTTAATACACTTTCTCTACTTTTCAGTGTTTAATTTGTTTTAGGTTGTAACTGTTTTTTGTAAACCATTAACTATTAATATTTAATCTTGTCCTCACTTGTACATTCTCTATCATGTTTTACCATTGTACACACTACCATGGTTATATTGTAAAAATTGATCCTTTAATATATAAATTAAGAAATAGTAAAAGCTGACTCATTTGTCTCGCAGTAAACACGTACAACCTCAAAAATAAGTAACTATAAAAAACACTAAATAAATGAAATTACTGTATTTAAAATAATCAATAATTATTATGATACAAACCATTCAAATGCTTTTTTTGAATTAGAATATGTTGACTATTTACCATTATATAACCTTGATTAAAACAATTGTATCAATATATGTTTTACAATTTATTTCGTGTTTTAAAAAAATAAAGTTTTTCTTTCCGTCTCCAAATATCATTAAACATTTAAAGGTACAATTTTTAATTATACCGTTACAATATTAACTTGTTTCTACAAAATTGTTGTTTTGATTAAAATTAGCCATACATTTTTAAAGCACGTGTTGTACTAAAAGATAGGTAATAATTTTTGTATAAATAGAACAAATGTAAAGGAACCATTAGAACGTGGTTCACCACTTAGTACGTGTACACCACTTATCCAATGCTCCAATGCTCTAATTCAACATGGGTTGTTGACGTTTTTGTTTTGTTTGTAAAAACAACATTCAACTTACTTGTTCGTATATTTTCAAACGACCTTTGAGTTTTTCCAATTCAGCTGCTAAACGACTATTCTCTGTTTCCAAATCTAGATCAATATAACAATGTTGTTTAATTTTTTGTATTTTTTTAAAATGAATAAAATTTTTTTTAATACTACCCTATGTTTATTATCTATTTTGCTCTGAAGAGCATAGAGCAACAAAATTGTTTTATACAATTGTACATAAAATATTTGACTTTGAACATTGTGCATATTGAAGATTGGAAATTCTATTCAAATTTTGCAAAACCCCATTATCGGAATCATGCTTCACTTCTTTGTCGTACTTTAATAAAATGTTGTTTCTCAAGTAACGTTTTCATAGAGGTCAGGTTGCTAATCTGGCACTCAAACCCTAATCTTTTCTCAACCGGTCTTGAAACTGGCTATTGTTTAACACGTGTTATTTTCCAACAATAGAAAAAAAAATAAGTGACGAGATCAATCTTAGTAATAAGATTGATTAGAAGGAAAAAAAAGCAAAGTTAACTAAAGAAAAACTAAATAAATTGTGTAAAAACAGATATAAAATGACCGACAGAAAGTGAAACGGTTAACTGACCTAAATAGAAAATACTGACAGCAAACGGAGCGACCCTGGTGAAAGAAAAAAAAGATGTGAAGAAAACCGAAAGTAAAAAATTAGCCCATTGTTTTGCTTAATATTTTAGTTACCGTAAAATTTTCTGATATCACAAATATTAAACATCAAAATTACTTTCAAAATGATGAAATGTTTAACAAATAATTCGAATATGTTAGTACATTTAAAATTACTCTACCGACAGTTAAATTATTTCAGTAAAAAATATATCTATTATATACTTATACAATTTACAAATTATCATTTAAATATTTGATACCTTAAACATTTGTGTAAAATAGTCAGTTTAGTCAAACCTAATCATTCATTTATTTGTTTACTTCCGTTTCAAAGCGATTACCAATGGTAACGTTTATTTTGTAAATACAATTTCACGGTCAAAGTAAATTATTTTGTTAATAAGTATTAAAAAAAAGTAATTAAAGTAACAAAAAATTGACCCAAAATTGAACGTATAGAAACAATTGTTAATTACATTATAAAATTATTTGTTCATGTATATAGTAATAGAAATGTATGGGTTATGCATCAATCATATATATATATATATATATATATGTATATATATATACATGTATATATATATATATATATATATATATATATCATATATATATATATATATATATATATATATATATATATATATATATATATATATATACATGTATATAGTAATAGAAATGTATGGGTTATGCATCAATCATATATATATATATATATATATATATATAACAAAGTCACTATGGAACAATAGTGGAACTAATATTTTTTATGTCTTAAACAAAAATTATGTTTATAAGTGAGAAACCAAAAGTAATATTAGTATTAAAAATAACTTAAACACTGAAAACAACTATAATATTTTTTAAATACTTTTCCAAATCCGTTTATGTGACACTATTATTAAATAGATAATACTTTCTAAATATTCATATGTGAATTTTTTTAATCTTACAGTATATTGAAATTAATAAAATACTCGATTTTACCATATAAATCACTCATTTTCTTCATTATTATTGACAATTATTGATACAGCATTTTTGAACGTATATTATGTGTTAAAAAAAATTTATATAAATTTATTGTTGACAATAGCTTGAAAACCTTTTCCACTTTTTTAATAAGATTGTTTTAGCAATGAAAAATATGTTTTTATAAAAAAATATTAAATATGTCATTTAAATATAAAAAGAACCCAAGGAATTCAATCTTAATTTTTTTTTCAACCTGACTTCTGTAAAACATTTGTGTTGCTACAGAACAGTAAGAAGACACTATTTCGGCAAACAAAGTTAAAAAGTAACTATTAGATAAAGAAAAGTACTTAGCCAAATTCTACGTTTACCATTTGAAATACCATCAAGAACGGTTTTTAAATAGACAATTGGTGATGGCAAAAGAAAGGTTAAAAAACCACAAATAACTTAGCTAATAATCATTTGGAAAGATCTAACTGAAACGAATACCTCATAGGATTAATTAAAAATTTTGGCAAAATGTTTGAACACAGAATCATTTTGTTACCCTATGTTTTTTTGAATTATATTAAAGCAAAAGGGTTTTGTAATGATAATAATAATAATAAATGTCCATTTTCTGAAACATGTGTCCAGTAAAATATTCAAAAAGTAAAAAAATAACAAATGTTCAATTGAAACAACCAATACTTACATCGGTTTGATTCGTCGGGAGCGGAATGCATCTCATCTAAATATTTTCTATTCAAAAATCTTAATTTTTCTATTTTTTCTTTGTCAAGTGGTGAATAAATTTCTAAATTGGCATCTGTTGCTTGTTTCGAATATTTATGCAAATCCAATGCACCGTCTGTGATGTCTGATTTAATTGCGCTGCATCTTGCATCGTTCGTTTTGTAACGTGCAAAACTTTCGGCTACAGCTTCGTTAATAAAATTCTATTTTATTGAAAAAAGAATTGCCAAAAATGCAATTATTCACGTAGTTTTACAAAATTATAATTTATATATCACTATGTGCAAAATTTTGTATCATATTAAAGTTGCTACATCCTTAAATATAAGTTAAAATCCCTGTTTTACCGACACAGTGGAATAAAAATAAAATCTAATTGATCGGTTTAATTTCGAATTAAATATATAGTAGCAAAATATTACTTAAAAATGAGTCCAACAAAAATACATATAAAGCTATTAACCTATAATCCTACTAAAAAAATTACTGGGTAGGGATAGCCTAGCAGTATAACGCTCGACATTAACCCGGGTGGGTATAGGTTCATTACCCATCACCGAAACAAATGCATGCCCATGTTCTGCTTAGCTAAAATGTCAACGACTAAAAAATACTTCCCGTTAAACAAATTTAAATTTAAATAGATATCTTTTAAATAATTACAAATTAACAATGTCTCTTTGTATTTATTGTAGAGTCAAAAATATTTTTCAGAAACTAATTACCAATTATTAAGCATTATTGAATTTATAAAAATTTATAAATATACCAATAATAAATAGTAAAATACAAGCGTTTTAAAAACTGTTAAATAATTAAATACTTTTTACCGTAATCAAATATTAACTAAATTAGATTTAAATTTTATTAAACACTAATTTTCTAATTTTACCATTAAATAGAGTTTTCCAATATTTTAAAATATATTATGTATATGCACATATTCATCATGGGCGTTAACACGATGAGGAGATATGTGAACATTTAAACTACCAAAAATTCAATAGTTTAACTCAAATTTTATGCCTAATAATGACTAATTTTCATTTATCCTATACAAAACCTCACCCTTCAAAATAATTTATCAAAACCAAATTCCATTTGTCTTCATTGAAAGGTATATGAATAATAATATTATAAAATAATTAAAATAAATGCCTGTTTATTAGCAACATATGTTTATTGTAAACAGTTATTAACTTGAAAACATTAACACAATTATATATTCTAACTTACTTTCATAATAAGAAAAAACGCATGATCTTGTTGATTGACAAGTGAATTGGATATATGTTTTTTATGACTTTGATTAGAATTTCCATTTGATGTTTTTAAACAAGATTCAAATGAATGCAAATACTCGGAATGTAAATCATTCTTTTTAGATTGTAATGTATTATTATTATTATTATTATTATTATTATTATTGTTATTATTATTGTTATTATGCAACATAGTGTCCTTTGGTATATAATGAGATGACGCTGTAAAACGTTTATTTCTCGGAAAAATTCGCGGACCTACAATCAAAACATGGTGTTTATGTAATTAAACATTTTTCAAAAACAAATACTTGTCATCAAAATAATAGCTTTTATTTTTAAAACATTTAAAAAAATTCATTGACCGTTAAACATTAAAAATATTGAAGTTATTATCTAAATGGTATTAATGAGTTTTTAAAATGTAGATTAATTGTTAAACCAGTAATAAATAGTTGTAGCTTATAACAATAATGATAATCAACGCATGAAAAATACTATTAATCCTAAGGATTTTAGTAATACTTATAAAGTATCAATTTTCAATAATGGTAATATCCTTAACTGTTACTTTCACATGACGCATCCTGAACTAGTTGTACCTAAGTACCTAGACTAACAAAGGGGCAGAGTTCACAGCAATACAACTACATACCCGTTTTGGCTTATGTATGAAAGCATACACCCAGGATACTTAAAAGGTATCTTAAAGTGTACATGCACCATATGTAGCCCTCAGACTAAAAAAAATAACTCTAATAACTCGTTAATCATTGCAAGCAATAACACCTTCACAAAAATGCTATCTACCAACCGAAAAACTTCGTTATATTTTTATGTTTAAAATAATCGGAGTTGTTTGTTTAGTATGCTGTACAAATACAGAAAAAATCAAAACATAACTACAATACCAACCACAATAAATAAATTAATGGTAATCACACAATGTTATTTAAAAAACCTATATACATTGTACTTAAAAAAAATCTATCAAATGATTAAAAATTGATACATATACTGCAAGTTCCATTTTAAATAATAACTTACTTTCTAGTTTTGCATTGCAATTATTCAATATACCATGATTATTTTCAAACTGTTTTAAAATACACAAAATATAAAAATACATTTTTAGTGGCAAAAAGTAATCACAAATACATTTTTGTCAAACAGACAGCATTTTTTTCGGTTTTTGTTGCTTAAATGTTTTACGATAAATATTGTTCAACAAGTGAACATTTAGCGAAGCCATACAAGGATCCACATTTACTGTCGGTAGTAGAATACAAACCGATGCCCATCCAGTTTAACGCTCTTACAAATAGCAAGCCAATTTCTAAAGTAATTTAATCAAATGTATTTTATAGACTGAGTTGAACAAAGGTAAAACTGGAAAAAATACAAATAATTTTAATAGTTTTAAAAGAAAAACCGTTACAAAAAATTACATTAGAAAGAACAGATACTACGCATAGTTTTAGCTGATACAGCAGAAAAGCAATATATATAAACGTTCAAAATAAATAAAAAAATATGTAAAATGTATACTTTGTGACTTACGGTATTTGAACTTATACCACTATTTAAATTAAAATCCCGAACTTTCCCAATTCCATTTTCTTCATTTAATTCAAACTCAGTTTGTAATCGCTCTAAAAAATATAATATAAATAAACTATATTTATAAATATTTATCATCTACGCATTAATATAAAAAATAAAAACAGTTATCTTAAATACAAATATAATTATCAGAATAAGTAGTTAAAAGATGTACTATATAACTGTATATTTAAATATACTAATACATTATTAACCTAATGTGTATAATTTTATTTTAAATGTTGCGTTTCATATTTAGTGATACATTTGGCTTTAAAATAAGTTTGTCCATTTCTTTTAAAAAAGGTTAATCAACTTCAATTAATTTTTAAAATTATTTTCGTAAACCAAGAATTTGTGAAAAAAATATATTTTTAAACCTTTCTTTTTAAATATAAAACAAAAAAATGAACTCAAAGTTAAAAATAACCTAATAAAAGTCAGTTTACTTATAAATATACTAATTACAAAAATAATGCCGAGGTGGCGGAGTTAGTAAATAGCTAAACTCGAACACAAGTAATTTTTATTGTCACATTTAGTACTAAATGTGAACACTCGTTTAGCTTTTGTAAAAAGGCTTACTTATTGAAAACGGTTTCTCATCAAACATTCAAGTAACAAAAATTGAATTTAAAAAAGTAAGTTAAAAGCATGTTAGTGCATAAATCAACATTTATAAAAATAAATTGACAAGTAGGTTTAATTATAAAATTAACATATTAAAATTAAAATTAAATTTTGAAAAAACTTGTAACATTAACAAAATTAAAATTTATATATATATATATATATATATATAGACACGAATAAATCATTTAATAAAAATTTTATTAATTATGTACAAAAACCCTACCCTTTACTTAAAAATTAAATCAATCAAATAATAATCCTATATTTCTATTATTAAAAAACCTTTATACACACCAAATTATTAAAATGTTTTTTGTCAAACACTTGTCAAATAATATGCTTTTATATGCAGTACTTGAATGTTTTTGTTCAATTACCTTTTCGATTATAAAATTCTGCTTGTTTCATACCTCTTGTTGGATTTAAATTAGTTAAAGGTAGTTGTGTGTCTTTTGAATTTAAAAACATATCATGATTATTCCAACTATCTGAAAGCATTTTTGGAGTGATTTCACACATATCTCTAATATTAGACTTTGAAAAATCAAAAGTTTCATGATTGTCTTCAATACGATTATCCACATGTGAATGGGGATTAAAATCATAATGCAATTGCAAACAGTTATCTAAAAGATTGTCATATTTGGATATATCAGATTTCTTATATCCATTTTTCAAAATTGGTTTGTAGCAATCAGTTAAATGACCATAATCACAATTTTGATCTGATGCAAAAAACGACAATGCCGCTTTGCGTTCTGCGTCTCCTATTATTCGACAGTCTATATAATAAAAAATATAAATAATCATTTAGTAATTATGCTTATATTTAAATTATTTTTGTATCTGTACAATAAATTAAATAATTCCGGTTTCCAAACTAAACATTTAAAAATTTAAACCCGGATTTACGCTAACTGTTTAAAGGTTTTATAATTTAAAAATTATATACATAAACAAATAGTGTTGCTTAAACTAAAACGTTTATTAAATAATAATACACACTAATTAATAGTACAAAAAAACCAATAAACATTTTACATTATCACTTTTTAATAAAGCCGGTTTTAAATTTTTGTCGTAACTTAAATGGTAAAAAATAATTAAATTTATATTAGAAAATTAAATAAATACTCTTTTGATAATGCCATTTTTTAAGTTAACAATTTTTAAATTTTTATCCATATAGTAAAAACGTTTTATTTAATAGCATAGCATGTATAATTTGTTAATTAATTAATTATGTGCATTCTGTTGTGCATACATTGTGTATAACAAATAAAATTTAAATAAACATTAAAACTTTCTAAATTTAAAAATATTCAATTTAAATTTTTAATTAGTTTTTAATTTCAAACTAACTATTTTAAAATATAAAGTACAGTCCGAGTACATCGTAAACAATATTTAATTTTTTTAAAATTAACCACAATAAACAATTTTTTGTAATACTAAACTGACTTCAAATACTTTATATATATATATATATATATATGTATGTACTAATTATAAAATTATATAAAAAATTTACAACTATTTGGCAAATCACAATAGTACAATAAAAACTGATTTAGTTTGTAAAGCATTATTCTTCCATATTGATTATTCCGAACATAAATAAAATAAAATACATAATTGTGAATAAATTTAAATAATTGGGTTTTGTGCACAAATTATCATAAAACAAATTACCCAGCGTTTTTAATTTGGGAAGTATATGAGTTAAATACAGCCTATAATCCGAATTTGATCGTGATACTGGATTAAGACGTAAATCCAAATCTTTAATATTTTGATTGTGCGATAATAATTGTAGTTCATTCATATTTTCAATACAATTATAATATAAATTTAAAACTTCTAAAGATTTAATATGCTCAATACCCTAAAAATACAAAATTAAGAATATTATATAACCAACTTTAATAGATTTTAACGTATTTCTAGATAGATCTAAAATTTTTAATCGCGAAAAGTGAATTAAAGCGCTGCCAATTAAACAAATTTTTTCTTCATAATTTCCTTGAATAATAAGTGTTTTTATGTCTTCTAAATAAAAAAATATTATATTTTAATAATTAGTACCCAAATTTTCTTGCGATATTTTCACTTTGTCTTTAATCCATTCTTCTGTTAGAGATAAATATTTGCCCATTATTTTTTGTTGTCACCATGAGGTCAAATTACTTCACACACTTTATTTACTTTTCTAGGTCACAACTAATACTTTTATTAGCTTTAAATATATTAAAAAAACATTTAAATATTTTTATTGTTAATAAATAATATTAAATTACAAATATTGTATTAATTTTTAAAAAATTTAAAAAAAAATTAAAATTAATAATTTTTTATTACAAATTATTGTTTAATTCAATTTAATTGTTGTTATTACTATTATTTTAATGACAATAAATGTTTTATTTTTATTATTATCATCACCGTTACCATTATTATTATCATTATTATTACTATTATTATTATTGTTATTATTGTCAGTTTGAATATTTTAGTTTTTTATGTTTAACATTATGGTGTACACAATAATATTTTAAGTATTAGTATAAATAAAAATATTAAAATTTAAATTATGGGTTATACAATAATCGCAAAAAGATATTTAAATTAATAAATGTTTTTTATAACATGGTTATAATTTATTTATAGATTTCACAATCCAAATTTTGAAAGACAATTCGTTCGTTTTCAGACAAAATATTTAAAAATTAGTTGTACAAAGCACAGAAATTTCGATAATGCAAACATCAAAAAATACCAATTGATATCTTAAAAATACTTGAAAAAATAATTTTTGTTATATTTAGTGTTAATTAAAAATCTTGTTGAATAATAAATGCATTAATCATGGTATTTGCTTACATTGCATTCAATGCGGTTCCATTTTTTCTTACTTCACTTAATGCAATGTTAAGGTCAACATGCAGCAAATGATTGTTGTTTATTTACATTATTTTACTAGTAAATAAATGTTCTTAAAACATTCATTAATATATTAGTTAAAAATTTCTAAATATTAGTTGTCTATTATTTTAGCTATTATTGTTTAAAAATAACAACATTTTCTTTTATTAAATTGATAAGTACAACTGTAAATCAATTGATTATTTTGCAAAAAAATATTTAATAATTTTTGGAGTGACATTAAAACATCTTAATCTTTTTATGTAATAATAAAATTTTCTAGTTTTTACACAAACTTGATTCAAATGATTAAACTATATCCATCTTTTATTTTGCTGAATTGTAGGATATTTAAAATATTTTGCTAAAGCTTATGTGTTATATAAAAAAGCTCAAATGTAGAAAACGTTCATATAGCTTAAATATTGCTAAATTTATTATTTTAAAACCTTATTTTTGTACCGTTTAAATCCTAAAATAATTTTATAAACAGTAAATAATATAATTAGGTAGATTTAAATCTCATAAAAGTTTTATTGACTTGCTTTTTAAAGCAGTCAGCTGCGGATTTATAATTTAAAAATAAAAACTAACAAAGCATTTACCTTTATTTAACGCTTTTGAAATATTATATATATATACATATATATATATATATATATATATATATATATATGTATATATATATATATAAAAATGGATTTAGTTTAAAGGTAAAACGTTGCTTTTGTAAACAGGTTGTATAGCATCACTGCTTACCTCTAGTAAACGTCTTGATAAAATGAACATTAATTTTAAGGTAAATTTGAATAGAAGCGAAGTGCATATAATTGGTCTAAAACAAAGTATCTTAAGTAATTTTAGAATTATTTTAAAAATTTGAATTAAGAGAATTAGATATTAATGAATTAACATTGTTTAGGTATCTTGAAAAAGGAATAAATTATTTTTAATTTAAAGCTAAGTCTATGTAAAATATAAATGTTACACAAACATTATTAAAAAGGTAAAATACGTATTGAGAAAATAAGAAAAAGTTTTACCGCTGTCAATAAAACAATAATTAATAAATTACAATGTTAATGTAACTTAAATATAAAACAAATTTTTATAAAAAAACAAGCATTTTAAATGCAATTTTTAATTATTTATTGTAAGATTTTACTGAGATCTCGGTCCTGATTTTCTTTGATTTAACTTTTAATGACTTGACTCCAATTTACCGGCTACGCGTAGCGATCTGATAGAACAAGTAGCGTTGCTTGTCGACGAAGGTTGCGTGAGTTTGCCTAGTTGTAATTTCCCTCCAATACCTTACGTCTGTACTGATTACGTGTAGTAACAAACAAGAACGTAAAGACTGGACTGGAAATGTTTATTGCCAGAGACTACAGAATCAGTTTGTGGGAAACACTAAAAAAAACCAAAATGGAACCGAATGGAAGCGGAATAACAAGATGTAACGGAAGTACTCAACGGCGTGGAAACGGTTGTTTTTATAGCCATTTTACTGGTATGTACCATTGACGCATTCAAACAAAAATTGTCAATATTCGAAGAAAATTAATTCCCAAAAAGTGAATGTTAGTTTTTAATGAAATAGAATAATATTGTTTATTATTTGCGATGTCAAATTATCTTCGTCAATTTTCACCGTTACAAACTTGATATAGATATCTATCAACACTTCCCAACTATTTTCAATTAAAAAAGCTCTTGTGTGATAAGCTTTTGTTTACAAGTTATTTTAGTGTTTTTTAAGCATAATGCTTGATTTAAATTAATAAATAGATTACATTTTCTGTACAATACACTAGCACACGGAATAAAATAATCTATTATATATATATATACTAAATATTTTTATTTAACTTTATTATCATGCTACTTTCAAATGTAAATAAATACCAGCAAATTAAATTTTACAAAACATGCGCTCGTAATCTAATATATCCTAAGCAATCTTTATTTGTTCTAACTGCAATTACTGTTAGTAATAGTAGTGATAACAATTACGTATTTTGTTTAATACTTTCTAAAACTATTGTTATATGATACCATTCCCTAAAAACGACTCACAAGTTTCAGTTGAGTGTCCTATAAACAAATTCCTTCAGTACTACTTTTTATTATCAAATTAATACTTAGCAAATATCTACCAAAATATATCAATTACTAATTGAGAAATGAGATATTGTGACTGCAATTTTTTAATTTTTACTGTCCCTGTTATTATTAGTCTGGATGCCTTTCAGCACCTAGTCCAGGATGCACCACGTGGAGGACGAACAGTCAGGAATATCACCATTATTGGAAATTCAGACTTCATAAGCATTACACAAATAATTAGGATCATTAGCATCCTATTTAATAATATCAGTACAAATACAAAGCAAACCAATTTAATCAGAAAACAGAAAAGTGTAGTTTTTAAACAAACATTTATTTATTTCAAGGTTTATTATTTGTAAAATATTACAAATAAAAAATTAATTATTCTAAGACATTTCTCCATAAGTTATGGACAATACAGTAAGATAATTTTTAAAAAATGCATCTCTTTCCCATTCGATACCGGCGTTTTTAAAATTCAAAGCCACAACTACCTCTAGTGTAACATTTTTGTATTTGAAGTTTTGACAATTCACTACTTTCAAATCAAACTTCAATACTTTATAAATTGTAATTAAAATTACTTAATCAATGCTAACAACTTTTAAAAAGACCAATTATTACACAGTTAAAAAATTAATAATACAAGCATTCGTGCTGTTAGATTTAATTTAGAGATAGTCATACAATATTTCGACATATAATTTCCCTTTTATACATCTTAATGTTTCTTACTAAAAGCACAATCTACGTGTGACCATAATGCTAAACATTACTTTTTATGTCAAATTACCAGCGCATAGAATTATTTTTAAATATCCAAAATTACATTCTAATTTAACAACCGTTTATTAAAAAATAAATATAGAGGAAGCACTTATTCAGAAAATATAAAAAATAAACTGGAACTAAAAACAAAAACATGCATCAAAATATTCAAAATTAAATGCAAAATAAGCCACTTGAACAAAAAAACAGCGCATGCAACTGAATTTATTCAATAAAACAGTCTAACTAATTCGGGTAACACAAAAAAAATATTTTGATTAAAAATGATTGACAAATTCAAGATCGTGTTAAAGCACTTTGGACTAAATTGTATTCCTTTAAGCGCTGCAAAGCGTTTTGTGCACAAACATTGGTCATTTGTCTATCCTTTTGCATTTGTTTGTATATTTGATCTTCGGTCAACTCCGCATTCATTGTCTTTTCTTCGACAGGTAATGGATCACTCAGATTGATTTCTGGAAACATACTTAATGATATCAAAACTTCCAACATATTTGATTTACACATATATTCAGACAACGATCGATCTCCATGCAAAACAAAATTTTGCAAAATATGAGCTGCACGATGTTGAAAAGCAGGAGCTGAGTGACCAGCAAGAGTTTGCAAAATTTCAAACCACGATGAAGTCTTTCGAGTAGAAACAAACAAATAACAGTATAAGCTAATTTTTTAAAGGTTAACATTTCATTGCAATCACAAATATAAAAAAAATTAATTAACAAAACATTAAAACACTGAACCCTTGTTTATTAATAAACTATAAATTTTTATGAATATTCTTTATGACTGGCTAAAGTTATTTTCCATAATTAAAATATTCATTTAAAAATAACAATCAAGTTTGTCCACTTTTAATCAAAGCTGTCATGTTTCATTTTTACATATGTGTAAAATTGACCATGCATCAAGAAAAACTAGATCACAAATATATAAACATCATCATCATCAGTTATAATTAAGACTAGCAACCCTACCATCACCAATTACTTAAGAAATTGTTAAATAAGCATCAAAATGCTAATAGCCTTAAGAATTTGAGTAATGTTTATAAAATATCAGTTTCCATTAGTCATGGTATTCTCAGCACATCGTCGACTAGAAGCACCTGAACATCTAGACTAACACAGCAGGGACCAAGTGCACGTGATATAACCGGATTTCCGCACTGACGGATGAGTGCATGCATACACTCAGAAAGCTTAAAAGTATCAAGAGGTATATGTATATTACATGTCACTGCTCGGCTAAGGAAGATAACCCTGACAAAAAATCAAAGGGCCTTGTCAATTGTTGCGAACAGTAGCACCGTCACGAGAATGCCGGTTATCAACCAAAACACTCCGTTAATATAATATTCGTTATGCTAATAAAATTAATCGTTCAACGATATATACAAATATAGAAATAATGAAAAACGTAACTACATCATTAACAAATAATGATAATAATAAACGTCTTTTTCATGACAATAAAAACAATCATTTCCAGATTATGATCTAAAAACCAATTGGTTAACATACGTCGGTAATTTTTTTAATAATACCGGGATCATACGACATAGTAGCCAAAGCACCCGAGGCTGCCCGAACCAATTTTAAATCGTCAAACTCGGCGCAATAGAGAACCAATAATTTGATACGTTCCGTCTGCGTCTTCAATCGCTTCAATTTTTTGGTTAAATCTGCATCGTCTAGAGGCAGCGAACCGCCACAAGAAAAGACGAAACCGGGTGACTGAGCCAAGTTGGCGATACATTCGGCCGCAACTCGGCGTAGCATCTCGTGATCGTCAAATAGGTAATAGTCGATGAGGGGCAAGCCATTTTCGGCCATAATGCGGTGACTAGTTGGAAAATGCGTTCAGAATGAAAAATTAAAACCAACGCAATTTTTTTAATAATCTATGAATTGGGTATGTTGGTAAAGTTGAAGTTGCATAATTACATTTTGGTCTTTTCTGCTATCAAACGCATGAAACAACAAGGTTGATCCATGTAATTGTACTTTCAAAAATGGAGTTCTCACACTACAATTATGCTCTCAAAATTGTGCTACTTTCACTTCTTTGACGTACATTAGTCAAATAGCGTCCTCTTGTTGTTTCTTTGGCATCATGTTTTAACAAAACTAGGTTGCCAATTTTGAGTTTTCTAACTGATAAAACTTTGTTAAAGACAATAATAACCGGTGCATTATCGCGAGTAATATTCCCAGAGCAGGCAGTAGCGTCGCGAGTCACATTCTGCTTTGTTTGAGCTCTAAAAATTTTTTTTTTTTAATTTGGTCATCAGTTGACCACGGCCTTTAAATGATTTTTGTGAGAGTTTCGACCGCGAGTATATAGACCAGTTAGCCGCGGCCAGCTATCCTGGTGAAAAGACGAGCAATTTTTAAACCACTTTTTATAGGCCCCTCTCCGGGTGGAGAAGCAGTGCTGTCTCTAAATAGGGCTGCTTGGTGATAATACTCAGGGTGACACCGATAACCATTGTCGCCTTCTTGTCAACTCGTTAACGACCTTAACGCCTGAGTATCCATTTGGTCCACGGCTGTTTATTTGGCACAGCCTTATTCACAGTTAACCTTTATTGCTAAAGATCGTTCCACTATCCGCCATCTGTGGATACGCTAAATAGGGGTCGGTCTCCATACAACGTCAGCGTACTTTTTAAAAGCTATAACTTTGATATTGTAAAATTATCCAAGTTTAAACAAGAGGCAGTCACCAGATGAGAGGTCATGACTTGATACCCTGAATATCGCCTCCTGTCAATGCGTAGATAATTTAACAATATTATATTCCTTAAATTATACATGTGTACAAGACTAAGTACACAATGGAAAAATAAGTTTTACACAACTCTTACCTAACCAGGGTACTCAATTGGAAAAATATGTTCAAAAATCCAGATATCATTTGTTTTATGTTTGGATAACCATTCTTAGTGACAAAGCTTCATTACAAAAACATTGATAATGCATACGTATTTTTCAAATCTCTAATATTTTCTCCTCAACATAAAATACAAAAAAACACAAATAATGTTGCACATCTTTTGTTTTAAATTGAAATAATTAATCAAGTAATTGTAGGTTCTAGTTAAAAATTTCTCAAAAACGTTTTTCAATGTTTAAAAACACTATAATACATCCTTGAAAAATGGTAAATATATTTACAAAATTTATAACTAACCGATGAACATGATCCAAAGAAGCCAAGTTGGTAAGAGCCATCAAACTTTCAAAATTTTGAATAGCTGAACATTCGGGATTTAATAATTGTAACAGCGGTTTGACAATGTCCAAAGACTGAACAAAATTGTGCAAAGTAATACAAGTAATTAAAATTTAGGGTAATCCTCAGAATTTTAGTAATACTTATAAAGTATGAATTTCATATGATGATGATATTCCTAACTGTCATCTCTACGTGGCGCATCCTGGGACTAGGAACACCTAGACTGTACAACGGAAACAACAAAAATTAGTGGCAAAGCCACATCTTCATTAATTCCAAGTTTGCATATCTCGAACAATCCCTTTCCACTCTTCACGGTTTTCCGAGGTGCGTAGGGATATGTCAGTCCAGAGACCGAGTGCACAGCGGTATAACTGGACTACCGCGTTAGCTGACGAGTGCAAGTATATAGCCAGGAAACTTAAAAGTTATCTTAAGGTGTATTCATGTGCTAAGGACAATAACCCTGATAAAATGTTAGACAGATTCGTCAACTTTTGAGAATAGTAGCGCCGTTACAAGGGTACTATCCGTCAGCCAGAAAACTTTGCTATACTTCTACATTCATTCATTTTGGTTGGTGACGTGGTCACCTCTTCATTATTTCCCATATTTATACGACATGTAGAACGATCGATTTCGATGGCTTGACAAACGTAGACAAACGTGGAAGAATAACAAAATTTCTTGGCTGGTAGACGGCATCCTTGTGACGTCGCCACTGTTCGCAAAGATTGACGAAACTGCCTGATTTTTTGTCAGGGTTATCTCCCTTAGCACAAGAGCTACATATGATATACGTATACATTTAGATACCTTTTAAGTATCCTTGGTGTATGCTCGCATCCACCCGCCGTAGCGGAAGCCCAGTTATACCGCTGTGCACTCGGACCCTGCTGTTATTAGTCAAGATGCCTAGGAGCACCTAGTCCAGGATGCACCACGTGGAGGACTAACAGTCAGGAATATCACCATCATTGGAAATTGAGACTTTATAAGCATTACTCAAATCCTCAGGATCATTAGTATCCCAATGCTTCTACGTTTGTTACGCTTATCAAGCCATCGAAACCAGTGGTTTAATATGCTATACAGATATAGAAATAATAAAGGTGACTACGTCACTAACCACAATGAACGAATGAATATAAATAATATTAGTAGAAAGTAACTGTTACAAAAACCAAGCTAATGCTTGATGTACTTACACAAACAAAATTAACCAATTACTAAATTGCCTATCACAAAGCATATCATTTAATTAATGGTCTCTTAGGTTAAATCACTCAACCAAATGTTTTAACTACAAAGAACCAACGGAAGCACTAAATGGTAATTAAATTAAAGAGATCATGAAAAGGAGGGACACAATTCAAAGGTTTGCATTATGAACTACTTGACTCAAAAGTAACAATTCCTATTATATTTTGAAAAGAAAGTCACTTACAAAGAAAATGAAATATGAAACGTTACAATTAGAGTACAGTCAAATACAAATAAAAATACACTTGCAAACTCGTTACTTTTTGTCCAGTAAATGTATGACGCGGATCGGATGTAATAGTCAATCGGGCCAACGTTTGTGAGGCAAAATACTTTCCCTCTTCCGTGTTCAAATCTGAAGAAAGCTTGAGAAGAGCCTTGACAGCCCCGGCCTGCACAAGCTTGCCACGATATTCAACCAATTCCGAGCAGGTTAAATACAAACTATAAATAACCAAAACATTATGTATAGATGGGCATATATATATATATATATATATATATATATATATATATATATACTCTTCAGTAATAAACATAAAGAATCAGCATATATATACAAAAAAATATAAGATGTAATTAACTTAACATTAATAACTATACAGATATAAAGATACACAACACAAGCCATGTCTATGTTAAGTACAAGCTTAGTTTAATAAAGTTGCAAACTGTTTTTGTGCACACAAAATGGGTTTTAATGTGTGAATGTAAGCAGATTCAAGTGTTTTCAGCATACCACAAGCTTGAGAAGTTATCAACACTTTAAAGCAATTGTTAAAATTAACTCGGTGTTTCATTTATAAAAAGAACCCAATGCTCTAAATATACATTGATGCCGGTGTGATACAGAGCTAGACTCAACCTTGAGTGGATATAGCTTTAAATACCACTCTCGATACTGAATGTGATCCCTCGTTCGGCTTTGCCAAAATGTCCACTTAATGAAAAATGTTTATTGTTAAGCATTTAAGCAGTAGTATACATATATAAACTGTTTTTATGTCTTTTAAATTCCAATTAGCATTTTTTGATGTTTTCATCTTACAAATTACCTAGCTCTACGTGATCCAATTATTCTTTCCACTTTGTTTTTAACATAACCAACAGATTTTATTATTGTTACGACTATTTCCAATATTCATTATGTAATGCTATATGGTTTAAGGGATTTATAGAATGTTTTCTATAACATTGTTATTACCAAAAAATTTGATCTTGCAATTATTGTATAGCCTTAATCTTTATTAATCTCTAACTGTCTTTGCTTATGTCAATAGTGCAATGTTTTGTATTTTATAATGCTGAATTTATTTCTACTACAGTATTTAAGCTGTAATATATATATACAAAACCTCTAACTGTATCACTACTGATTAACAGTAATCCACCAACGTTCAGTAGTTATGAAAATGAAACACTGCAAAACAGAGATACGACTGAAAACTCCCATTTTCTATCTACGTATTTGGCGTTATTAAATACTTTATAAAAGACCAAAAAATTAAACATTGTTCTATTTCACGAAAAGCATGTAGCATTTAGGAATGGTTACTACACGCGATGCTTTATCTTACCGAGAAACCAATTGAGCCAGTCCACGTTCGAACCCGACCAAGGCCGTGGCCGTCCGCATTGTCAATTGGTACAAAGCGGCGCCTATGTTGGCCTCAATTAGAATCGAACGACGTTTTTTGGCGTAATCGGCAGCGTCGAATGGATGATCTTCGGGAATGTGCTGTTTGGCGTATTTGGCCAATTCCACCATTTCGGGAAGAATTGCTTTGCGCTCAAACGCATTGACAAGATTGGCGAACACACTGGCCAAAGCGAAAGCTGAATCCTTTTGGCTGTGCTGTTTTTTTGAAAAGATAAATGGATAGTGTTTTTTGGTTCTTATTGCTTACCGAATAGACAAACATCGATTGGCAAGGTGACATTTATCTAAGCCAAACGAGGGCTCGCGTTTAGTACCGGTGGTGGGGATCAAACTCATGCCAACGCAGGTTCGAGAAGAGTGCTCAACCAAGTCTTCCACCATGGTAAATTAGTGTTATTGTCTATGTTTATGCGAACCACCGTTCGGCTTTACTAAATGTTCACTTGTTGAAAAATGATTCTCGTAAAGCATTCAAGTAGTAAAAAGAATATATACATATATTCACACTTTTTCGTCCTTATTACACCTCAATATGTAAACTTGTTCTAATAATTTATTAATAATAGTTTTTAAAATAAAAAACTTAGATAATGTAATTTAAAAACAAAATTATGATAAAACCAATAAAAATTTATCATATTCACAAGTACGCTAGTGTTGACGTGCGTACAAACCAACAGTAATGTAATTTAATATAAAAAGTTCATTTATCTCTCCCCCAAATTTAACTCGCATCCGATAACCTTTTAGCATATGAAGCTGGGATGCTATATAAACTTGGAACTAATGAAGAGATGGCTGTGCAACCAACTTTTGATTTGATTAATTTAATTTTTTTGGACCAATGTAACTCATTCACTATACATCCGTAGCTAAGTTACTTCGGATTAAAATCAGTAATGGTATGAGCTTAAGTCTGTGTTAGACTTAAAAATGATAAAAATCCCAATAATCCTGAGAGTTTAAGTAATGCTTATAAAGTATCAACTTCTAATAATAGTAATATGTTTCTGACTGTCACTTCCATGTGGCGCATCCTGGACTAAGAACATCTAAGCACAAAAACTAACACAAAAAATACCGAGTACACAGCGGTATAACTAGACTTCTACTTCGGTGCAGGAGTGCAACCAGATACCTAAAATACTTATAAGGTACCTTAAAGTACAAATATGCCAAATGTAGGCGATGGACTAATAGAAATAACCCTGACAAAAAATCAGGCAGCCTTGTCAAATGTTGCGCTACAAGAATGCCGTCTACCAGGCTAAAAACGTATTTATGTTTGTTATGCTTGTCAGGCAAGTAGAGTCAATCGTTTAACGTGCTGTACAAATGTAAAAATAATGAAGATTGTGACTACGTTACCAATCAAAATGAATTCATTCACTAATTAATCTGACCTGAGCAGCCATTAAAAGCACCGAAACAAGATCGGCATCTTTCACAATATCTTCTTTAACTTCGGCATTAATGCTGAGATAAGCCAAACCTTCAATTGCCCAACGAACTGTCTCAGGGTCTTTAAAAACTGCCGTAAATGCGTCGGTTAATCTGTCTTTGCGAATAGTCTTCGACTTGGGCAATCCATCCTCTTCCTCATCATAATCGCCATCATCACTCTCCTCGTCATTCACAAGAAGTTGACCTTGATCATCCAACTTCACTCCGTTAGTTTTCACTGCAGCAATATCTTCAACGTTTGGATCGGGTTGAGAAATTCCAAGTAACAAACGGCGACAAGCATTGAGTAACAACAAATTCGAACCCTCGCTTAAACTTTGAATAGTTGCATCGGAACCGCCAGCAACTCCTAGTTTGCACAAGGCCTAAAGATAAAAAGTACACTTTCGTTAAAAATAATAAATACATGTTCTTATTTTATTTGTACAAATTCACACTTCCTATCCTTCAATTTAAACAATAATGAACATAGTAAGTAACAATTAATGTTAATTTTATTCATTAAACAAGACCCACATTATAAGGACATCTGTATATAACTGAAATTAACTTACCACAAGCGCTCTAATGCGAGTTCCATCATGTTCACTTTTATATAACGACAATAACAAAGGAACAGCTTTCTTCACTACATTCAAACATTGTTGTTTTTTATGAGTAGCCAAAACAATCGTATCCAAAGCAATAGTCTAAAACACAAAAATAGATTAAAAGTGCAAAGAAAACAGCTACAGATTTGTAAAATAAATAATTTCAAAAATAAAAAATAAATTTAGAGTCGTACAAAATTACGAAATTGGTAATCTACTATTAAAGGATCTTACTTGATACAACTTATTAGAACAATTTGTAAGAAGCAACAGACCATCCAAAACACCTCCGCGCGTAATAATCGTTGAACCAACATCATACGGACCCAAAAATAAAGTCCCAATCACAGATGCAGCCTCAACTTTTGTTTCCAAATAATTATCAGCTAATAGATCTCTACATATATATATATATATATATATATATATATATATATATATATATATATATATATATATATAATCAAAATAAAATCGATAGCTATGTTAAACAAATTCAATTACACCAAATCTTAACAGTTAAATACAAAATCGTAATAAATAGTAGCTTTCCTTATAATTTATAATTAAACGTACAATATAAAATCAGCACAAATATTTGTAAACTTGGTACTAGGCTTCTCAGATAAATCACCCCAGATTTTTGCCAAAAAACAAGCTACTATCATACGCGTATCGCTAGTTGTTTGTAAACGAACACCATCTGACAAAAAACCATTGGATCCATCACCGTCAACGTTATTTGACTGTCTAATTTGTTTAGAACGCCAGTTTTTCAAAGATGTTGTAGCACAAACAGAAGCGACTTCCAATATACATTCAATTGCTCCTACATTAATTAGTAAATCGTATAATTAAAATAATAATAATAATAATATATGTGTAACGTTAATGAAAGCTAATCAAAATATTTTAATATTACATAATTTAAACATTTAAACTTTAATGTATAAAATAATCTTTGTCAATCAAAAAATTAACCTACCTTCCATTTCTACTATCTTGGTAGATAAATCAACACCCTTATCTGATGGTACAAACCGAACCAAAATTTCCAAAATGTAATTTCTGGTTTTTGCAAACAAACGGTAACTGTTCAGCGAGCGAACAAGTTGTTCAAAAATTAATTGAACAAGACTAGAAACAGATGGATCTAGACCAAAAATTAAAGCAAAAACATTTTGTTACAATATTTTGCAGTATTGTGTACTCTTCTTTTACTTTAATTGTGCACCCAACATTAGGCATTTTATCAACTTTAAAAATAAATAATAATAGGTTCATGTCATACAAACAAAATAAGTGCACTTAATTATTCATATAAAAATCTTTCAAAAATAGAAGTTAAATTCAAATTGGTATGTAATGATGTAACCTCTTCATTATTTCCAAATTGGTAAAACATATTTAATAATCTCTCTTTCCCCAAACTATTCTTATTTTAAAAATCTTTGATTAATATATTAATTTTATACGTATCTTTTACTTGCAAGCATGAAAATATATTTAAAATTACACTTTTCTTTAATTATATAAATCTTTTTTAATTGACAACAAAAATAGCATAACACTTTTAATACATGTGGACTAACTTTAAAAAACACTTTAAAAGAAAAGTATAAAGTTAACTTATGAGCATTATATACGGTACTACAATGGTTAAAAATTTTAATAATCCTGAGGATTTGAGTAATGCTTATAAAATCTCAATTTCCAATTATGGTAATATCCCTGACTGTTCCTACGTGTGGCACATACTAGACTAAGTGCACCCATGCACCTAGAACTAAAACAACAAAGACCGATAACACAGTAGTATAACTGGGCATCCGCTTTAATTAATGGGTGAAAGTATCATCATCTTCCACCGGTTATTGTCACCTAGGGTAGTCCAAAAAACCAAAACGTCTGCAAAAACGTCAACTTTTGTAGTGTGTACTTAAAGAACGACACTTGAGGTGTGCTGACATTAAATGTTAATTGCATCCCGAATTAAACCCCTCCAATGATCTCTGTTGGCTACATAGGGTAAACAAACGGACGCCCATTTAAATAATTCATTTGCACGAGGGGGCTTAGCATAAATAAAAGGATTGAGTTTGCATGCTACAATATCTGTCCAAATTTTCCGTTGGCCACCTGGCCTTCTTTTCCATCCGGGTAATGGATGGGCTTCCATAGTTATTCTGGCTGGATGAGTAGGCGATCTACGTAAAACATGGCCAATCCATTTTAATCGTCTTTCTTTTACTGTGCTACAGATATATGGCCAATAAATGTTATAAGACTTACAAATATCTGGGAATAGTTAAAATATTTTACTAGCTGTTAAACGAGTGCGTTCAATAGAGGACAACGAGCGAAACCATATGGATCTTAAACAGCTTTGCTCAAAATGCACAAGCTTTTGTGCATCCACTTGAGTGAGAGTCCAAGTTACGTATGCATAAAGTAGAATGAAACGCACTAAGCTCTTATATATTCTAGTCTTGGTTTTAATAAAAATATTACTTTTGTTCCATAAAGGTTTACTTCAACGCCCAAAGGCTGCAGCAGAGAGGCGAATACGACGCCAAATCTCTGAAGAGCTGGATCCTTTATTATTTATGACCGAGCCAAGATACGTAAATTCATCAACCACAGAAAGTGGGTTACCATTAACAGTGATTGGATAGCTAAAAGGGACGTTTGTTAGTATTAAGAAATAAACCGTTTTTTTGAGTAAGTTCAACCGCATTTTGCAAGTCTTCTTTGGTTTCTGCCATAAAAACCGCATCGTCTGCATATTGAAGATCTTGCGACCATCATGAGTTAGATAGATGAAAGCATACACCTAAAAGGTTTCTAAATGTATTTGTCTATTATATGTAGCCCCCGGGCTAAAAGAGATAACCCTTACAAAATCTCAGCCACTCTCATAAATCCTTAAGAACAATGGCGTCATCACAAGAACGTTGTTTACTAGTCAAAAAACTTCGTTATTGTTATACGTTTGTTACGCTTATTAAGTCATCAAAGTCGAAAAATGTAATAATTAACTGATATAAGATTATATTAAGTTCAAATACATTAATCCAAATCATAACTTACCCAATTTGTACCTAGGACAAGCTACAGATGCTACCTTTTTACTTTCAACTTCTTTTTCAGAAAGAAACTTTTCTTTAACTCTTTCATATGCTTTCAACTGAGTTAGGGAATCAAGTATTGTAGATAAAAAACGACAACCCTCCAAAGACAAATCACTTTGCCGTGAATAAATTAAATTTACAAAATATTGAGAAGTAAGTTTTTCAAAAATAAACCGACCCTAAAAATAACAAAAATTGGAAATTACAAATGTTTAGCTAATTGAATTTTAAGATAAAATTAACTTTACAAATTAAAATCAAAATAAATTTTTAGTGATGCAAAGTTTAAAAGAATTATGAATTTTCAATATTTAATACAAAAACTTTACTTTTCGTAAGTTAAAGAAATTAACAATTAAAATTAATACTTATTAGTTACAATTAAATGTATTTGTAAATAAATAAATAAGATCAAATTATATACAATTATAAATAATTTTTCATGTTTTAAAATTGGAACAGCGAATGCTATTTACGTGATATTATCATTTCGAAAATAAACACAAATTTTAATCAAACCTTACCCTTTCAGAATTATTTTCAATTACTTGAGCTATTAAACGATGACAAGCAATAATTATCTTAAGATTGCAATGTTTTGTTAACCCAATAATATTTAAAAAGTTAGAATGATTCCAAATAGTAGAACAAACACTATTGCTTTCTTTTGCCAAAATCGTTATATTATTTAATGCCTGTTCCAATTTATCTACGCATAAATTTTTATCAATAATAATTGTAAACATTTTGTTTAAACGCCCAGAAAGACTTTCAGCTTCCGCAATATGTGCACTTAATTTAGATTGAAGAGTGTAAGCTAAACTTTTGGCGGCTTTGTTATGTGGATCAGAATAAATCAACTTCCTCACTGTTTCCAGTGCCTGTTTCAAATTTCCCAAACCATCGTAAGCTTGAGCACATCTATAAAGTGCTTTTGTATCTGTTTTGGAAATTTCAAGAGCTAAATTTTATAAAAAGTTGAATAACGAAAGTTACCTTGAAGAGAGGAAGAAAGAGCATTTTCATAAGATTCGAGATTAAGAAAACACTGAGACTTATTATTTTGTAATTTTAACTTCATTTCATCGTCGAGATTAGGATAAGAAAGACATTGGTCATATAATAAAACCGCTTCTTTGTATAAAGCATTCTTAAATAAATTGTTTGCTTCTTCTTTCAAAATTTCAGGATTTTTCATTCTACAAAAAATATATTTATAAAAACAAATATTAATTTGCAATAAAGAAGAAAAATATACAAATATTAAATAATGATTAAATCTAATACTTAAATAAAAAACAACCATATTATTAATTCCACTCAATTATAAAATTAGAGATTTTAAATTAATGAATTAATGCAATTAATACAAAAAAAGGACAGTAGTTAATTGTTTAAACAAAAAATCACCAATTTCCAACATTAACACTGTTTTTACATATATGATAATTACAAAATATTAATAAGTGAGTTAATTTATTAAATCTAACATTTAATCGGTAATAGATGTTAAACAAATAATACAGAAAATTAAATATTTAAATTAACTAAAAATTAGAAAAATGTTTCTGAAAATGTATACCGCACTTTTCTATAAATACCGCAAACAAACTCCAAGGTCATTAACTCTGACCCTAAATTTCAGGATTTCAGTACATTCTATAAAACGTTTGTTTACATTAAAAAAACAAAGATGTATTAATTTTTTGTTTTAATTACAAAAATATTAATTTACTATATATAAATATATAATACAAACAGTTTTTACTAATTACTTAATATTTAATTTTTTTTTTAAATAACATTTTAAAATATTAATAATAATTAAAAAATATTTAAAATTATACTTTATACAAAAAATTTAGTATTTTTTATTAATATTTTACATTTTTTGTTTCAATTTTTGGTAACTTAATGCAATTTTTTTTTATATCAATAATCTATTTTTAAGTCTTTTTCAGTTTAAACAGGTTACAGGTTTATACGCGAGTTTAGTAGCAGTAAAACTCTTTTTAATCTTCGGTTTTATTTATTATTGTTATCAAAAAGATAAATACAAATAAATGAAATTAGGTGAAAAAAAAAGAGGTCAGATTAGTTAAATTTGGAAAGCTTGTGATTGTCGCAAGCTTTTTTGAAAGCTGGAAGTGTGGATACAGAGACCACTCTGGGTGGTAAGCTGCTCTGTAAAGTGATTGATCTGTGGGAAACGTGGTGGTTTTTTAATTTTGATAAAATCCTAGATTTGGACAGTTTGAGGTTATGACATCTTAGGGAGTTTTAGGTAGAGTAAAGAATGGTGAGGTGAATCCGGAATTGATTAGTTGATAGTGTTACTGCTGGAATGAAATATTTAAAATGATTATTAATTTTCATTTCGATTACAACTTTTACATTATTGTACATTTAAACAACTTTGACTTTATTTGAACTTTGTTTTAAAGTGCCTTTTTGTATTTGAATTTACTACGTTTGTTGTTAACGTGACTGTGGTTTTGTGAGTATATTGTGTCCTGCTTTTCTTGTTGGTAAAAAATACTGGTATGTAGTTTTGAATTATTTTGTAATAATAAATTGCAGAACAATAATTTAAATTACACAAAAGCTTTTTTGATTGAAATTAGCTGGGGTGCTGCACCCAGCAGCAGTTCGGGGTTAATAACCCAAATGTCAATATCGTCCGTATAAAGCAGGATGTTAGAATAAACAACTGAGGGTAGATCGTTAATGAATAGAATGAACAAAAGGGGACCTAAAACCGATTCTTGGGGCACCCCTGAAGATGTGACATGGAGAGAAGAAATTAGACCCTATACGCACCTTAAAGGTACGGTTAGAAAGAAAATCTTCTATCCATAGAGCCGACAATCCCTTAACTTAAAGAGAAGATTATAAGAGATTTTGTCAAATGCTTTGGCAAAATCAAAATAAACAAACTTACAGTTATCTAGAATTTCTGTGATACTGTTAAAGTAGGTTATTAGGTTAGTAAGACAAGATCTCTTAAGCATAAAGCCGTGCTAGGCAAAAGTTACGATGTTAAACTTGATTAAGTGAACAATTAAGTGGGATTTGACAATCCTTTCCATAATTTTACTCGAAATAGAGATGGTGATTGACCTATAACTTTCAGGTTGGAACCTGAACCCTGACTTATGAATACGTCTTACAAAAGTGACCTTCTATAGAGGGAATTTAGTTAGATACCGCTGATAGGTTGAAAATATGGATTAGCTGAGGAGGAAAGAATATCCGTGCATTTTTTAGAATTCTTGGATAAACACTGTCAGCCCCACAGGACATAGACTTAAGATTTTTAAGAGAATTGAGGACTCTAAGACCATGGTGTTACTATCAACAAAGACTCATAAGACTGAACTTTTGTTAGAGTTCTCTTTTAGCCTAACTAATAAATATGGTATAGGTATAATTTAAAATACCTTTCGTTGTTTTAAAAAGATGCATATCATTGGTATCAAAATCTGCAGGAATTAAATATTCTATCTTATTGAATGATATTGTTGATAAACATTTTAAATCCTGCATACAATTTGCATCAAGGATTGAAAATAATAACAATCACCCGCTACATGCAGCTTTTTACAATTCTAAAGCTTATGGAAAAATAAGAACTTACCTGCACATAAAAGCCAAAACTAATCAATACAAAAATTCATCTCTGCCCTACTTATCCAGAGTATTAACCAATCCAGAATCAAACATAATTGAACTACTAAGAAACCTATCAAAGTAGAAATTGTTCCACCTACGCATTTATTTAAACTAATTTGGGCATCTCACAGTATAATGTAACAAGTGTGCCTTATAATGACTCATTCTATGTATAGGAATTTTGAATATCTTTTAAAAATCACATGCATACTATAGACTATATTTATAGTCATTATCATATGACATTCTATTTCATCTTGATCCCATTATGTGTACTACTACTTTTTTTATATTGATGGTAAAAATGTATTTTACGCTGAATGTATCTCGTGAGATATTAATGCTTAATAATAATAATAAGTATTTTTGGTGTATGCTTGTATCAATTCGCCAAGGTAGGCCACATAAAGCTTAACTAATAACCATTCGGGAAGATCTAATTGGGATGAATGTTTCATGGAATCAAGCAAAACGCGTGGTCAGATGTTCGAATACATGGAAAACGTTTGTCCTGTTTTAAATTGTGGGACCTTGCTGTACTTTTTGCTGACTGGTATCTTATTGCCCCATGTTTATTTTTAAAGCAAAAGGGTTTTTTAATAATAAAAAATAAGCAAACCAAATTATCTAATTTTGGGACTTCTGGATAAAATGTGTTTAAGTGGACATTTAATAATGCTTATAACTAAAATTTAAATAAAACTTTAATAAATTAAGAAAAATAATACAACACTTGTTCCTACACTGTCACAAAACAGTTTTAAGGTGTACCTTTTATTGAGTAATTTTGGAAATGTCACGTAATTTGCAGAAAAATTTGGGATAATAGTCTAAGGTGCAGCTCGTGTTAATGTTTAATAATTTTAACGTAAATACAAACATACAAGCCAACCTATTCTCTTTAACGTGCTCACATTAAATGCACCAAATTAATTAGAGAATATAATCGTAAACAGTAAATACAAGTCTGAAATTTTCAGTAGTTGATACTACAATAAAAACAAATTGAAAGAAAAAGGATCTACTAAACTGCAAACCACTTTTAAAATGTAGAACGATCAATGTAGATATACATTCATTTTTATTTATCTTCATATTTATTTAAAAACCAAATCCTTGAACAATAATTTAAAACATTTAAAACCAAAAAAAAATATTTTATTAAAATTTAATAAATTAATTTATACAATTTGTACACAAATTAATAAAAAGTTAAGATACAAAACGTTTTTTCAGTAGGCTAAAAATGGAAAGTAAAAAAGCGAAAACAAAATTAATACAATTTTTTGTATGTTGATGCATACTTTACACTATACATACACATACTTATACACCTAGTATACATAAAAAAGCATTTAAATTTATTAAACAAACCAATAATACCTTTAACAATTGCACAATTTTTAATCTCAATTGATTTTATACGTCATCTGAAACTGTACACCGAAGAAAATAACGACTGTGTCTAAATATACAGTATTGCTATAACAAACAATAATAATAATAATAATAATAATAATAATAAAATATACATAACATATACACATAAATATATATAAAGTTTAAGTAAATATACCTTCATAAAGGTACGCATAGCTTTTTCGGACATTCCTTTTGGAGGAAAAACTGGACATTTATCATGAAGACTCTTCATTTTAAAACTTGGTTCGTTCTCATATAGTTCAAGAATCGCATCCCTAAACTGTGCCAATAAATTCATATATATATATATATATAATATAATTTTTAAAATTATGTCATATCAGCGTTAAAAAATGTGAAACTTATCCATCTAAAAGTTAAAATTAATACACAAACACAGCTACTCAACACATAAAAATACTCACGTGTTGTGCAGATTCGTAAACAGCGCCACATTCAATTCCAGCTACTTTTGACACAAACAAAGGCTGTTCCTCCAATTTACTCGGGATTGTAGGCCAGCAAATTTTCAACTGACGTGCTCCGACCAAGTGAAGTACTTTAATCAGATATTTTTTCAATATTTCCCGTTCACTTTCGGAACCCGGCGGTGGAACGTCACCATACTCAACGATGGAATTCATACTTAGATTAAATGCTCCCAGTTGTTGCTAATTCAATGATTGAAAATAATTTTTTTTAAACAAATTCTTAATTATATCAAGAAAAACACTTGTATATTTTATGTTCTAATTAAACTTTAAAAATAAAATAGAAAATTTAATGATTTATAGGTGCTATTATGACTAAAACTTGAATTTGTAAAAACCACATTTTGGACAGAGTAGTTAATAAACAAAAAATGTTATTCTCTAATCTAAATACTTATTAAAAAAAGTATCTAGATTTAAAGTGGAAAAAGTAAGTAAGGTTGCAGACTTGAATCTGGATGAATACAGGTTCGAGTTCCACTACTGGCACTAAATGTGGACCCTCGTTTAACATCGCTAAATATTTATTAGCCGAAGAATATTTTCCGTCAATCATTCAAGCAATAGGCTAAAAATCCAGAAACGTTTAAACGACATATTTTTACCTAAATATTATACTTCCATGTTTAAATTTAGTGACAAAAAAACTACAGATATTATTCCTTAAAGCAGCAATAATTTATTTCTACTCGTATTGACAAATAATTGTAACAATTACAATCATTATTATAACCAATTCACCTGACATTGTTTTGCCAATTCAGACAAAGCCACAATTGGAGTTGTGCGCAATACCGTTTGTACAAAATTAGTCACATCGGGGTTTGATTTAATTATTCCACTTTCTGTATTCACCATACAATTTGCAATATTTTCCGACGACTGGTTGGATATCGTTGCATTGTCGAATTTAGATTCAGAATCTTCTAGTACTATTCGATTGGTAGACTGGTCACTCAATGGAAGATCGCATCTTTCAGTTGTTTGTTCCATATTGAGAGGTACATTTGATTGTAGTGGACTCAAATCAAGACTTTCAACGTCAGTTTTAACGATGGCAGTGTTGGCTATATAATGACGTTGAAAATAGATCAAATTAATGTTTGATTCAATTTATTTACTAATAATCAGGATGAATTAAAAACCATTAAATACAATTTAAACAAGACTTTTTACTTCAAAATACTTTCATGATAATTAGTGCACACATGACCTTATCATGTGATTTTATCGTTTGAGCAAAAAACTTAAAGTGAACTTTAAATGAAAGCAGAAAAAGGTAAAGATACCTAGAAAAATAATATTTCAGTAGAACCAAGTTTCAATACAATTATAATATTATACTATTCGTAATGTAAGAAATCATCATCTTCAGCAGCAACAACAGTGTTGTATTGCAACGTAGTCTTGCCGGGGTGATCTAGCGGTATAATGCTCGACTCAAACCTGGGTCGGCATGGCTTTGATCACCAAATGCGGGCCCACGTTCAACTTCGTAAAATGTCCACTGCCAAAAGATATTTACCGTAAAATATTTAAAGTAGTAAAAAAAATTTTTTTACATCTAAAATTAAAACTTTCAATTTTTAAACAACGGGTGCATCGCCCTTATTGTATCTCATATCAGTTGACTTATCTTGCATGACTGACTTTATCACAATAGAATGCTAATAATCCCGAGAATTTGGGTAACGCTTATACAGTTTGAATATCCAATCACCGTAATATTCCTATATATCTATACCTCCACGTAGTGTATCTTGGACTAAAACTAACAGTGGCACAACTGGCCTACCACTTAGACTAATGGCTGAAGCAAACAGTTATGGTATCTAAAAGGTGTCATATGTAGCCGTTGGACTAGGAAAGACAACTCTAACAAAAGTTTAGATAACCTTGATAATCTTTGTGAATAGTGGTGACACTATCACGAGGCTTCTCGCTAGTATCCAAAAACCTTCGATATAACTATTGCGTATACAAGGATTTCTTGGTATATAAAATACGAGAGACAATTGTTTAAAGTATTTGGTAAATAAAAAAAATAAAGAGGTGACCTTATTATCAACTTAATTGTTTATTCTATCACAAGATAAATTTCTATTACAAGATTCTCAGAGGATATGTAAACGCTCAATCCACTCGGAAATGCTATAATACCATCAGCATATAATAATAATAATAATAATAATAATAATAATAATAATAATAGTAGTACTACTTCTACTACCACTAATAATAATAAAAAACAACCACATACTCTTACTTAAACTATTCACCGTTTCCGTACCCAACGAAGATTCCATGGGATAATCAGTAGATTTGAAAAACGTCACGTTTGAACTGAATTTCACCAAGGGAGGACTAAGAGGTACATTAAATTTGGCCAAAGAAGCATTTTGCTTGATATTTGATTTAAATGTCGCATCGCCAATTGTTGGCGACACCGACAAACTTTTGGTGCGAATGCGTTTGCTGCGAGGCGCTTGGATGGTGGATTCGGATTCTGTCTGTGACAGACTCAGCTGTCTTTTGCGCTGTCGTTTGGCTACATGCGTACCTGCAGCTTTCAAAGTCGATTCGTTTTCGGATTCCGAACTGCTTTCGCTCAAAAGGCGACCGGAAATGGTACGCCTACGACCAGCACTGTCTGATAATTGAAAAACGTTTGAGAGCTTAATTAAATTGACCTTAAAATGCCAATAATCTTGAGGATTTGAGTAATGTTTATAAAGTCTCGATTTCCAATAATAATAATAATAATATATAATAAAAGTTGATTGCAAAGTAATCTCTTTATTAGTTCCAAGTTCTAAAAGCATCAGAAATAATACCTCTCCATTATCCACGATTTTCGGAAGCGAGTACAGATATGTCAGTCCAACGACTTTGCCATTGTTTCCAAGATAAAATCCCAGTCAAAATAGGGTGAAGATCGTCCCGAAAAGCATCCATTCAAAAACGTTTCTGGTAAATGTTGTACGTCATACAATTTTTAATTGTTTTTAATTGGTCTAAATTTGAGTAACTTTTATTGGATGTGGGTTCTGTTCTCTGATTGGTTTATTTTCTAGTTAAGCTGTAATTGGATATTTTGAGCACTATTTAATGTAAATTTTTTTGCTCGCGCCTCATTTTGCAATGGCGTTAGTTGGTGCACCGGACTGGACTGGACGGACTCGACGTAGTTATTCCAATTAAAAGGAGGTGAAAAATGCTATTCACGCTTTTAAAACAAATACCAATAGTGAGTTTTATTACTGTTTATCTGAACTAAATCATGGAGGAGTTGTGCAGCGCACTGGACTCGATGTATTTATTACAATTGGAAAGAGGTAAAAAAATTGTATTCAGGTTTTTAAAACAGATACCCACCGTGAGTTTTATCACTGTGTGTCTAAATTAAACCATGGAGGAAGTGAACTATTTCCGTACAAGGTTTTTTATAGATGCACCTTTTATCAAAAACGGAAATCGGATTTTATTGACATGTCTACTGAAAATGGACACATTCACACTGAAACCATTTTCATTGATCCAAATTATGATCATAAAATTCTATAATTTTTTTGTATGACGGTTAACAATTACCAACGTTTCTGACCACCTTTCCTTTTCTTCCAATCGCATTTGGACAAGCCAAAGTTACTGAACGTGAGATTGCACCAAGATTTATAAAAAGAACGTGTCCAAACCAGCGTAATCTACGCTGTCGCGATACCAAAAAAGGAAGTTCGTGAAATTGGAAGTCATCTCGAATTTGGCGGTTACTGATCTTCTTCGTCCAGTCCCTTGATACGGATGATGCAAAATGAGTATTGTGCCAAATATATCTAAGACATCTTGCCTCAAATTTGTTGAGCTTCATGACCTCTGATCCTGTAAGAGTCCAGGTATCAGCTGCATACAGAAGCACTGTGCGAACCAATGAGGAAAAAATGTTTATCTTTGTCTTTGGATTGATCTTTTTCGTATCCATAATAGATTAGCAAGTATTCCAAACGCAACAGCAACTAAACAAATTCGATGATTTACTTGATTAGATGAACCTGAATCAAAAGTAATTGAAGAGCCCAGATACGTAAATTGCTTTACATTGAGAAGCACAGCATCATTTATTATAATCCTCGAATCAGGAGCCTGTGAAGTCATAATGACTGATTTTTTGGGATTGAACTTCAGACCATATTCATCGGAAACTTTCACAAGAGAATCCAATGCTTGCTGCAGTTGATCTTCATTTTCAGCTAGAAGAACAGCATCGTCAGCGTATTCTAAGTCGGTGATGGGCTTTGTACCAACATAAACGCCTTCCATTTGTTTGGAAACCTTTGCAAATATAGCATTGATTGTATAGTTGAACAAAAGCGGAGCAGCCACATAGCCTTGACAGACACCACTGTGAATTTCAAACAGCTTTGTAGTAGAGCTGGTGCAATTGCGGGTTACAGTAGTTGAGTTCTTGTACAGAGCACGTAGGAGATTTACAAGTTTTAGCGGGATTCCATCACGTAACATAGGTATCCAGGTTTGTTTTCTGTTCAGCGAGTCGAAGGCTGAAGAGTAGTCTATGAACCCTACGTACGTAGGACACTGAAACTTTGTCCGAAATTCCAGGATGCGCCGGAGCGTGTGAATCTGATCAACGCATCCCAAACCAGGACGAAAACCAGTTTGTTTGGGACGCTGATATGGCAATTTTTGCAGCTATACAAAGTAAACTGATGCCCCTGTAGCTAGCAGGTGTTTGCCGATCTCCCTTCTTGTAAACAGGAACAATGGTAGCACAATGCTAGTCTTCAGGGTACTGCTCAATTGTCCAGAAATTAGTTATAATGTCATAGAGGTCTTCAGTAAGCCGCGAGGGTCCATATTTGAAGACATGGAGGAATTCCAAGAATGTTCCAGCATCGATTTACTGCAACTTGGAACAACAACTGGAGCTGATAAGTAGGCTTTGGAGAACTTATCAGTATAGTCACTATGTGTCCGTAGATAATAGTCCGGAACAGGAATATCAGGGCTAGCCTTTGTCACTCTGAGACGTAGACGAAGCGAACATGAAACAAGCAAATGATCGGTATCATTATCACTCCCTGTTCAGTAACCTCTGTATGCGCAGGAATTCTTGATTGTACTGAACCAGCGTTTGCTAACCAAAAAGTAATCAATTTGGGAAGAATATCTACCACAGCTTGAATGAAATGCTATCAGATGTTTTGCGGCATGTTGGAACAATGTGTTCGTAAGAACCATATTGCACCTAGCAGTGAATTCACTCAATCTTCTTCGTTCTCCCATTGTTCGCGCGATTTTGTCCAAGAGCCAATCCAGGGTCGGCTCTGCCATTAAAATTTCCTCCAATAACAACGATTTGCAATAAGATTTTGAGTCGGGAGTATAAGTCTTCTAGTTGCTCGTAAACTCATCTATTTCTTTTTCGCTATAATTATTGGTTGGAGCATAGACATTAATGACGGTCATTGAGTATTTGGAAACTTTTAAACGCGCAAACGCTAATCGTGGAGATATGCCCTTCCAGTAAACTAACGCACCGGAAACTGTTGGGGATAGACAAAATGCTATCCCGTGTTGTGCTGGGTTTGATACACAAGATGATGGGAGATATAATGCAACAGACTGGGAAGTTGTAGGAAAACAAAACAGCTCTGAACAATTTAGCCTTGTTTCCTGAAGACAAGCGATGTCAATCTAGCTTAGCTCTGTGGCAGTAAATGCTTGAATCGAAACAGACGATAGTGACCGTACGTTCCATTTTCCTATACGGAGTGCATTTCGGATGCTAATTGAACTTGGGAGTGGGGGGAAATAAAGTTTCTTGCCTAGAAAATTGCTTCCTTGCGACGGCGCCAGTGTTCACAGGAGTTGACAAGGCAACGGGGGACTGGAGGAATGACGCTGGTTGACGGATCCATGGGAGCCATCAGAGGAAGACCGTTCACACCTTGGTGACTTTAAGTCAGGCTATTCATTATTAGTTAGCAAGGGTAAAATCTTGTTAACTCTCCCATGCAAACCCGTCAACTTCGGTCCTTCCCCAGACAAATTTAGGAGATCAGATGTCCTGGGGTCTCGGCTGATTCCATCACATATAAGCTACATAAGCATCTAGGGTGTATACTAGCACCCATTCACTGAAAGGAAATCCAGTGAAAACCCGTTATACCGCTGTAGACTCGTTCCCTGTTGTTATTAGTTTAGAATGCCTATACACCTATAGGCACCTAATCCAGGATGCACCACGTGGAGGAATAATAGTCAGGAGTATCACCATCATTGGAATTTGAGACTTTATAAGCATTACTTAAATCCTCAGGATCATTTAATATCCCCATTTCCAATAATGGTAATAATTGTCTTTTTGTATTACTATGTGGTGCATCCTGGACCAAGACCAACGTAAATTAAGGACCGGGTGCACAGCAGTATAGACTTCCGTCTTAGCACATGGGTACAAACATACACTTAAGATACATAAAAGGTATCTTTAGTTATACATACACCATATGTAACCGTTAGGTTAATAGAGACAATCCTAACAAAATATCAGGCGGCCCCGCCCATCTTTGCGATCAATAGTACCGTCTAACAAAACAAAAAACTTCTTTAATCTTCTAGTTTTGTTACATTTAAAAATCGTTGAAAATCGATTGCTTGATATGCTGCACAAATAAATGAAATAATGAAATAGTGACCAGGTCACCAATTGAGTAAATAAATCCATTAATTGAATTTATTAAGGATAATAGTAATTTTTGCAAGAAAAGTGCCATACCTGATACAAGATGGTCTAATTTCAACTGAGTACACAGTAATTTGATGCGAACATCCCAGGCTGCTTGTTGCTGTTGAACAATATCGGGATGTCTAAAATTGGAATTCAGTTTTAAACAAAGTTCAGTAATTTTATATTAATAAGAAATCATTCATTGATAAAGTTTAGCATTAGTATAGTAATTGACATTATATATTATTGTCCCGTTTGTCACACTTATCAAGCTATTAGATTCAATCGTTTAATATGGCGTATAAACATAAAAAATAATGAAGAAGTAACCATGTTACCAACCGTTTACCGACAGGAATAGAAGAAAGTAACAACACTTCACAAAAAATTACAATCAAAAGTTATATTAAATTGGCTCATCTTCACCTATTCGTTAATCCATGCATTGTCATTAGCGGTAAACACTTAAAAAATATTACAAACCTACTGGTATAATACTACCAGCCTGTCTGGTTTCATTAAACGCATTAAGCTAAAACGAGTGAGTGGATTACTGTTAGTTTTACCTCTATAGGTTGACTTGGATAATTCTTCAGTAAGAAAAATCTCCCACCAGCACAACTCTCAGTAAATCAATAAATCACACAACAAATTATCCAACTAAAATTCAAATGTGTAAATAAAAAATAACAACTCCGACGACAGGGTTGAGTGAAATCCGAAAGAAAGCTCATTCTTCAATGTGCAAGATATAAAGCACAATCCACATTCATCAATATTACTGTCCCATGCTCTGCATTACAAAAAAGTTTCAAAATTAAACTTAGACAAATGATATAATCAAATTACTTTTTTACAAATTCGTGATCAACAGGATGAAACTCCCAATGATTGGCATGACCTTTTTGTGGTGTCGACATTTTGACTGCCAACGTTTTCAAAATTTCGGTAGCCTCCAAAGACGGCAACTAAAAAGTAATTTTTCAAACAAAAATATCACATATCAGCTTCAATACCCATTTAATAAAATTAAAAAATAAACCTACAAAATAATAGTAACATACCTTTGTCATTGACGAAATAGTTTTACGTGTTAAACGATTTCCATTGTGAAAAACAGCTAGCTAATACAAAACAATAATAAAAGTAAATATAATTACTGACTTTATTATATAAAAATTTTAATTTTCTTATCAATAAACATGTGTACAATTTAATGATAACCTGTACGTAGACACGATCTCAACGACTAAAACCTTGATCTCCAAATCAAATTGGTTAAAATACGAATCTAGAAGCAGCAGCTTCTGTGGATTTGATAGATCACGTATTCTAACCCCCTCCCAAAAAGTAAATACTGCAAATCTTTAAATAGATGTATTGTAATTACATTAAATGTTAGTTTATTCGTGTTTAAGATAATACCAATAATACTAATAATAATACTAATAATAATAATAATAATAATAATAATAATAATAATAATAATAATAATAATAATAATAATAATAATAATAATAATAATAAATTCCAAAAAATCTCCATATGACAAAATGATAAACAAACCGTTAAATCAAAAATAGTTCAAAAATTAAAAATATTTCTACCCCTTGTGTGGGACTTGAAACTTGTGACAATTCGATAGCTAAAATGTAACGCTATTCCTTCTACATTGGCATTTACAGACAAAGTTTAGTACTATAAGTACCCCTTGGTAATTTCAATTTACATGGTGGAAAATAATGTTGAGGTAGAAAACACTTTATAATACAGTTAAATGTCAAAATTGACCATCCCCACTTAAATGATTTAAAAAATCAAATCCAACCCAAGTACAGTATAAAATCGAACATAGTGCTAAAAAATCTGAATAAATATTAAATTAAAAAAACTCACCATATAATCTCGGGCGCGAACCATTAGATTACTCGATACACCACTATGTTCACTGTATGTATTTGGTGGATACAAAACTTCACTAAAGTAAAACACACACACACACACATATAATTATTTTTAATAATATAAAAACATTAATTCCAAGTTCGCATAGCATCTCTAATAATTGCACTCCATCGTTTACGGTTTATGAAAACATGCAAAGATATGTCGGTCCAACAACTTAGCCATTTTTCACGATAGCGTCATAAACAGTATCCATCCAAGTACATTTCTAACCACCTTTCTACTTTTCCAATCGGCATATAAGGAAGTCAAAGTTACGATACGCAATATTTCATTTTTCAAATCGTTAAGCACTTATTATACTCAGTAAAAACATCGCAAAATGCATTTTTAAAATAAAGTATGTCAAACCAAAAACAACTACATTTACCTTTTTACAACCCACCAGCCACGAACAAGTAAGGCAAACTTTTGCAAATGTTGTAAAATTATTGACTCGTTAACTTGATGTGAATCTTTGAAACGTTCACGAGTATACATAAATAATTTGTTAAATCGAATTACATGAGCTACAAAAAAAAGAAATTGTACAGCGCATAATCATATGTGCAAATATGTGACAATTCTTATCGACTTTTTGACAAAAATCAAATTGTGCAGTAAAAAGTGCATTTCATTGTACAAATAAAACGTCTCTGAAAGAAAGTTAAATATTTATATACCAAAAACATTATTGGCACTGATAAACTTACCCTTAACAGCTATTGTTTGAATAAATTCCTCCATTGTTAACGTTTTTATGGGCTCATGAGAACCACGACTGAAAATTAAAGCGTGATTATAAAAAACATTGGTTAGTATTTTTGGAAAACAGTTAAAACTAACTGTACTACAACAACCTAGATAATTATTAAAATAACCTAAAGGTATGACATTATAATTAGTTATATAACTAGAAGAATATAGATTAAAATTATTTCAGATACATTTTTTATTCTTATTTCCGCGTTCTTTAATTTTACAACAAAAGATAATATACATGGTAAATAATATACATTTATTCATTATTATTATTATTGGATTGGTATTGACTAAACATCCAAATACTGAAACAAATTCTGTTGTAAACGTTTAAAGAATGAAATAACCAAAGGAGATAACAGGTTAACAATAACCATAATAGAAATTATAAAAATAAGCTATGAATTGAGTGGAACTTTATTTAAACCAAAACAATTTTCAAATGTTAAATAAATGCTGACATTAATAATTAATTAAAAAATAACACGGTACTTTAATTGATAAACTGGAAGAATAAGTATTAAAAATCCAATGCTTAAAGTAATCGTAACTACTAATCAATTAGTTTTCACATAAATGTAATTAATAACTGCTTTAATAATAATTAATTTTTTTGGTCTTGTTTACACAAAATCAATCAATAAGTCTAGTTATGTAACAACCATTCATTTAATATTTAATAAAGATACATAAATGATAAAAATCAATTATGTGCCGGAATGGTCTAGCGATACAATCTTCGCTTTGGACCTGGGTGGATATGGATTCGAATCCCATCACCGGCACTAAAATGTGGACCCACGTTCGGCTTCGCTAAAATATCCACTGTTAAAAGATGTTTCCTGTAAAACATTCAAAGTAGTGAGCATAAAATAATAAATAGATAAATAAATAAATATATTTACGTACTCAATTGTACTTGGTGTAAGAGGTGCAAGTAAATTGGAAAGATAATCTTTCTCCTTTAACCCAGTTCGGTGAATTGTTGATGAGTCGATCTCGTCATGAGGATATAACAAAGGAATTCTTCTTTCAAAAGCTAAGTTCGGCTAAAATTATTAATATAATGGTTATTGATTCATTCATTCATTTTGGTTGGTGACGTGGTCACCTCTTCATTATTTCCCATATTTATACGACATGTAGAACGATCGATTTCGATGGCTTGACAAGCGTAGACAAACATGGAAGAATAACAAAGTTTCTTGGCTGGTAGACGGCATCCTTGTGACGTCGCCACTGTTCGCAAAGATTGACGAGGCCGCCTGATTTTTTGTCAGGGTTATCTCCCTTAGCCCAAGGGCTACATATGATATACGTATACATTTAGATACCTTTTAAGTAACCTGGGTTTATGTTAGCACCCACCCGCCGTAGCGGAAGCCCAGTTATACCGCTGTGCACTCGGACCCTGCTGTTATTAGTCTAGATGCCTAGGGGCACCTAGTCCAGGATGCACCACGTGGAGGACTAACAGTCAGGAATATCACCATCATTGGAAATTGAGACTTTATAAGCATTACTCAAATTTTACCGTTTTCCTCTATACATATAAAACGTTCTGAAATGCTAATGATCCTGAGGATTTGAGTAATGCTTATAAAGTCTCAATTTCCAATGATGGTGATATTCCTGACTGTTAGTCCTCCACGTGGTGCATCCTGGACTAGGTGCCCCTAGGCATCTAGACTAATAACAGCAGGGTCCGAGTGCACAGCGGTATAACTGGGCTTCCGCTACGGCGGGTGGGTGCTAACATACACCCAGGATACTTAAAAGGTATCTAAATGTATACGTATATCATATGTAGCCCTTGTGCTAAGGGAGATAACCCTGACAAAAAATCAGGCGGCCTCATCAATCTTTGCGAACAGTGGCGACGTCACAAGGATGCCGTCTACCAGCCAAAAAACTTTGTTATTCTTCCATGTTTGTCTACGCTTGTCAAGCCATCGAAATTGACCGTTCTACATGTCGTATAAATATGGGAAATAATGAAGAGGTGACCACGTCACCAACCAAAATGAATGAATGAAGTATAAAACGTTCTATCAGTTAATTTTTATCCTAATTATCGGGCTGTTTTATTCCAAAATAAATCCAAGTTAAAGCTCGTAAATAGTCAAGGCTTAGAGTGTTTACTTAATAGATAACAATTAAAGTATGCTGATTACAAATGTTAATTACATCCTAAATTAAAACTCTTCAGGGAACACTATTTACATCAAAAATAAACAAACCTGACATATAATTTAGAAATTTATTTAGATCGAGATATAGCATCAATGGAACAACTAAATTCGCGTACTAAAATGTCAACTCAAATTATTCGTTAATAACTCGGACTTCTTCATTCGGGTAACAATTAGGTTTACGTCGCCACTTTGACTGCATATACATTGGTAATCCATTCATAAAACGCCTAAATCAAAGCGTATTTACTAAATTTCAATATTAAAGTTTAACTAAAAACATTCTTCAGCAAGCATAAATTTAGTGCAACCAAACATGTTAGAATTAAAATACTCATTAATGTACTCAAAAAAATAAAAACATGAAGTACATATAGCAACTAGATATTTGAAATTATATCGTAATACATTCTCAAAAATAGTAACTAAAAATTACTAAAAAACCTTAATGCATCATTGAATACCAGATATAAAAATAAATTTTAAATAATTAAATAAAATAAACATACTGAAAAAATAAAATTACTTACTACAAACTTTCTATATTTCACAGAACACCAAGGTGCTTGAATTTGTTGATTAAGAAAAATTACATCAGGATCACAATCTGCAGGTTTTCGGCGACTCGCCATGGGTCCACGTAACGAACTTATGTCACTAGTTTTAAGTCGAGCAGAAATAACCGAACCGGCTAAAAGATTTTTTGACATCGACGACGCATTTGATTCTACTTCTAATTTATCTACTAGTTGAAAAATACTAAAAAAGTAAACCTTAAAAAGCTCTATCATCACCTAAACAATATTTCATTATAAACTTAAGCAATAATTACTTTTCTGAAAATCAATAATGTCATAATTTAAATAAAATTATAAAATCAAATCGTCTAAAGTCAGGAAAATACCACAGTAATAATGTGAATATAATACAAAAAGTAACAAGCTTAACTAAACTTCAAGTAACCTCAGTACACTTTAATTTTTATTATTTAAAATAGTCAACATTTTAAATAAATTTTTAATTCTTTAACAGATTTCAATAATACTTGGTGTTTGTATTTTAAAGTCATGTAATAAAAACTGTGAATATACAAATTATGTTACAAATTAAACATTTAATATTAAAATTGATACACCTTAAAATAATTAAAGTAAATTAAAAATAGCAAAATACGACTAGGATGAAACGATTGCTTCCTCATTATTTCCATATTTGAAAAGTATCTCAATTGCCTTCCGTAGCTCATATGAAAAAAACCTTAAAAAATCTTTTTCGGTTAACAGATAGAATCCTTGTGAAGCCACTGTTCATGAGGATTAGCAAGGTCATCGAATGTTTTATCAATTATTTCCAAACACTTGAATAACAAATTCAAAATTAATTGCATATGCGTTAAAAACTACTTATATTTAAACAGTTTTTTAAGTAATCTAAAATCTTCTGAAAAATACTTTAAATCTTACGTATACCACTAATGTACAGACATATAACATTTCTTGTTTAAAACTAAAAAAACGCAACTAATTTTAAAATATAAATCAGTAAACAAAACGAATGTATTTAAGAGCTTACCTTTAACAGCATCCTTGGAAGTTTCCATAATCAGTGCATCATGTTCAAGCGGTACAAAATGACACTCATCTAAATTAATAACAAATATAATCAAACCAACCGTTAACAAAATAACCAATTAATGTTCTCGGCATTTTCAAAGTTTTTGATCGTAACACATAAAAATCACTTAAAATAACAATAAATAACTCTTACGATTGTGAACCAATTGATTCAACAGAATTATTGCGACCATCTCTTAATTTAAACTCCAAACAATTAAAAGATTGTTTAGTTCTACAATCTATGATATCTTCTAGCTCTAAAGTTCTGGTAGTGTCGCGATTTTTATACTAAAAATAAAATTAAACATTATACTTACCAGAAGCACATGTAAATCACTTTGTAAAATTGGATTTATAAAACAATCAATCTATAAAATTATTTATAATAAAAAACTCGCTTCTTTTAATACACCAGGTTTATCGCGCTGATCATCCATACCACCATAAAGATGAATTGAATGTTTATTGTGTTCAAGGTCACATCACTGTACACAGACAAAACAATATTTCAAAATTGCACGTATTCTTTAGTTCAAATAATTAAACAGTTTTTAAATACATTATTTATGAAATTAAAATAAAAATTTTTATATATGTTATTTTTTTATAATTTAAACTAAAACTTTTATGTTGTACAAACACAAGCTTAGAGTATTAAACTGTATTTTTAAAAATCGGTTCAAAGCATATAAATTAATAATAATAAAAAACGTAAATTAAATTTATTAGTTCTATTTTAATACATGTAATTTTTAAAATACACTTTTTACACTGATTCAAAATTTTTAAATAATTATTTTACGTGTATCCACTTAATAATAAAGGAACAATTAAGTACTTAATATTAATTTTAATTTTTAATATTTATTTTTTACAAAAAAACTATCAGACAACAAATTAATTTAGATTAATATTTTTATAGCTTAATGTAGTAATTGTTGAATGACTGTATATACAGTTGTAAGTTTAAAAAAATTAATATTTTTAATTTTATGCAATTTATGTTTTTAACTATTTTTTTATTAATAACATTGTACATAAAAACAAAGTTTACTAAGATTAAGTATGATAAAACATACGTTTTAAAAATAATTGTTAGTTTTACATAAAACAAAAATTGTAAAGGCAAAAAACAAATTATTTAATTTTAATTTATTGTATTATTATTATAATTATAATAATAATGATAATAATAATAATAATTATTATTATTATTATAAAACTCTTTTACTTAAAAGATAAGCATGGAGCAATAGGAAAACAATTACAGCAAAAAATAACAAAGCGGTCCTATAATTCAAAAATAACATAAGACAACAAAATTTTTCCATGTATTTGAACATTCTTCCACACGTTTTATTTGATCCCATAAAACATTCAGTTCAATTAGATCTTCCCAAATAATTATTAGCCAAGTTTTCTGTGGTTTGCTAATTTTTTAACCATTTTTGATCTTCTATTCCAAAACCGTTTTTGCTGTTCTTTCGGGCGGCAAACGTAGAATTTGATCAAGTAATTATTTTTATCTAATTGTAATAATGTCATGTATTTAACGAGAGCCAGTTCTTCTTATAATCTTGTTATTTAAAATTTAATCGAACTAGGTAACCTTTAAAATACTGCTATGACACCGGTGATAAAAGCACTCACCAACTTATCAATCTTGTCTGTTCGTTTCCACGTTTCACTCACATATATTTCTCTAGAAAAGATTATTAATGCGTACAAACGAAGTTTTGTCTTCAGGCTAGTAGAGAAACATAACCATATTGATTTGAGTTTATAGAGGACTGACATTGCCTTTCCAAGTCTGGCTTTAGCATTAATTTTGGTTTTTCCATCTTTACCAATGATGCATCTCAGATATGTAAAGGAATCAACAGTATCAATATTTTGTTCACTAATTTTGATGGACAAATAATTGTTTAACTTAATGCACAACATTTTTGTTTTTGAACAATTAATCCGTAAGCCAATACGAGAATTGATATCACTGAGACGTATTGTCATATTTTGCATAATTTCTCCAGTTTCACTGTTTTCTTTGTATCTGTTTTCTAACCAATCATTTTTATCTTTGAGACAGCTTTTTTAACCCGTTTATCTAAAGTTTTATATTTATCATTTAATATTTTCTAGATAACAGGATTGTTAGATTGATTGCTATCTAATTTGGTTTTTTTTAAATCAGTTAGATTTCAAAAGACTAATGATGTTTCTTTGTAGAGCCACATCTTCTACCTAGCACATTTGTTGCATTGTTTGTAATTATATTTTAAAACAATTTCTATAGATCATCAGATTTTTTCACCCTTTTCAGATTTTGAAATGCATTTTTTAAGGAAATGGTAAAATTGGTTTGAGATATTTGGCTGTTTAAGTTTCTCACACAAAAATGGAAGTAATTTTTGTGATTTCTTTACTATTTAATTTTAAACAAAATTTTACAACAACAAGATTGTGATTAAGACCAACATCTGCACCGCGGTATGCGTTTTTATCTTGCAAAGAAGATTGCTATTTTGTGCTGATACAAATGTAGTCAATCTCGTTTTCTCTTTTTCCGTCAGGAAAAACCTAGGTTGTTTTGTGCATAATGTTGTATGTAAAAATGTGTTGCCAATACTTATTCCACAATGACTGTTTAGCGTTAACAACCTATAACCACTATCATTTATACTATTAGCATAGCCATGTGGTCCAACATTTGAGAAGTACCCAAATTAATCTTTGTTTAATTTTGTATTAAAATCACCGATTAATATTTTTGTGTTTCTTTTTGGAAAATTATCCAACAAACCTTGTAATTGATTATAAAAGATATTTTTTGATTTTTCTCAGTAGCCTCAGTAAAGGCATAGACTTACACAATTGTTACTTTTGCAAATCGGTGTTAAAGCTGGCTGAAATGATACGGTCGCTCACGGGCTTCACTCCAATTATAACTTTAGCAGTATTGTTATTCAACATAATACCAACTTTATGAATATGATGGTCTTCATGTCCAGAATATAAAATTAATGTATATCCACTTTTGAAATGACCTTGTCCTTTTTATTGCAATTTTCTAATATCCAAAATATCTAAGTTGTACTTTTTCATTTTTTAAAGGACTTGATCTAACTTTTCACTACAAAAAAGCATGCTCACATTCTATGTTCTAACATTGGTTATGTTTGTTGCATTAAATATTCTGCAAATTAAAAATTGAGCTTTTTTTCCGTTTTTACTCAACCCTATCATTTGTGTAACCCTGTCATCCGGGTACGTGCGATTACTTTTTTCCGTAGTTTACCAGAATGGCGTCCACTTATTGTTTCCGTAGCAATATAAAGTTTTTACAAAGGCCAAGCTGCTAACCTTCCGCTTCTTTTCAACAAATTGAAGAAACCCATCTGTAAGATTCCCTTATCTTACAATTGACTTGTTTGATTAAGTTAGATAGTCTATACGCAAACGCCCTTATTACCAATTTACCTTTGTTTTACTTGCAGAAACTTTTTATTACTACTCAATAATCGTTCTTCAAATATCCGTTGAAGTAAAACTAACGAATATAAAATATTTTTTATTAATAAAATGATAAACGTTGACGTTTGGTTCTATAATACAATATTAATTTAAATGTGACAACTTTTAAATTTACATCAATATACGTAAATCAACATGAATTTAATAGTAATATAGGATACAATACACTATCAAGAACAACTAATGTTATATAAAAATAACAATAATAATAATAATAAACACAATGTTAATAGAAAACAGCTTACAGCGAACTGTTCCACGTTATTACATTCAAATTCAAACAAGTGCCAAATTGACACACAGTCACAAACAACCAAATAAGCGCGAATAAACAAACATTTATAATTTAATTTATTGGTGCTTTTTAAGCAATAATTAGGATTTTACACCATCAGCAAGAAAAAATACGTCTTTTCACCATAAATCTCACTAGAGGGATTGCACCCCTTCTCAGTTTTTGCATGATCTGCAAAAAGAAGCGACAGAACTTCAGTTTCCGATAAATTGGGTTATGAGAAATTGGATTAAAAGATTAAATTTATTTCTCCAATCGGCATTGCTAAGCCCAGAGAAAATTACTCTGGATGAGGCGGCCAAACGCCCACAGGATTAACAAGTTTGTGCGCTCTACAAGCACAGTTAACGCAGTACATGTGGATGGTAGTTCTACATCAAGTCTAGGAGATGAAAGGCAACTAGAAGACGTTTTTCTAGTCACTTGAAAACAAATCTGGATTATTGTTGGTACTATAACCACCATAGAGATAAGACTAAAAAATGCAAACAACCTTGCACTTTTAAAACTCTAAACTCCAAACCCGCCAAGTAAATTAGGCCTCAATTGGTGGCACAAAACCTAGCGTGAGCCAACTTTTGTATATTTAAGACCATGACTCTAAACAGCTCTTTCTTGTAAGTGTAAAGCACATGTTAGTGTCATTCCTCACACATCAGAGGATGCGCCACATGCAGCGTTAAAGCTTAAAATAGCAAATGAGACGGTCATTCCATCCTATAAATATAAAAATGTATTCATTTTACAAAAGTTTTTTGCGTCTCCCATATCATTTCGTTGTCGCAGCAACGCCAATGGGAATCCTAAGCATCAATTTTCTAAAATTCTACCCATGAGGAATATAGTTAATCGATATCGCGACTCACCTGCTATACAAAAGGTCGCCTGCAGAAGCTAATGTTTTTATCATCTTTAGGTGGTATACGGAGACGGCTTTAGAGAATAGGAAACATTTGTTTTGTCTGCTTTTAAAGTTTTTGTCGCTAACCCAGGCTATGCAGAATGTGGATGCCACAAGATGTAGTACTTGGCGCTACATCAAAACTTATAGTCTTCCAACGACTTGTCGTCTACGTCGTTTATCACTCAATAAACTAGCGGATGATATAGACAAATTTGATACCCTTCTTCAGAAAGGTATTATAAGACAATCTCAAAGCTTATGAGCTTTACCCCTACATATGATAAAGAAGGCAGATGGGATATGGCGTTTGCGTGTGGATTATAGGACGTTAAACATAATTTCGCGCTATAACAGCTACTCTATTCCTTACATCCATGACGTCATAGCAAATTTGGTTGGTTCAAATATTTTTTCTAAAATCGATTTAATGCGTGCTTATCACCAGATTTCCGTAGCTTTAAAAAACGTTGAGAAGACAGCGGTCACAACACCTTTTGGTTTTTTTTATTTTTACGAATTTTTTTGGCTTTCAAAATGCTGCACAAACATTCCAACATTTTATGAATAAGATTCTAAAAAATCTAAACTTTATCTACGTTCACTTAGTTGATGTATTGGTTGCTTCCTCATTATATGAGAAAAGCCAACAACATCTGCATAGTTTATTCCAACGATTGAGTGCGCATAATTTCGTCATCAATCCAGATAAGTGTATTCTAGGTGTACACCAACTTGAATTTTTTGGACAGCTGATTACGCCCACTGGTATTCGTTTTACGCAGGACAAGGTACAGTTTATCCAAGCATTTCCGATACCCACTACATTAAAGGATTTACGTTCCTACCTGGGTTTCTTAAACTTTTATCGCAGATTTATCCCAAAGTGTGCTGAACATGTTCATACATTTTTTAATTGGCTGCAAGAGAACTCACGCAAAGTAGAACTCATCAGAAAAGTAAGGTAAATTTTTGTCAATAACAAAACGCTGTTGGCTGAATCGATAATGCTGGTTTATTTATACAGTTTACATAGACTGACCTTAACTACCGATGCGTCTGACTTTGCAATAGGAGCAGTTTGTTAACAACTCATAGATGGGATATAAAAACCTCTAGACTTTTTTTAGGCGTTCATTATTGGTAAGGTCTAGATATAGCGCATTTGGCCTTAAGGTTTTAGCTACGTATGCTGCTATTAAGTATTTTTGCCACGCTGTAGAGGGTCGTGATTTCAGGGTTTACACTAGTTACAAACAGTTAACTTTTGTCATCCGTACGAGAACGGAACGCCATTTACCGCTAGAAGCTTGACACCTGGACTACATTTTGCAATTTATTACTGATCCCCAATTTTATTGACACACGTTAGCACATTCAAACAAAAATGTTAATATTCAAAGGATATTAATTCTAAAAATTAAATGCTAACTTTTGTGTAATGAAATAAAATTATAATGTTTAATATTTTTGACTTCTAATCTTCTTCGTCGATTGTCACCGCTACATATATATTTGCAATTAATGCGAGTTATCGTTTTATTTTGTCGCAGCGCTTACATGCTAAAATAATTTTAATAAAACTTTTTAAGCAATAAATCCAAAAGTATATATTGTTAAATATGCAATTAAGAGCACAAAACCTAGCCAAACGTTTTAAGGAATAAAACTTTTAACAATATTATAATTTTATGATAAAAATATATCATTAAAGTAATTTTTATGTCTTTTTTGTTTTATTTTTAATTAGTAATAAGACATTAAAATAATTTTTTTAATATAATTTAAAAATCTAGTTATATAATGATTTAATTTTATTGTTACTATTATATTTAGTTTTTAAAAAAGTTTTCTGTAACTAATTTGCTTGTTAATTTAAACCATCAATTTAATTATTTATAATATACAAGGTTTTACTTGATCTTGTAAAAATATTGTGTTAAATAAGTTTTTATTTTCAACGCGTTTTACACAAACTACATTTTTAAAAGTTTGTAAACGTTGCAAAAACTGCATAAAATTTATATATTTCTTTTTATTTATGCAATAAATGAAAACGAGTTTAAGTATAACTTTAATAATTTAACGTTTGCATAGTAAAATAAAATAATTATAATTTATAAAAGATGTTGCACACAATTGTTGCTACAATTAATTTAACTTTAAGATTTTTATGTTTTCTTTTGAAAAAAAAACACGAAGTACATATTTATCATTTGTACAACTTTGGGTAATTGTTCTACAGAAAGATTTTTAATGTTTATAATGAAATACTTTCAACATATAAATATTTTAGTTAAACCATACAATAAATCCATATTGAGTGTGTACAATAAAACTCAAACATTTATCCATTCAGGTCTGTGTCTATCACCTTAGTTATTAAAACTACTGAAGCACTTTTTTGTAAAAAAATTTTTGTTTTTTAATAGTAACATAGTTTTAATAATAATATAATTGCTAGTTACATACTTCAACCTATTTCTTTCCAAAAAATAAACATAAAAATAATTAGTGTCAAGATAAATCGTTAGGATGCCCAGAACTGACTGTAGTTCGAACTCCAAATTTACCAATTTAAAAATCCGAGTTTGTATTTTTGAGTCACTTTGTATGTAACTAAACTTAATGTATTAAAAAAACATTTATTTTGTCTACACTAGGAATCGCATTTTACAATTTGTTCATCAATCATTGTTTGGTTAAAACAGTCCATTAATTTATACATGTTGTATAGTAGGAACTCCACTGTAGCCGGTACCAAATCTAGTTGATAAAGTTGGAGGATTTAGGCGTAAGGTCAACAACCTGACCTGTGTAAAGAAATATATATTTTTTAAAACAAAAAGAGGTCACCATTTTATTAAATTATGACAAATAAATAAAAGCATAATTCTAATGACGGGGTTCGGCAATTTCTGAATATAATTTGAATTTTTGGTATGCATAATTTTCAAAACCAAAAATGTAATGTACAGTCATATGGAACAATCTTGCTACCCCATATTCTTCAAAACGAAAAAGTTTTGAAATAAATGAATAAATATAGTAGGGCATTTCTATATTACAAAACGTAGACAATATTTTCTTTAATACATATAATACTTTTAAATAAAAATTTACCTTAAAGTAATTTTGTTTTTTATAAAAAAGGTAAATTAAATTTGAGTACATATTTTAATGTGCTGTAATTTGTTTAAATTTTTATGCATTTTCTTTCACCGGAAATCAGTTATTTGAATATTTTGTTTCTGTTTATTTGCATTTTAGTGACATTAAATAATAAACAATTCAATCTTTTTAAAATTGTCATTTATGACAACAAATTAAAAATTTTAATTTTGCTTAATTTTTTTCAACTAACCCTTTTCCCACATTTTATGACTAGTTTAAGCGTTTTGTGTTTAAAAATTAAAATTATTATTTTATATAAATTTTGTTGTCAAACAAGTAACTGCAGTGATAATTTCCGTTTTAATGTTTTTATCCGTGTTTAATTTTTGGTTTTTGTAAATCAAATATTATTTTAAATGACAAAAATACAATAATTATGTTTTGCTAAATGAAGCATATAATTTATTAATTTCATTACGTTTAAAAACGTTAAAAAAAAACTTTTTTTTATTTTTTCAATTATAACAACATTTTGTCATTTAATGCTAAAATTTTATTAAAGTAAAAGCTTGTAATTTAATGTAAAATTTATTATACTACATAATATATGCAGTAATATTATTTAAACACAATTATTAATAATTTTATTACTGTACCTTGATTATAATATTTAGTTGTTAAAGCTGTGCAATAAATTTTATAATTGGAAACTTTAATCAGTTTTATTTAGATTGTTACAATACAAACAGAATAATTCTATTGCATGTCAAATTAAATAGTGTAGTAAATAATACAATGTAAAATAAACAGTTTATTTTTGCTTTGTTTACATAAATAATGCAACAAAATATAAATGCAATTATCTTTTTAATACAAATTAAAAAATACATTACAGCTACATTTTATGTGTCGGCTAATAATTTTGAAATATTTTAATTTCATTTTGTATATAATATACGTTAGATAAAAACATACGAACAACTTTCAATCATGTGCACGCCGCATACAAATTTATTTTGGATTTTAAAATTATTATTATTCCCAAACACATAACGCTCAATTTAATTTAAAAACTAAAATCGTTCATTTTGTTAACTGTCAAATTTTTGGTGGCATGCTTATAATAGTAAAAGTTATTTAAATAATATATATATATATATTGTTTACTAGTAAATAATAACTTGTCATATATTTAATAAAATATAAGAAATAAATGAAAATAGCCACAAAAGACAATTTGGTCCTTTGGGATGTATATATATATATATATATATATATATATATATATATATATATAAACCTGTTTAGTGTAAATCGAATTAAATTTTAAAATTATCTAAACATTCATTTAGCTATATATTTTTCAAATCGCTGCAGGACATTTTTCAAATACAAGCATTTTTGCGTTAAAGGTATTTATGCAAACGACTAAATAAACAGCACAGATTATTATAAATCATGTTTAAAATTATAACAATATGAATCTCATAATTGTATCAATTTCAAATAATTTACTTGTCTTATTTATTTATTAATTACAATCAACCCTAAAGTAAACTTTGATAAATATAACCATTTTATTAAGTTAGAAATTGGTATTATATATATATATATATAACTCCGCCTAGTTTGGATTAGAAATGATTCAATTTAGCCAGTCCCAAGCCTGGATAAAGGATGAGGGTTTAAGTGCAAGGTTAGCAACCTAGCCTCTGTAAAAAATTTATACTGTTACGGAAACAATAACAGGACGCCATTTTGGCAAACAACGGCAAAGAAGTGATCGCACGTAGTTGAATGACAGAGTTACACAGATGACAGGGTCAAGTGAAAGCCGAGAAATAGCTCAATCTTCGATTTGCGGAATCTTCAATGCCAACGAGACTTTGTTATTGTTATTGTTTTACTTTAATTGTTGCCTTATTACCCCATGCTTATTTTTATTTTTAAAGCAAAAGGGTTTATATATATATATATATATATATATATATATATATATATATATATATATATATATATATATATATATAATTGAAAAAAAACAATAATAATATATACATATATATTGTAAGTAATAAATAATTGTATAAAATATCAACTGGTGCAAAATCGAAAATGGAGTAAAATGATTAACATGATTTATAACGTCAACTATTAATAAAAATACAAATTAAATGCAATCTTTTCAGTTACCAAATAATTAAGAACATTACAAACTTAAAAGAATTCAATAGTTTATGTCACCACCATCTTTTAAACAACCTGATCTAGGCGTTTTGCAATACTGTCGATAAGAGTTTTGGTATATTATTGTTTCATCTCATATTAAACAACAAACCGAATGCGTTCACATAAATCCTTAAATTCCGTATGCTTATTAATGTTGCGCTTTAGCATACTGAAAACATTTCCAATAACATTGATATCCGGACTGTTAAGTGGTAATTGAATGAAAGATTTCTATTTCAATTTTAGCTTATCTACTGTCTAAATGCAAATATAAAACAAATAAAGTGAACCTAGATTAATATGACGTTACCTTTTTGGACGTATGACATGGAGCATTGTCCTAAAAAACAGTAGTAACCCCGGTGTAAGTGTGCTGCATTTTATAATAAAAAACATTCTTCATACCTGAAACAAATTTTTTACAATTTAAGGTACCAGATATAATTCTCCACTTGATAGGTTGATTATACTTAATACCAAACCAACACATTGCTTGTCGATGGTGTGTTTTCTTTCTAACAACCGGGAGTAAATGTTTTTGGAAACTGGACTAGCCCAACACTTTGTTTTTAAAGCCAAATGGTTCGTCCCAAATCATTGTTTTATCGGCAAAGTATACGGAATGCCAATAACACAAGTGTCGTTTACTCCACTGTTTACAAAAGGTTTATCTATCATCCTTTTGTTTTTTAGTAGTGAATGGTTTCAGCTTTGCTGATTGAAGCGTTAAACCAAATTCAATTGCCACGTTTCTTATTGTGAAATAAGCAAAATTGTTTAAATTATTTATTTTAGTTTCTGAAATAGGTTTCTTATAATTCTTTTTTAATTCTATACCAATTTTCTGATCATCCGTAGTGCTTGTTACACGTTTTCATCCAACATGATCATAATTTCGTCGTTTTTGAAAGGTTAACTCTGTATAAATTCGCTCATTCTTTTGGTAAAAATCTTTTATTTTATAATTTTTTGATAACACGATGTTCATTCCGGGTAAGGTGAAAACATTTTTTATCACAATTGTCCATTTCACTAACAATGCAATTAGAAAATGAGCGGATGAGTGGAATTTCAAGGTTAAATGTAAATAATAAATTACTAGATTTGTTTTTCAATTTTTATTTAAAATCTTTTAAAAATTATTTTTATTATTTTTATTTATATAGATTAGAATAATTAAATGTTTTTTTTTGATAATTATTAGGACATCACAATTAGAGAGAATTTGAATGTGCGTTTAACATGCGTTTTTTTAATGAAATTAAGCACACAAAATATTAATAAGCTATTTATTATAAAAAATTATGTAACTTTAACTTATTATCCACGTTTATATAGAAGTAGTTTTTAAAATATGCTATTTTGGCCGACTCAGCCTTTTTAAATGCATATTTCTAAGTAAATATGAATGAACTATTAAGTGCTTAACATTATTTTTGATTCTCAAAATTTATTTTTACGAAAAAACAATTGGACATAACAAAATAATTTAGATTTAATACTCTTATGATTTTTTGCGGGAATTTTTGAAATGGCTGCATCTCTTATGATTTTTTGCGGGAATTTTTGAAATGGCTGCATATATATATATATATATATATATATATATATAGGATGTCTATAAAATCTTCTAGTATTTAATAAATTTATTACAAAAGCAAAAGAATAGATAAATCTGGAAATTATTATAAAATAATGAGTAGATTTTAAATTTTTATACCTTACTTAATATACTTTTTATAGGTAAAATTAGTTATACAAAGCACATCAAAACAGCTTATTGACCGTAGCATGGCTTTATCATAAGTAGCAATAACAGCAGTAATATTTTGCTTTGGGTCGTTTATATCCTGTATTTTTAACATAATCTCACAGAAAATAATATCCAGAAAAGTAATATGGAGCTGATTGAAGATTATTGGGTTGTGGTGTTACATATTTAGTCAATTGTCTTTGTAATAAGTTTGTTAAAATGCAAAGAAAATTTATGGATACCCTGTATATATATAATTGCAGTTCATACATTATACAATACTTATTATGTACATACTATTAACAGTTTTATAATAGTTAAACTTTAATGTTAGACTGTTAACTTTTTAAAATTTAGAAAAATATTAATATTTAAGTTTTTATTATTGAACTCAGTGATTCAAACACCAAGTCTTTACTAATTTTATACATAGTTAAAAAATTAAAACACTTTTATTATACTTATATTTGTATTTAATTTAAAGAATTGGTTTTGTTAATTCTATACATTATCACAATATTATTAAAAATTGCAGTAATTATTTAAAAAATAAAACTTAATCAACAATTTTTCTATATTATTTATTTAAATATCTGTTTAATATTATTTTTTGTTTTAACTTATTAAACACATATACACATGTATATATATATATATATATATATATATATATATATATATCGTATAAAAAATCTACTTAATCTTGATAAATAATACGTATGCATTTTACTAATTTTTACGTGAGATAATGTAAAAATTTCAACGTGTTCAACGTGTTACCAAGTTCAACATACGGTTAAAAAAATAACTGAATTGTTAGCGTAAATTATATTTCACTATGATTACAATCTTTCCATTTATCGAGTCGAGTGCAAATGACAAACACGCAATGGGCAATTACAAACCAAATTACGTTCGCTACAAATCTGCAAATAGTAAGCCAGATGTCATTCGTATTTAAAACTTTAGTTTTGTTATCACTTGTCAAAATATATATCAATTTTTTAAAATAGTATACAAAAACAAAATACTTACTTTTAGAAATTTATCTTTTAGTTGCTGTTTTATTTTAAATAACACTTTTTACTCACAATTCAAACTAGAGTGGCCATTTTTTATTATTTTTAAAATGTTATTTTTACCACTTTAAATAGATTTTAACAATTATTAATAGCATAACTTGAATTTTTTATAAGGTTAAAAGTGTTATTATCAATGTTTACTAACAATAATTTTTAAATATTATAATTTACTTTTTATTCAATAATTTGATACTTAGTTATAATTTATTTTGCACATTTATAATCATAAACTTTTAAAACATTTATAGATATTTAAAGTAGAATTATTAAATTTTTTCAAGTAATATAAAATGTTTAACCTAATATTTACTGAAATTCATTTAAACAAGTATTTCCATTTCAAAAAATTGTTTAAAACAATTTGTAAAATTAATAACACATTTTAGGCAACGAGTTATTTTGTAAATTTTATTTTTTTAAACATTACAAAATAATTCCCAAATGAACAACATTTATAAATAGTTGATTATATGTAACTATTTTTATTAAAAATAATTTTGATAAAATAAAAAACAACAAATGTACACATTTTTGTTATTTCAATTATATTGAATTAATGTGCATACAAATTCAATTGTTTGTTACATAGACCTTTAACACTAACCTATTTTAAGTGTTTGTTGCTTTGGAATAATAATAATAATAATAATAATAGTAATAATAATAATGATAATAATAATAATAACAACAACCATAATAATAATAAAATTTTTAAACATTATTATAAATAATAACTATAACAAACGTTTGGTCTTATAAAAGGCTTTTGTGTGTATATATTTTTTAAGTAAAAAATTGACCTTTTTATAATAAAAAATAGTTAAATAAATATATTTTTCTATGTTATTTTAAACACGTGTGAACTTACTCAAAGTCAAGATTTTTAGATTTAAATAATGAATATTTGTTATATTTGAAATTTCTTTCTTTTATATATGACTGCCTCACTGCATGTTTTATAATTTATATATATATATATATATATATATATATATATATATATATGTACAGAAATCACACTTGCTTTATTTATAAAGTATATATATATATATATATATATATATACAATGTACTTTTTAAAATCAACAAACATTGAGTTGCTTTATATGTAAATAACCAAAAAAAATTTTTCATTACAGAAAACAATTGATTTTAGAGGTTTCTGTTAGTTTTAACAAAATAAGACAATTAAAACAAATACATAAAATTTTATAAAAACTGTCCTTACTCTAATTACATTTTTTATATTTTGAATGGGTCACACAAATTTAAAATAAAGTGCAGCGCTAAAGACAGCTGAACATATCATATTTAAGAAATAGAAAATATTTAGCAATATTAAAGTTAGTCTCTGTTATTTTTCTATATTTAAATTCTCTCTCTCGCCATTAAAATTTATTAAAATTTTAAAAATTAATGTTTCTGTTTATAGAAATATTAGTTTAACATTTTAAAACAAGTTTTATTTAAATACAAGCAAATACAATAAGGTTAGATATATTGGTGCTCTACAATTAAAACAATTTAAGTTAATTATGTAATTAATAATTTGCATTATAAATGTCATTAGTTTAAAGATAATATATTTTTTATGAATTCTATAGTTACATACAATTGGAAAGCTTAATTGAAAATTAATTATTGATTATTTAAATCCAGAATTATATAATACGGTATTATTATTTATTATTTAAAATCCTTTCGTTCTAAAAAACATAGAGCAACAAGAATGTTCCATAGAATTTTATACTGCATTATCGGCATTAAAAATCGTGTATAACCAAGATTGAACTTCTATTCAGATTTCACTAAACCCCATAATTAGAATTATGCTACCTTTACTTTTTTGCCATAGCTTAATAAAATGGTGCTCCTTTATTGTTTTTTTTAACATTTTTATAGAGATCAGTTGGTTAACCTTGCGCTCAAACTCTCCTCCTTTTTCAACCAGATTTAAGACCGGCTACAGTGGTAAACTAAATAAGAACAAATTAATTTAGGCAAATGTTTGTGTATTTTGTTTTTATAGTTGTGAGTAGTCTCTAAGTTATCTAGTAAATTCAAAAACTCTGAATATAATTTTAATAAGACATTAAAAAAAATAAAATTACACAATATTTTTTCTTTATAAGGTAATCACACACACACACATACATACATTAAAACCACACAAAACAACTACATCAAATTAGTTTTTAATAATAATTTTATTTTTGTGTGATTAAAATGTCAATTAACCAAATCAATATATATTCAAACCCAACTTTATTTTTAATTCAAAATTTTCTCTATCTTACCAAAGTTGATTGAAAAATTTTCATCTCTTTACAACAAATCCCAGTCTAACAACACAATGGGGATGAAAAAAGTAAAAACCACTCACACCACTCCAGTATTGTCTTCCACATTTGAAAATTTGTTTCGTTTTGACCAATCAAAAATGAGTGGAACATTTTTCCACAACATTGTAAGGTAACTTTGCTACAATTATTAAACACGAAACAATTTCAATTCATTCATTATTTATGCATAAATTCAAGTTATAGGTTTTAACCCCAATGTTTAGTGGAAGAAGGACAAACATAGACAAGAAAAAATATGTAGGTGTGTGTAAAACAAATTCATATTCTCAAAAAACAAACTTGTTTTTTTTGAGTAGTGTTTGAAATATATGACCAAACGATATTTACAATATTCATATTTAAATACAAATTATATTGAAAATCGGTCGTTTTGCGATTATCATTATTTTCTCTATCAAATTTGACCTTATTTCTCATTACAATTTTTCGAGAGAGTTAAAAAACAAAAATTTTAATTAGTTCATTATAACGAACACCTTTGTTGAACTTTCACAACCAAACAATTACTCAATTATTTATAAATATAAGGTTTTAATGCCAGTGATTGTAGGCAACTGTTGATTTGAAAATGTTTATGTAAAAAGAGTGTTATTTAAAAAGCAATGTCCAATTTAAAATATGTATGGCCTGGTACATCCCAAACGACAGTCAAAAACCCTATTCATTCCAATGATTTATGTTCAACATTTGCAAATTCATTAAATGTCGCAACATTTGTCAATTCTTATCCAAATACAGACATGATTCAAGACAATGGCGCATTGTACAGTTCGGCAGGATCATTTTCTTCATCAATGGAAACGTCGCCCTACACCTTGTCGTCGCGAAATTCGGCCGATTCCACCGACTTATATTCGAATTTTGTTCAACGATCGAAAAATCCGAATTTTCCAAAGCCTACCGACGATCTCCATGTTAACAATTATTCGACCAACGAATCTCAAATTATGATAAAAATGCTCGAAGACAGTCATCAACAACAAGCGGAAATAGAAAATTATGAAAAGTCATTCGCCGATCGTCCATTCTATTCGAGCCAAGATCACACTAGCGTGGACACTGACAAAATCGGCACTATGAACAATAATAAATCGAATCAATTTAAACATGATCATTACAATGTAGGATCAATACATTTTAACAATTCCCACATAATGCCATCACATTGTCAATGTGCTACAGTAGCTGCAATGGCAGCTGCAAATTACGCGCGTTCTTATTTGTATCATGGTGTAGCCATGGCGACGGCAAATTACACAACAAACAATTACATAAATGCCTCGTATTATCAATATCCCTATTCGACGTTGGCCAATTCACATTATAGTCACGATGTCAAAACTGATGCCGACATTCAGTCGAAGACGGGTATAAATTATTTGAAAAGTCATTGCGATTATTTGACCAATTCAAGTCACGATGAATATGCTTCGTATTTGTCAAACACCAATTCACAACAGCCGCCCTTTTCACCGTTGACTCAATCGACCAACAATTCGTTTTATTTCAATGCGCCATCTTATTCGACTTACCAAAATGCACTTTTGTCACACAATGGGCCAATTACTTCGTCACTTGGCAAAACGACACCTTTGCAAAAGAATGGCCAGCATTTTGAAAATATGTATACGCGGTCGAAAAATATAAAAACAAAAGGTAGTCAAATTTGCTACGTATGGTGTTTAAATGTTAACTCAATTTTTTAATGTATTAAATAGAGTAATTGAAATTGTAAATTATGTATACGCCGATAAGATGAGCATAATAATTGTCAACTTTTATAATTTCTACATTTTTACTTTATTTTAAATTTTACAATATAACATTTTTGTTGTTTTATATATAAGCACATTATTATTGCTCAAAATCACTTTTTTTAATCTTTATATTTACTTGTACTTACTTTGTTCATTACAAATTTATTTAAAGACAACAACAGTTTTAGAGCGAAATATTTAAAATAAAATTATGTATAAATTAAGTTAAAATTATACCAAAACACAAATTATTTTTGTAATTAAACCTATTATAACAATGTATTTTAATATATTTTTAAAATGTTATATTACGACTCCACCTAGATAAGACAAAAATAAACCTATGAACTTATGCAAAAACTATTTAATGATTATAATGTTTAAGGTTGGTTTGATACAAAACCAAATAGAGAAAACTGACCAAAAACATTGGCTTATCATAAAAAAAGAAAAACTTAAAAAAAACCGGATTAAAATGTTATATTAGAGCAAAATTCTGCCTCAGTTAATTCCAATCACATGTTATGATAGATAGAGGGCTTTAAACGTAAAATTAACAACCTTGACGTTGTATAAGACAATGCTTTTTTAATAAGAAAAAAATGAGAAAATTAATTTACAAAAATGCTCTTAGGTGTAAAAAAGATATCAACAATTGTGGAGCTTAGTAATGATTCCGTGTTATCCGATATTTCTTTGAAAACAAAAGGAATTGAGCTAAACAAAAGTAATATTACAATAGAGTTAGTTAAAATATCTATTTTAATTTATTATTTTAATAAAATATGTTTATTTAATGTAATAACATAAACATATTTTTTAATTTTTAAACTTATGTATGTACATAAAATTTGAAAAAATATATTAGACTTACATTTTAAATTATTTATTTTGTATTACATGTATTATTCTTTAAACTAAATAAACAAATAAATAAACTTATTATGGTTCTGTATTTACAAAGAATTTGTGTATCTTAGAAATTTATGTTTTTATTGCTAATACTTGTCGTAAAATAAAAAATAATTATAATTACATATTTTTAAACAATTAATAACCAATATATTTAGTTTGAAACAATTTTATGTAATAATTAAAAAAAATTTTTAATTAAAATAATTATTTTTAATTGTACAATAAATATTTCACAATTTTATATATACTTAGTTTCAGTTTAATAAAAAAACCTTTATTCAAAACTTAAAATTCAAATTAATTAACAACCGAAATGTTTTATTAAACCGTTTTTAATTATTATAAAAAAGTATTTTAAATAGTTGAAAATAATTAATGTTTACAAACAACTTTTTTTAATAAAAAAGAAAAATATAAATTTAATTGTTATTTTGACTTTATTTTTTAAGTGAGAAAAGCTTTTTATTTTGCAAAACAAACAGGTAGTTATTTGACATTCAAATTTATTTAGTAGCTTCTTCACCAATCAGCCTTCTTATGACTCATGGTAAAGTGTTTCGACTTAATGTATTAGATACCACTAATAAAAACTCACTACTCAAATTACAAACATGTACTACCCAATGCTTTTCATTTTTATACTCTTTTTTTTGTATTTATATCAAATTAAGGAATATTTTTATTAATTTATATGAATACAATTTTTTTTACTTTTCATATTAAAAAAAATGTTTTTACTTAGTTTTATTTAAAAATAATTTTTAATTTTGAGTTATATTAGAATTGTCAGACATATAAAGTAATAAATGTACTTGCTTTCAGCCAACAAAGAAAATTGTACTAATGTTTTATTTTGTTCAAACATTTTTTATTATTTATTATTTTTACTATTTTAAATGTTTTACAAGAGAAATCTTTCAGCAGTAGAGATTTGAGCAAAGCCGAACGTGGACCAGCATTTTGTGCCAGTAGTAGGGATTCGAACCCGTGCCCACCCAGTTTGAGTTGAGAGCTGTACCGCTAAACCAGTGTATAGTCATTGTTTAGTGAATTTTACATTTTTAATATAACATAGATTGTAATTATCATTATGTTAGAACAAATTATTTGATTGATATTGTTTTAAAAATAATTAAATTTATATGTTTAAAAATCAATTATAATTTATTTTTATTAATTTTTATATTTTTGGAAAAGAAATTTGTTACATATAATTATTGTAAAAATTAAAATAGGTTAATTTAAAATTAGTTAAATAGTTAAAATATCTATTTTATAAATACACAATCATTGAGTAAATTTAAATTTCTAATAGTTTAAATGCTTATTATTATTATTATTATTATTATTATTATTATTATTATTATTATTATTATTATTATTATTATTATTATTATTAGTAGTAGTAGTAGTAGTAGTAGTAGTAGTAGTAGTAGTAGTAGTAGTAGTAGTAGTAGTAGTAGTAGTAGTAGTAGTAGTAGTAATAATTTAAATTTAATACATAGGTAAAAATAAATAAAATATTTAAAACTAAAAGTTAATGTGTTTTGTTGTTTTGAATAATAAATTTAAATACTGTATTTTAATTAAAATGTTTTAATTTTAAATAAATTTAATTGTTTTTTTTTGAATTTTTAGTACAAAAGATGTTTAATAAATAACAGATAAAATTATTTAGAAATTACAAAAACTAAATAAACTTGTATATCTTACTATTAAAAATTGCTACAATTAAAGGTTCAAATCGATACAAACACCATTTATTTTTTGTGCTTTTTAGTTTAATTTTATTAAAAATACACTGTTTAAAAATATTAGGTAGGTATTGTTCAATTTATAATTATTAAAATTTTACATTCTTTACATAATATTGATACGATTTAACTGAAATATTAAAACTTTAATAATAAATTGTTAAATATATCCAAAAAACATTTAGTTAATGTTTTTAGTTATTAAATATATAATATTTAAAAGATATTAAAATTATAAATTAATACTAAACTATATAGTATTAAATATTTTATTTACAAACTTTAAAAAAATATAAATGCAAAATGCAATTTTAAAAACGTACATAATAGAAAAATTAACGTTTTTCTTAATAATTTTAATCAATAAAAACTCAGTTTAAACAACGACTTTTAAAAGGAAAATTTATTCTAACTGTTTGGATGAATCATATTAATAAATTATTAACGTCATTCTCGTGTTTTGCATTTTTTTTTAAATTTCTATGTAGACGCCTAACAAGAGATGCATATTCAAAAAGTTTTTTCCTTATCTATGGATACGTTTTGGCTTTATTTATATTTATATTTAATGTTTAGATAAACAATGTATCCAATTAGCAAACTTATGCACCTACATTTGGCGTCTCATTGAAAAATATGAACAAAATTAATTATAGATAACTATTTCAATATTTTATAACACGGTATTAAAATGTAACAAAATGTGTATCATTTATGTACAATTAAAAAAAATTATTTAAAATTAAATTTTAGGTAGTACTTTAAACGGTTACATTATAGAATAGTTAAAAACGACTACAAATCATGACCTATATATATATATATATATATATATATACATATATAATACTAAAATATTACAATTTGTTGTTAGAAATATGATAAAATAATAAAGAATGTTTATTTACAAAATGTACTTTTAAAAAACGGTTTCCTAACATTTGGTAACTATAATAATATTAGAATTATATATATTTAGAAATATACAATATAAATTTTATTAAATGTGTACATAAAGTTATGTTATTATTATTGCTTAAATGCTTTATGAAAAACATTTTTCGGCAATTGACCATTTTAACAAAGCCAAATGAAGGCCTGTATTCAATGCTAGTAGTAGGAATTGATGACATGCTCACCCAATTTCAGTTTGATAAATATTTTGTTCATAAAAATATTGGTTAGCAAATAAACGGTCTTGATTTACCAAACGTTCTGGCAATCTTTTCACATTATCGCCGGTACTAAATTATAGAGACTTTATGGACAACTTGTATTCCAATTTGTTAACATCATTATATTTCAAATGTCAAATTCTCAAAAAATATTTTAAAATTTATCTCTAATTATTACTCAATTAATTAATAGAAAATAAGAGGTTTTAACGCAGATAAAGAAAGATTTGACTTTGGTATTTCGAATAATGGAATTGGACTCTTGTTTAATTTATTACTAACTTTTGTTATTTTGACACAGAATATTTATTAATAAGATTATTTATTTATATGCTTATAAAAATCTGTTTAGTGAGATTATTATCAACTGCATTTCTTTTAATAGGGCATTTTACAACTTTTGGCAAAAAGTTACATTGCGGTGATGGTAGAGTTGACAAACGGCTAAATGTGAAACAGAGTAAACATGGGATAAAGTTTTACTACCAACCTTCTTCTGATTTTGTTAAAAGTTCACTCAGTACAAAACGTTTTCTGTAAAAGATTTAAGTTATAAAATCAAAATGAAATTGGAAAAAAAATTCTTTGTATAAATTATTGTTTCCATTTTTTACAAATATTTAAAAGTTTTTTGTTAAACTCTTATTTTTTGGTAATAGGAGTATAAAACTAGCTAAAACGGAGTTATTATACTTAATAAAAAGTAGTAAAATAATTTGTTTTTGTGAATATTAAACAACAAATTTTGTAATTATGTACGCTTATAAATAAGTAAAAAATTTTAATGTAATTAGTTAACGTACTTTTATATAATTTATTATATAGTTATTAATAGAATCAATAGTTAAATAACAAGAGAAATGAAAAAATAATTCTTTTTTAGTTTTCTTAATTTAACTTTTACTTGTTTAACAAGAAAATAACAGGTCAGTTTTGATTTATTTTTGTAGCATAAAACAAATATCCTCCGGTAATATATTTTCAATTTATGTTAAATCAAGCATAAAGTTTTTTGCATCTTTATATATATATATATATATAATTGTTAATATAGGTGGTTTTTATAATAAACTGGATGCAATTGTGTTCATACCAGGGCTAACTAATATTTTTTAATATAATCTTAATCAAAAAATTGTTTACAATAAACTTTTTCTGCGAATTTTTTAGTTTACTATCAAAAACACATTTTTCTTTCTTTTTATCTCTCTCTCTCTCTCTCTCTATATATATATATATATATATATATATTCATGTTAATGTATGAAAATATGCGGGACACATTTATGTTAGAAATTTCATCTATTATTTAAATTTTGAATTATTATTATGATTAAACAAATGCATTCAAATTTGTTTAATATAAAGCAAACTAAAATACAATGTGAGCTATACACAGACACACACACACACATATATATATATATATAAATATGTAATACAAATTATTAAAATATGTAAGAAACCAAGCGTAACAAATTAAGTCGATTATAAAAATCTTAAATAAAATAATTTGTCTTGTTAACCACTTGCATTGTGAGTTGATTTATTTCTAAAAAAAATTTCTTTTGCATTTAAAAATTGTTGTTTCTGTTATTTTTTGCATATTTGCTTCATTTTATATCTGACTTTAAAATGTTTACGCTTAGTGAAAAAGCAACATATTTTGTTGTTTAAATACAATTTGTTTTGTAGCAATTTATAGCTGGAAACTCTGATTTACGTGTATAAAAATGTTCAATACATATTTGAAAAATTAAACGCTACATAACATTAATGCAATATTTTAAATTCAAATATTACTTTGTAGTTTTAAGCATTTTAAATGTAATCAGTAATTTAAAATTATGTAACTTATGTTTAATTGAATAGTTGCTAGCACCTTAAAAACACTGACAATACACGGTAAAATAGATAATAGAACCCTTTAGTGTAACCACAATATTTATTGAAAAACTTGACTAATTATTTTATTACTGCTTGAAACGCTGATATACACAACAAATCTCAATACTACTACTACTACTACTACTACTACTACTACTACTACTACCACTACTACTACTACTACTACTACTACTACTACTACTACTACTACTACTACTACTACTACTACTAATAATAATAATAATAATAATAATAATAATAATAATAATAATAATAATAATAATAATAATAATAATAATAATAATAATAATAATAATAATAATAATAATAATAGTAACAATAGTAATAATAATAATAATAATAATAATAGTAACAATAAAAATAGTAATAGTAATAGTAATAACAATAATATTAGTAATCACAATAACATTTAATTACATATAAGTATTTAAAAAGAAATTATTGTTTAATCTATGCATTCATTAAATTGATTTTCACTGCTTAAATGTTTTACAGAAAACCAATGTTCAGCAAGTAGGCAGTTTGTAAAGCCAAACAAATGCTCACATTACTATTTGCAGTAAAAACTAAACTTAAATGTGTTCTCTTTCACGCTCTACCTACACTAAAATACCGGAAATTTAATATTTTGACCAAACGTTTTAAAAGTACCTTATTATAAGTAATGCAGTTATTAATAATCTTACTAAGAGTTTTTTAATAAGCATATAAATTAACAATCTTGATAATAAATATAATGTATCAACATAGCAAAATTTAGTGATTAATTAGACTTGTTTTTTAAGTGAGAAGGGTACAACTCCATTGTTAAAAATACCAAACAATAATTTTGTAACAATTGTTTCTAGGGAAAAACTAGAGTAACGCATTTCAAAAAATATTTTGCTAATTTTATAGAGGAAAATAATTTTAAAAAGTTATACAAGTTATTTACAAAGTCTCTTTATAATTTAATAAATTTATTATAAAAAAATTGTGAAGCATATTACAAAAAAAGGAGATATTGTAGTTTTTATTGTTTCATTTAAATACACCTGGCTATTAGTTACACAAAACACATCAAAACGGTAATTGATTACTTGTTATGTTTGCTATAGCATAGCCTTGTTGACATTAGTAATCTTTTGTTTTCGAAACATTTATGTCTCATATTTTTGTTTGATACGCAATAGTTTTAAAACAGATTCATAGGTGTAAATCCAGGAAAGTGATATTTGGGGATTAAACTAAGAAATTAGGTCATTACTTTCAATCCATCAATCTATAAATGTTTGATTTATAAACGCAGAAATGTACTTCCCAGTGTGTTAGTGCACCATCTAACTCAAAAATTAATGATCGATCAAGGGTCATAGTTAATAAGTATAAAGAACAAACCTAATAAATGTACTCAATCAATTTTTAATAAATTTATTAAATTGTTAAAAAATTTTATTGGCATTCTGTATAATTACGTATTAAAAATTTAATATACATTTAGCCAATATAATGTATATCGTAACAGTATAATTACTGTTATTTTGAATATTCTAAAATATATTGAAAAGTACTCATATAATTATATAATTATACATATATATATATATATATATATTGAAAAATTGTAACATTGTCATTATATAATTTTTTAATTGTGAAAATTTTAATTAAATACTTTTTTATAAATGATTTTAATTATATTACGTATTATAATGAAGTTAAAAATAAATGTTTATTAATGTCTTTTTTTAATTTACGCTGACGCTACTTTTTGTCCCAAATTTATACAAAACGTATAAAAAATATATTTAGTTTATTTGCAAACGCATGAATGCTTTTCCAAAAACGTTGAATTTTAATATAATTACAAAAAACTAAACATAGCAACAAAAAATTGACAAAAGCTTTCTGTCTAACATTTAAAAAGGTGGTATTTTAAGACGGTTTATATATATATATATATATATATATATAAGGTTTTGCCACTTTTTAATATATTTATTATAGCATGACATAAACATAACGACTATCACATTTTAAAAATGTAAAATTTAATATAAGGAAAAGGTTTCTCTGTGTATATACTTTAAAATGTTCTTAAAAGTTTTCAATTAAAAAAATTGAAATTAGTTAAATAAAGGTGGCATTTTTACTATGGTTTATATTATATTGCATTTTAAACTTTATGATAAATATTATTTTATTTTAATTATAAAAACAATGGGTTAAAACTATTGAAAAACAACACAAAATTACGTAATATAAAGTTTTTTAATTTTATGACAGATTAAAAACACAAAATAATAAAAATTGAAAAGATTTTAATAATTATAATAACATAAATTAATTTTAACAACTAAATAAGAAAAATTGAAAATATTATAATTTGCAATTCTACTTTATTTTAAGGAAATATGTATTAGACTAAAATTTCTTAATATTAAAAAATATTTGGTATATTCAAAAGTCGTATTAGTAAATATTAATGTAATTTAATTGACTATCAACTATCTTGTTTATTTCTTTATGACAAGATATACTAATGATCAACAAATTTTGCTATGAATAATTTTTTTAGTAAACATTCTTGTCTATTAATAAAAAATGTCATTAACAAGAACTGAAAAAACGTGAAAGATTTGAAAAGTAACAATTATTTCGTTTTATAAATAAACTATTTTATTTTCTACATTCATGTAAATGTTTCATTTGTTTTGTTTAAATCAAAATAATTATTAAATTAAAACAAACAGTCAAATTTTATTTTAAGTCATTAATTATGGATATTATTAAATACCTAGACATATTGTAACTATTGGCATTTTAATGTCTAAACACATTTTAACCATTAGACGTTTGTAAATTACAATTTTTTCTTTATTCATACGAAATGCTGTCAAGTGTACGTTTAACAATGTTTAATTTTTAAAAAGATTTTCAATAAGGATTTTATCAAAAATTGAATACAGAACTAAGTACCATGATGTGCCGGGGTGGTCTAGCGGTATAGCGCTCGATTTGGACCTCGCTAAGGATGGGTTCGAATCCTATCACCGGCACTAAAATGTGGACCAACGTTTGGCTTTGTTAAAATATATACTGCTAAAAGATTTTTTTCCTTAAAACATTCAAAATAAAAAACATAAATAAATAAATTATATATGTAAAACTCTCACAACAATTACCCCAAAAAAGTGATTATTTAAGTAAAACCTTTCCAGCAACTACATAGCATACAAGAGAAACGTCACTTCGATTTAAAATATACAATAGTATATAATAATTGAAGAAAAAACAATAATTATATATACATATATATATATATATATATTGTATGTAATAAAAATTGTATAAAATATCAACTGGTGCAAAATCGAAAATGGAGTAAAATGATTAACATGATTTATAACGTCAACTATTAATAAAAATACAAATTAAATGCAATCTTTTCAGTTACCAAATGATTAAGAACATTACAAACTTAAAAGAATTCAATAGTCTATGTCACCACCATCTTTTAAACAACCTGATCTAGGCGTTTTGCAATACTGTCGATAAGAGTTTTGGTATATTATTGTTTCATCTCATATTAAACAACAAACCAAATGCGTTCACATAAATCCTTAAATTCCGTATGCTTATTAATGTTGCGCTTTAGCATACTGAAAACATTTCCAATAACATTGATATCCGGACTGTTAAGTGGTAATTGAATGAAAGATTTCTATTTCAATTTTAGCTTATCTACTGTCTAAATGCAAATATAAAACAAATAAAGTGAACCTAGATTAATATGACGTTACCTTTTTGGACGTATGACATGGAGCATTGTCCTAAAAAACAGTAGTAACCCCGGTGTAAGTGTGCTGCATTTTATAATAAAAACATTCTTCATACCTGAAACAAATTTTTTACAATTTAAGGTACCAGATATAATTCTCCACTTGATAGGTTGATTATACTTAATACCAAACCAACACATTGCTTGTCGATGGTGTGTTTTCTTTCTAACAACCGGGAGTAAATGTTTTTGGAAACTGGACTAGCCCAACACTTTGTTTTTAAAGCCAAATGGTTCGTCCCAAATCATTGTTTTATCGGCAAAGTATACGAATGCCAATAACACAAGTGTCGTTTACTCCACTGTTTACAAAAGGTTTATCTATCATCCTTTTGTTTTTTAGTAGTGAATGGTTTCAGCTTTGCTGATTGAAGCGTTAAACCAAATTCAATTGCCACGTTTCTTATTGTGAAATAAGCAAAATTGTTTAAATTATTTATTTTAGTTTCTGAAATAGGTTTCTTATAATTCTTTTTTAATTCTATACCAATTTTCTGATCATCCGTAGTGCTTGTTACACGTTTTCATCCAACATGATCATAATTTCGTCGTTTTTGAAAGGTTAACTCTGTATAAATTCGCTCATTCTTTTGGTAAAAATCTTTTATTTTATAATTTTTTGATAACACGATGTTCATTCCGGGTAAGGTGAAAACATTTTTTATCACAATTGTCCATTTCACTAACAATGCAATTAGAAAATGAGCGGATGAGTGGAATTTCAAGGTTAAATGTAAATAATAAATTACTACATTTGTTTTTCAATTTTTATTTAAAATCTTTTAAAAATTATTTTTATTATTTTTATTTATATAGATTAGAATAATTAAATGTTTTTTTTGATAATTATTAGGACATCACAATTAGAGAGAATTTGAATGTGCGTTTAACATGCGTTTTTTTAATGAAATTAAGCACACAAAATATTAATAAGCTATTTATTATAAAAAATTATGTAACTTTAACTTATTATCCACGTTTATATAGAAGTAGTTTTTAAAATATGCTATTTTGACCGAGTCAGTCTGTTTAAATAAATATTTCCAAGTATATTTTAAGAAACTATTAAGTGCTTAACATTATTTTTAATTCTTAATATTTATTTTTACGAAAAATCAATTTAACATAACATAATAATTTAGATTTAGTACTCTTATGATTTTTTGCGTTAATTTTTGAAATGGCTGTATATATATATAGGATGTCTATAAAATCTTCTAGTATTTAGTAAATTTATTACAAAAGCAAACGAATAGATAAATCTGGAAATTATTATAAAATAATGAGTAGATTTAAAATTTTTATACCTTACTTAATATACTTTTTTATAGGTAAGTTTACATGGGTTATCTCTTGTGTAGTGTCAATGATTATATTATTATTAGTATAATATTATTAATAATGATAATAATAATAATAATAATAATAATAATAATAATAATATTATTAATAATAATAATAATAATAATAATATAGCTTTAGTCTGTTAATTATAAATCTAATTTATATGTACACTTAATCAATGTAAGCAATTTAATATTATCAGTTTTTATAATTTATTTAAATAATAGTATGATTAATGTTATTAATATATGCATAAATGTATTAAAGGTTAATATACTTCTACATTATTTAATAAAAAATAATAAAACCTTTTTAAATACAATTAATATTATTTAATTTTTAATATATTATATATTATACATTAATTAAAAAACGTTTATTGTACTTAACAAAAGTTTTTGCATCATTGTGTAATTTCAAAATTAAAACAAAATTTTTCAAGTTTTTAATTATTTCAATAAACAAATTAAATATACGTTTTAGGATTGTAGATAAAACTATTAAAAACGCAATTTCTAAATTGCAATAACGTTCGTTTTAAAATTGCCATTAAAACCCACGAATTTTTGTTTAATGTTATATATATATATATATATATATATATATATATATATATATATATATATATATATATATATATATATATATAAACAATACAAACAATTTGTTTCTAGTATTCAGTTTTCTATAACAATAATTTTGGTATTCATCTAAAACACATTTTTACTTTTAATCATTTTAGGTCACGGTGGAATTAATCAACTTGGCGGAGTATTTGTCAATGGACGCCCATTGCCTAATCAAATTAGACAACAAATAGTTATGTTGGCCAACCAAAACGTACGGCCTTGTGATATTAGTAGACAGTTACGTGTTTCGCATGGATGTGTGAGCAAAATTTTAGGACGGTACGTTAACTGGTTTTTACCAAACAATAGAATTAATAAAATGCATTCAATCGATTAATTGATTATTTGTAAAACCGTTTTGCTTTGAAGAATACTGGACAACAAGATTGTTCTATATAATTATAAATTAAAATGTTTGCATTGAAGACTTTGCATGTCGAAAATTGAGCACCTCGTCAGCTTTCACTCAATTTTATCAATGGAATCACACTTTTATCTGCTTAATTTATACTCTTAAAATGGTCTCCTCATGTTTTCTATTTAACAGGCCAGGCTGTCAACCTTTTGCTTTATTCTTCCTCACTTCAATTTGGCTACGGTAGAGTTTACAACACATTTAATTAAAACAATTAAACTCCCGTGAATGAGTTTCTATTAATTAGTAAAAACATAACATATTTTAGCTTGTAACACAAAAAGTTACATTATTTATATTTTTAAAATGTCATTTAAATTAATAAATTATTAATAATTAAAAAAGTTAAATGTTAGTACTATACTGTATTGATTTTATTAGTTATAAAACATTAATCTTATATGTATATATATATTACCTACATCATTATTATTGAAACTTATTTGTATCTTGGTTACCAGTTAATGAAAACATACACTGTTTCTATAAACTAGTAATATTGTGATACAAAACATATTTTTGAGTATACGTTGAAATGTATTTAGTTTTTCCTTCAATTTTCATTAGTGTTTATATTTTTGTAAATATTTAAAACTATTTATTATTTATTAAAACATACATAATATATTAGTAGTTAGATATATATTTAAAAAACTTTTATTTTTACTATATTTATTGTCAAGTTTATACCTCTTCATAAACATTAACATAAAAATTTTAATAATTAATTTAGAATACATAAAATGTTTTTCATTCATTAATTCTTCAATAGCTTTTAAAGTAAACTTTATATCTAATTGTTTTCAGTTAAAAATTTCTCCAATTTATTTGCTCATTCTCTGTAATTAGTTATTTGTACAAATGTTTGAATAATAAAAATTATTTTTGATAATAAGTATACTTAACTATTGTTGCAATGTTAATTTTTCATTGTTCAGATATTACGAAACCGGTAGCATACGTCCCGGTGTAATTGGAGGGTCTAAACCCAAAGTTGCAACATCCACTGTAGTCAAAGCAATTTGCAAATACAAAGAAGACAATCCCACTATGTTTGCTTGGGAAATTCGCGATCGTCTTTTGAAAGATCGCATTTGTTCAACCGAAAATGCACCTTCCGTTTCGTCTATCAACCGCATTGTTCGAAACAAGGTAGAAGAATATTCATAAAAATCATTGTAAAATAGTTTTACAAAATTTTTGAAAGTAATTTATTTGTTTACCAAATGAAAGAATAAGTAAATATTTTTTGGAAAATGATTTGTGAAATAATTGCCTATATGTTTTGTTGCAACAATTAAAATATTTTATTTTTATTTTAAATTAATAAATAACATAACGTAATTTTAGTGCTATGTATAAAAATGTTTCATTTACTAATAGAAAAAGAAATTTATAAAATAATTCTGCATAAGCAACTATATATAACGTTTGAGAAAAAGATTGTGTTTTATATTTAGATAAAGATACTTTAGCAATATTTAGGATTTGATAATAAATTAATTGTAATAAAAAGACACTAATTTTAATAACCGCATGGCATACAAAATGTGTTTTTAATTAAATTATGATAAAGAATAAGAATATTCACTTACTTACTTACTTATAATTATCGAAGAAACTGAGAATTAGCAAAGCAGCAAAACACATCAAATTAATTTATTCATGATAAAAAACGGAGTAAATATATGACAAAAAATTACAAATTGTTTAGCGAGATATAAAATTTAAAAGTTGTTATAAATATAAAGGGAATTGGTAGTTGACCCAGTTTTTTTTTAAATGGCATAAAACTGATTGCTCAAATTTAGAGGAGGTGCAGGGACGTTACCTAAAATTAATACAGAAAGACCGGTATTGTCATGCGCGAAAAAAACCATAATTATAAACGCTATAGATATAAAAAAATTAATGCTTTTGAACTCATATATCTGAGGTCTATAGTCACGCTACTATATCAATAATTAAAATGCACAAATTGAATGTTTTTAAACTAAAAAACTCAAGATTAGTGAAAATATTTTCGTTCAAAAATAAACGGTTGAAACGGGTTTTAAAAATGAAGATATAATTATATTTTATACAACTATTTTTCAACATCGTTTGAGAAAAAACTTTAAGGCGGTTAACTGTTGACATGACAACGGAAAATGAAATAATGTTTGTGGAACCAAGGTATAAACTATTTAATTGGTTAGAAACACTAAAGATATGACCTAAAATCATTTTCAGATGTGAATTTGTACATATTTTATTACTAATTTATTTTGTCTACAATTTTACAATTATTTTTTTCGTTTAAATGTCATGTTGACACTTTGTTATACATAAAACAACATTTTTTTACTGTGTAGTAATAATTTATTGTAAACCAACAAATAGCATGATAACTTTGTAGACATTCTGTAATCGTTTATAGAAATAATTATGTTTAATAATATAATCAAAAATTGCTGTATTGTGCAATAAAATTATTTTACCACATTTTAAATGGTTTTTAGGACAATCAAAACTCTCTTGACAAAGAAAATTTATTAATTAAAAAACGCTCAAACTGTCACCATGCAAACAATTCCAAATTAGATCATTTAAACAAAATGTGTACCGACCCAAACACTGTACTAAATTCTAACAATTCAACCAAGTCAAGAAACAAAGAAGATTTTTCAAATTCTTCTTTTAAATCAACGTCATCTAATTGTGCATTTAAATTAAATGACCATTCAGTTGTAGCAAATAATTTAAACAAGCCAAATACAAATAAATCCAATTTAATTTCTTCCTCCTCCATCTCCTCCTCCTCATCATCATCAATATTATTATGTGAAAATAAGCACAATTCGCATAACCCCAATTCCATTCCCAATACCAAAAGATCGAGTCCGTTTTTGGAAGAAAAGTCAGTGATTCCATATATAAATCACAATTGTGAACAACAATCAAAAATTATGACAACGTATCACCCTCAACCAACGACCAAACACTACGAATATTGCTTGCCTCCTTTTTACGAAAATCATCATTTACAAAATTCTACAAATGCATTTCATTCAACGCAAGTTGAATTGCAAAATTTCCAACCGTCTTCTATAAATGATATCAATTCAAAAACAGCAATCGATTATTTGGATAGTGATGAGTCGAATACCAAACACAATTCGCTCCATTCGTTTTTCAAGTCCAATTTGAAAAATGCTTTAAATGATTTAACTTGTTACGCAACCAACAACATGAATACTACCGACTACAGTATTACCGGTCTGCTGGGCCTAAAATTAGCTTCGGCCAACGGCTTTGCCAATTCGGCCAACATGATGTTCAATTCGTCTAATATCGATTTTGACAATAAATTGTATTTGCATCATCACGAAAATGAAAATGGTACGACCAGTGTGCACTACCAGATCGACGAAAGCAACATTGTAAAAAAGGAATATGATTTTGAGGCAAGTGGAGAACACAATCCAAGTCAAACAAGCAAAAATAAAAAACGTCACAGCAATTTGACAACTTCCAGTCAACCGTCAAGCACAGATGTTGGATTGAACCAATTTAAACAACTCTATATTAATCCATTTGAATTAACCGACAATATTCTCAATTCATTTGTTTCGGCCAATATGATCAATAAACAGGAGAATATATCGAAAATGAAAATGACCAAGTGCTATTCTAATGATATGGCCGGTAATGTAAATAAATATTTGTCAAAACAAATTTCTAATCAGTATTGTGCAAAAAATAAAGATCAAAACAGTGAAAGTGATTGTTTAAATTTGTTGGGTATGTTAAAACAATTAGTGTTAAAATATTTAAATTGATTAAGGTAAAATTATTTATTTTATTATATTTTAAGGAAATTCAGTCATTAGCATTAGCAACACATTTTAAAATTATTAAAAAATCTTATTTAAATAATTGTATATATATGTAATACTCAACATTATAAATATAAACATTAAATTAATTTTTTTATTACTCATGTGTTTTTGTTCAAATGTTTTGCAGGAAACATTTTCAGCAAATAGACGATTAACAAAACCAAACGAGGTTCCGCATTAAATGCCAGTGCTCAGACTCGAACCCATAACCACCTGGTTTTGAGTCTAGCGCTCAACCAACTCTTCTCCCTTGAAAGAAATAAAATTTAAATTAAATTGTACAACAGCTCATATTTATTTTAAAAAACTCTAATAAGCAGATAAGTATTCGTATAAATAATATCCTAATTAAAAGATTGACATTATTAATTATAAGTATATTTTCAACGTTTTTTACATTATAAGTATCTTTTTGAATATATGCTAATATTTTACGTAATCTGGTGTTAATTAAAAATACTTAGACCTTGTATATTACACAGTTTATAAATTATATTGATGTATTTTGCTTTCAAATAGAAGTAAATAAAAAATATGATGACAACGCATTTGAAAATATCAACAATGATATCGATTTAATCACAAATCATCCAAATCATTTGAATCGCCAAAATCCAAATCCAAATACTTATTCTACAAATCATCATGAAACTCAAAAACACAATCCATCTTCATCTAGTGGATGCGGTGTATCTCAAACAAATCAACTTATGGAGTTAGTAAATTTAGTACAACACACAGGAAATTCCGATTCTATTCATTGTTGTACATCCAATTACATAGAACACAATGATTCTAGTCTGGTTTCCATAGAATCCAGAAACAACAATCACTCCAAATCACAGTTGCCCATTAATCAATTAGTCGATATGACCAAATTTTCTACAGAACCTTTAAATTATTTAAATTCAAATGGAAATTGTGTACCAAAAAACAACGAATTTTCATCATTTGATAATAAAATGTCAATGTCTGACAATCTGTGTTCAACAACAAAGACTAGCATTCAATTCAAGGATTTGAACAAAACAAATGCCTATAAATATTCAAATTTAAACAATAAAAATGCGAATCAATTTAATAATCATGAAAAAGATGTACCCAATAATTATTATAACTTTACCTATACCAATTTGGATACACATAATAATAACAATAACGAAAATTTTTCGATGGCCGTGGAAAACAAATTGAACAAAACGTATTATAACTATTTGCAGTTTTCATCTCCATATTCCTCAATTTGATTAATTAATATTAATAATTTAATCAAAAATTAACAATAAATATTGTAAATCTGTTTAAAATAGATAAACAGATTCTAATAAATCAACAAAGTTTTTTATAACTATTTGTACTACTTATAAGTAACTAATTAAAAAATATTTTATTTTTAAATTAATAATACTTTAAAATACATTTATAAAACATTAACGCTATATTTCAAGTTTTTTAATTTTACAAATACCTTTATTATAATTCAGTATTTTGCAATTATCTTACTTTATGCTAAAAAAAATTTCGTTTTTTAAATAAAAAAACGTTTATAATTAACCAAAGACATGTTTTCATTTATTTTAAATGCTGTAATTAGAAATTAATTTTTATTTAGTGTTTGATCACTTTTGTTGTTTTATTGTTAGTGTATGATAGATATCTTTTATCAAACTACTGTAATAGGAAAATTTTTTAATGCAGTATTTTTGTAAATGTTATTACTTTAAATTAACAAGTAAACTTTATTCTTTATATAGTAATAGTAAATGTGATATCTATGTAATCTACCAACATAACTCAGAAAACAAATTTAAAAAATAAAGTTTTCGGACAAATACTCGTGCTATATTATGCAAAATGCTATATATATATATATATATATATATATATATATATATATATATATATATATATATATATATATATATATATATATATATATATATATATATATATATATATATATATATATATATATAAACTATTATTTAAAATGTTGATAAATGCGTTTCAAATGATTGAAATAATTACTTGACGTTAACATATAAAACCGAAATAAAATTGACCTTTAATATTATAAACTTTTCACTAAAATTTAATATTTTTAACAGGAAATTGACGCGTTATTTTCAATAATCATTAATTACATGCTACCATAATTTTAAATAGTATTTTATTAGTTCATTCAATCATTCCGGTAATAAAGCATATCTAATGAAACGTCAAAAAAAAGACATAGTTTGTTTTAAATGTTATATTTAAAAAATGCATAAATATGTTAAATAAACATTACAAATTCTATAATTTTAACAGTTTAAATTATGTCAACATTTTTAAAAATTTTCTTGAAATGTATAATGCTATTTTTGTGACAACCAATTTGTTTTAAAGTAATAGTTTATTTTTCAAGCATATAAACTTTTATTTGAAAAAACCAAAACGTTTTTAGTAGCGCTTAAATACGGATTGCAGGTAGGTAAATGTATAAAGGCAAGCTTTCCATTAATTAAAGTTTTTTTTAAAGTTTAAATAGATCAAGCATATAGAAAATTGCAAGTTATGTTAAAATATATACTACAATTTTTAAAGTATGCGCCGGATCATTGTACCAAACATTTTTCAAATAATCTCAAGTACCTTACTGTAGCTAAAACTGGAATAATTCGTTAAACTCCAAATACTTGTTACCAAACAACTATATAAACAAAACGGATAAACAACTATTCCTGCAAAACATGTGTGATCTCTAGTAAAATACACACAAATGATTTTGTAATGTTGAGTCGAAGATCTATAACATTTATTTTTACATAATCCGATCCGTATAAATATACAGGGGCTAAAATAAACCATGTCAAAATTAACACATTAGAGTTTATTAACTTTCCTTAAGTCACTTAAGCACATTAGGCACATCAAAATTTTACTAAAATAACCCTTAAATATATCACTTTAGCAATACTAATAACTAAAACAGTAAAAATATTTTTTTTTACGAATAGCATTACTAAATTCTCATTTAGATTAAAAACCCAGAATGTACACATTTTGACAAGATAAAAATACTAATATATTATTTTTTCAAAAATAAATTATATTATAAAATATGTAGATATATATAAAATAGAGATAACCAATTATCCATATTTAGTAAATCAAAAGATAGCCATGGTTTTTTATTATATCTTTTAACCGCTTTGGATACGAATCAACCAAATTATTAATAAAATCTTGTAGAATTCGATTGTTCAACACATAATCAATTTTTTCCTTGAGTGTACCTTGATTTTCCGTCAGATTCAACTCTCGTTTAAGATAATTAAAAAATTTTTCAATTACACTGAGGTCCGGGCTGTATGGAGACAACTGAATGAAGTTCAGTTTTTACCATGCAAAGTATCTTTAATCTAAACAATAAAAATGCTCCAAATTTTAAATTAAGGTAAAAAGCACGTTACCTTTTTCGATGTATGCACTGGAGCATTAACTTGAACAACCAATAAATGCCCTGAAGCATTTTGTTATAGTTCAATCCTAAGAAATTCGTTGAAAATGGTTATAAATTCCGAGCTGTTTAAGCGGCTACTTGTTTGACTCTATTTTGGCAGTTGCTCGAACTTAATTCCATAATATCCATAAAAAACATGATGGATGTAGAACTTTTTAAACAATGGACCGCACTGTCCATAGTTCGTACTTTAAATCACACTCATCAGTAAAGGAAATCGATTTCCAGAAACAAACTAAACGGTTTTTATACATCTTTCAAATTTATCGTCTTTTTCTATGTTGTGCTGTTAAAAGAACTTTTTTAACATTTTCTTTAACTGTAAATTGGCTGACGTCATCTAATTGCGAATAAGTGAATATCAAAATTCTGGTAATTCCTCTTTTTGTATTTGCTGAATAGGTTTCATTGTTTCTTTTTAACTTGGTGATAATAAACGTATCATCTAGTTTGCTTGTAGATGGTGAAGATCCAGTTCCTACTGTTCTTGGACGTGTATAATCCTTGTACTTACCTCAAATAGATCTGCAATTTTTTCAATAGTTAAACCAAAGTTATAACTTCTTTATTTGTTCGTAATTTTTAGCAGTTAAGAAATAGCGTCTACTATTAAAACTTATTGTAATCACGTGCGGTAGGAGTTCAAAATTGTACCAAGGTTAAGGGTTCAAAATAAAATGTTTGATAGGTCGATAAAACAAAAATAAGAGGTCAATTTCTTTAAATTTTGTTGTGAAATTTTTGCATTATAATAAATTTAAAATTTTCTATACATATAAAATTTGACAGCTAATTTTCTTTAAATAAGATATATGCAGTAACGTGTGCTGGGTTATTCGAACACTTATAAAATTATGTAAAAAAATAATAATTTCCTTTAAAATTATTGTTGCGTAACCGTTTTATGTTAACTTAATATGTATATAATTTTTTTACTGTAACTATTACTATTTACCCAGTTGAATGCTATTTATCCAAAAATTCCGAGACACTTAAATATGTATTATAAAAAACTTAAAAAACAATTAACTTCAAGTGTTAATAGCCCATACTATTTTAGCACAATTACTTTGCTGAAAATAATTTATCTCCCAAGTTAAAATAAAAAAATGAAAAATAAGAGCTAATTGACAAGTCCCATTTTGGACGCTGTATAGAACGACTTTTGTACATTTTAGTAAACGTCACTCAACTCAATCCTTGGGTAAGTTAATGTGCTTTTATGACAAATTTTGAAACCAAATTAAACAAAATATTTTTTTCTTGCAGTTATATTTAAGAAATTGTAAATGTTCTTTGTTTACTTTTTCAAAATGAATTATCCAATTTATCCTTAACTTTGTTAGTTAGATAATCGTACCGTTCACTTGTTAATGCTTTCTACCGTCATATATAGATAATCTGCAAGGTTTTATTTTTTTATATCTATATATATGGTTTACGAGTTTATTTTTAAATATTTTCGTAAATAAAATCAAAATTCACACTGTTTTTATCAAAATTTCAATTTAAGTTAAATAACCAAGCTGACCTTTATAAAACATTAGTATAAAATGCTCCTTTATATAAGGTCAGATTAGTTACTAAAATCGAAATTGTGTTAAAATTATTTATTGTATACATGTATATATATATATATATACTAAAATACCTAAGCCTATGTCAATAATAACAATAATCTACGTTAAATCGTCCATTTTCAGTTAAAGAATAATAGATTAAAAATGAAGCCAAACACACTCAAAACAAGTTATATCAAAAGACTATTGACGCTAAACAATAAATTGCAAAATAATGTTAAATGTTTGAAGGATGTTTTTGGACAATTAACAACGATCAAATTCACTATAAGTAATAAATTTACAGATTTTATTTTAACCACCCGTGGTTACTTAGTGGTTGATGCTTCGTTTTGAAAACAACAAAGAGAATATGGGCTGAAATCCGTGAGACTTAAATTGTATGCATTGTTCATGATTCCTAGCAAGAATGTGAAACAGCTGTACAGTGCTTCTGGTCGGTGCAAACCAAGTAGATTCATAATTTAGTAAATCTGACCATTCTAATATCCCTCTCATAAATACTTCGTAACTAAAATTTATTTATTCCAATTTTAAACACAAACAAAATATGATGACAGTGTGACAATTAACATTGATCAAATTCACTAAAAACAATAAATTTACAGGATCAGTTTCAACCACCCGTAGCTCGTAGGTTAAACCTTGACACTAGATAGGGCGTGGATTCAAGTTCGTGTGTCAGACTTGAAAGGTATACACTGTTGATAATTCCAAATAAGAATGAACAACTGTATAGTACTCCTGGTTGACTGAGATTAAATAGATTTATTAATAAAGTAAATATAAAAATAAAAAACGGTAGCTGTTATATATCTGGTATTATTTAAAATGCTTGAAATATTGTAAATGAATGTGATGTAGATGTAAGGGAAGGAATATTATTTACTATCTACATGCTTTAAGTAATTATTATATACAAACATTCTATCAATTTAATACACATTATATATTGCTATTTACTTACTTTTTTATTCTTAGTACTATTAGGTAAAGGTTACATGTCATGAATTACTATAAAGGTCAATTAAACAACTTAAAAGTATAGAAATATTGACAACATAAGACGCTTAAAATATTGACGAAATAATAATTATTATTTTACATTAAAATTCACAATCATTTTCATTTAAAGGAAATTTTATTTTAATAATCTAACTACTTATTTACATTAAGTTAACAATTTTTTTATTGGCTACTGGAATTTCTTATCGACTCCTACGCTTTTCTTTGATAAAACTGAAAAATGATTTTCATTGGTTCAAAATATTACACAATTTATCAGACATTTTCTAATTCTAAAAAAATACCAGATATAGAGCAATTACTATAAAAAACACTATTAAGCGTAAAACAAAACGTAACAACATAATTGAAATCATTACATCACATAAATGCACTTTTATAAGCTCTCATACGTCTTATCGTTCAATCCTATCGTAAACGTTAAAATGACTCTAAATAAATAATTTTATAAATCACTTTGATACATTCAAACGCTTGTGGCAATTAACAAAATTATTAAAAACATTATTTTAATCTAATGAAATCAATCTTCATCAAAAACGATCATTAATCAACAAAAAATGATAAAGTTAGTAGAACAACAACAACAACATAATCAAATCTTCTTCCTCCAGCAGTTTTACCAGACAATAATTGATATAAAAATAGGCTTCACAAAAACCACACTATACGAAAAATGACTAATGAATAACAACAACCAATCACAAGAATCGATTTTCGATCAAATATTGTGCAAAATAAATGAACTACAAATATAATATTACAAATTTTGTAGTTGTTGTTGACATTGAATACGAATCGTCAGCTAGCAATAATCCGAATGTTGGTTTACTGTTTGACCAAAGCTAATTCAAATGGAGCAAATGTTGGAGCTGATGAAATACGGTAAAACTTATGCCTGACGATATGGGGCTTTTGATCCAATTGAGCGAAACGCCTTTGTACAAACCGGAGAAAAATCCTTCATGTTTCAAAACCAAACGAAGTGTTTTTATAATACTTTCAGAATATTCTGGATGACCTGAAATATAGGAATATAAATAATATTGCATAATTTAAGTTGTCATATATATATATATATATATATATATATATATATATATATATATATATATATAGAGAGAGAGAGAGAGAGAGAAATAAAAGTGCAGAAGTTTAATGAAGTACGCTTAGTAAAGGACACTAGCCATATGACCATAAACCAATTATTAAGTATTAAACTTTAATGTGTATGTGCATATATAAACCGTTAAACTAGTAAAACTTGTACATTATAAATAATATGACAAATATCATCACTAAACATTGAAATAAAGCAAATCTAAAAAATAATAACCAAAAATCATTAAAAACATGACAGACAAAAACAATCTTTACTGTCAAGTCAGAAAAAGTGTTATTAAATTGTATAAACATTCTGATCAATTAGCTTTCATATGTGTGTGATAATTGCTCATTGCGTAATAAATATTTTGTCAATGCAACGCTATATTCATTCGTAATTGGGGTCGGGTTTTTGACACAACATTCACATGATTATTCAATACTCTTATTAATTTATTTAATTGATTGTTACTCCTTCAACGTTCTACTTAAAACAATTTCAGCAAAACTGAATGGGGGCCCAAATTTAGTACCGGCGGTGGCACCCAAACTCGTGCCGACTCAAGTTCGAGTCCACCGCTGTACCACTAGCCCACCCACCCCCCAACTGAATGATCAACAATTATAAATGCAATTTACAATCCTGTCTTAAAATATTCCTGAGTTGCAACCATACTTTGGCGTTCAACTGACAGATTACAAAACAAAATACATTCATACACAGGGATAACCATTAATAAGAAAACGCTCAAGCCTTCATTCAAATAATAATAATAATAATTTTATAAAACAAAACAATTAGCACAAATCATAAAAATACATAATAATAATGTTTTGTGGAAAACATCTTTCAGCAGTAGACATTTTATAGAAGCTGGATGTGAACCAGCATTTGCTGTCGGTGATGGAAATCGAACCAATGCCAAACCAGGTTCATTCATTTTCATTTCGATAGGTGACGTGGTCACCTCTTCATTATTTTCCATACTTATATGGTATATAAACGATGGAGTTCGATGGCTTGATAAGTGTGACAAACGTGGAAGAATAACAAAGTTTCTTGGCTGGTAGACGGCATCCTTATAACGTCACCACTGCTCACAAAAATTGACGAGGCCGCCTGATTTTGTCAGGTTTACATTCTTAGCCCAAAGGCCGCATATGTTATACGTGTAGCTTAAGAAACTTTTTCAGGATGTATGCTTGCACCCACCCCTATAGCGGAAGCCCAGTTATACCGCTGTGCACTCTGACCTTTATGTTATTAGTTTAAATACCTAGGGTCACCTAATCCAGGATACACCACATGGAGGATGATCAGTCAGGAATATCACCATAATTGGAAATTGATACTGTATCAACACTATTCAAATCCTCAGGATCATTATCATCCAAGTTTCGAGTTGAGTTTAAAGTATCCAGTACGCGTTAAACTAATTGTAAGACAAATTATTTACATCCGTAGTACTAAGTTGTACATTGTTCGAAATACACACACTATCACTGCAAATTAAGAAATATTTGAAAAAAGGATAAACAGTAAATGGCATTTTTCAAGTGTCATTCATCTTGATAAAAAAGGCAGGTTTTGAACCACTAGCCTACCATAACCTGCCTCAAATTGCCATCCAACATTGCTCTCAATTATTTGTTAAAGTCATATGTACCGACTAACCACAAATATTTTACACATAAGCAAAAACAAGTTTATTTTCAACATTACTTGATTAAAAAGTGCAAATTCACACTTATTAATAATCAATCTATCGTGTTCTAATACAAAGCAAAATGTTCGTTATACTCGTTGTGTACTCTCTCGTTTGTGTTAGTCTGAACCCACATAGAGGTACAAAATAAGGAGTATTGCCATTATTGAAAATTAACGATAAATAGCATCCCACCTAGATTACCACATTGAATATAAGATAAAATAATTACCTATTACTCTGCCCGTTTGCATACGTCTTCGAACTACATCCAGCGGATATGACAGTGTTTGTCCCAACGTTCCGGCAAATGCTCCAAAACACACATTTTCTAATGCGTTCAACCTTTTTGGACGAATTCCGGTTTCTTCGGCTAAAAAACCTTTAAATACACCGTTAAAAATGATTTTTTGAGTTTGAAAATATAGGTGAAAGAATATAGTTTAGCAATCAAATTCACAAAATATTTGAAAATAACATTTTTAATGGAAACAGCTTTGATATTGTACTTGAGATGCATTCAAATTATAAGTGGATAATACAAATGAACCATAAATATATCTTGTAGCTGGTAACTTAGTCACTTTTCATTATTTCTATATTTGTACATATTAAAAGATCGAATCCAATGAATCGATAAGCATAACAAACACAGGAAAACAAAGAATTTATTAGAGTTACCGCCCTGGATAAATATAGCATACATATACCTCCAGATACCTTTTACATACTCTGGATGTATGCTTGCATCCATCCACCATAGTGGAAACACAGTTATACTGCTGTGTGCTCGGTTCCTAATTTATGGTAATGTAAAGACGGGATGCATCATATGGAGGTATGGAAACAGTACTATCACCATTATTAAAAATTAAAACTTCAGAGTAATAAAATCTTGAAGATCATCAGCATCTCATACCATAAACATATTTTTGTAATAACTATAATATTGTTTGGATTAATTCTAGATAAAAATTGATTGCTAACAACTAAACCGCTTCTATGCCAAACATATGCCCTAACCTTCAAAGTACATTTAAATAAATTTTCTTTCTTATTGAGAACGGAAATATTTTACTGGCCACTTTTAGCTAGGTTAATTATAAAACATTTTGTAAAGTATCCGAAAATTGTACTTAACAGTTAACACTTGCAAGTTACATTAATATATGCATTGTCTTCCAAGAAATTAATAAAGCAAACGGTCAATAAAGCTTAAAACAGGATTTATTAATTCGATATATATATATATATAACTGCTTACTTAAACGGGCATCTTTCAAAGATTCGAAAGTTAAAAACGCTATGCCAGTATATGGAATACATCCAAGTATGGCAGGTCCAAATCCACAGTACAATGTTCTCCAACCTTCTTCTCGACAAACTTTACAAATAGCATCAGGCAAATTGGCGTACCTAAAAATAAAAGTTACTTCATAAAATACCATGTTACATATATGTGCTTTGTGCAATAAAAACAAATTCTAATTTAACTCAATAATAAAAGCTGTAATTTTGCAAACTAACTGGCCTTTCATTTTAACTTGAAGACTGCCTTATGTTTAAACTTTCCAGAGTGATCTAGCGATACAGCGCTCGACTCGAACCTGAGTGGGCATAAAATGCAGGCCCACGTTCGGCTTCGCTAAAATATCCATTGCTGAAAGATGTTTCTATATTTTTTAATTGAACAATATTAGAAATGTTTAAGATACTTTATTCAGACACCTTAAAACCTAGTTACATTACATTAACATTTAGTGTCATTTTCAAACTTAATCCAACCAATTTTAATTATTCAAAACTTGTATAAACAAAAATTAATTAATATAATTCAAATTACTGGTTACTTAAATAAGACCCCCATCACAATAGGGTTTGAAAAAAGAATTTATCATTTATCATTTTAGTTGGTGACGTGACCATCTCTTCATTAGTTTCCATATTTATACACCATATTAACTTTGAAGACTTGATAAGCTTAACAAACATAGAAGAATAACTAAATTTATTGGTTAATAGACGGCATCCTTGTGACGGCACCACTGTTCACAAAAATGGGCAAAACCGCTTGAATTTTTGCCAAAGTTATCTCTCTTACCCTAATGGCTACATATGGTGTATATACACCTTAAAAAACCTTTTAAGTACCCTGAATATATGCTTGCACCTATACACCAAAGCAGAAGCTCAGTTATACCAATATGCATTCGATCCCTACTGTTTTTAGTCTAGATGCTCATGTGCACTTAGTCCAGGATGCACCACGTGAAGGAGGAACAGTTAGAAATATCCACCATTGCTAGAAATTCAGACTTTTTAAGCATTACTAAAATAATCTAAGAGTATAGCAGTTTATATATATATATATATATATATATATATATAAACTGTTGTACTCTAGGATTATACAAATCTATATGAAAACAAATTTCAAAATGTATCACCCTCAATCCTGGAGTTAAGCTCTTATCCATAAGTCACTCTATCACACTAAATCTCTAATAAAACCAAAAATACAGTACTAATTAAAGGTATAAATCTTTACAATTAATAATTGATGTGCGTATTCTAAAAACCCGTGAACTCGTTCAATTAATAAACATTCTGTTACATAAAAAAGAGCCGCAACACAAAGACATATTATATATACACAAAAACTAAACTATTTGTTAAACCAACATATTCATCGCATAATAAACATTTGAGGTAACTGACAAACGTTGAGACTAAAAATAATACAAGATTTAATTAACTGATATAATCTCCATGAAATATTGTCCAGAACAAATAAAACCCTGTTAAAATTAAACTTACTCAATAAAACATTTATTATTTTAAAAAATCCAATTTAACTCAGTGATAAGAGCTATAGACTGAAAAACAGAAATATAAGTGTTGAAAATAAAATAAGATATTAGAGGCATTTAAACAGATAGTTGTAATTACCGTAAGTTACTTTTTCTAAAACGTCTAAACCAATACCAATAATGTAATGCAATTCCACATAAAAACTTTATATATATATATATATATATATATATAACTAGAAATAATGAATTTATAAGTTAATTACTACATTGTAACTGAACAAGACAAATACATTAATTTTTAAACAACTAATTGAATAAACAATTTTAAAATAACCAATGAGAACTCAAAGTCGAAACAAACTAATTATGTACAGTAAGTAGATCCTCGTAGCTAAAATTGTCAAAAGCTATCTTTTAAAAACAAAATAATATAAATTGACGTTAACACACAACAGCCATTTAATTATAAGTAATCAGGTCTATATGACAAAATACAAAACTTACTTAGATGAACTAGTAATCGCCATACGAGCTCTCGAAAAATCTAGAGGATATGTACATGCTACTGACGTTAAACCAGCTCCGCAACCAGCCGTAAATCGACGTAAACGTAATTCACACCCACTGCTATATATATATATATATATATATATATATATATATATATATATACAACTAATCAATAATAACATCAATAAAATAATTACAAGGCAAAAGTATACTTTATAAAAAAATAATAAATGATCACTAGCAAAAACAGTAGAATTAAAAGTTAATCCTATAGTTTAAAATGTTAACTCAAACTTTTAAATAACTAAAATTTAATTAATAATTCATTTTCATTCATTTTGGTTGGTGGCGTGACCAGCTCTTCATTATTTTCCAAATTTATAAGCCATATTAAACGATCGACTTCGATGAGTTGATAAGCATAACTAACGTAGAAGGAAAGTTTCTTGGCTAATAAATAGCATCCTCGTGACGTCACCACTGTTCGCAAAGACTGATGAGACCGCCTGATTTTTGTCAGGGTTATCTCCCTTAGCCCAAGGGCTACATATGATATATGTATACCCTAAGATACCTTTTAGGTACCCTGTATGTACACCCATCCGCAGAAGCGGTAGCCCAGTTATACCGCTGCGCACTTGGTCCCTGTTGTTATTAGTCTAGATGCCTTTCAGCATGTAGTCCAGGATGTACCACGTAGAGGACTATATGCTAGGAATATCACAATCATTAGAAATTGAAACTTTATAAGAATTAGTCAAATCCTCAGGATCATTAATATTCCCATTAATGTAACAAATTATTTTTTCTGACCTTCCGCTTAAAATAACGCAATAAATTAAATAATCAACCTAATATAGAAAAAGTAAAGCCTTTGATTAATCTGTACACAACTAATTTTAAGAACCATAAAATCTATAATAAAAAATGTTGAATTGCTTCATTTAACTACCAACTACACAATATTCAAAAATATTAAGTTTTATCACTTATAAACGTTTCTAAGTCTTTCCTTCTACGCATATATATATATATATATATATATATATATATAAATTACTATGTCAAATCAAACTAACAAACAATTAAATTAGTACTAAACCTGTTAATTAATATAGCTTACAAATGTGATAAATCAGTAGAGTCAATCCTCAACAATTGTTTGTATTTTTCATGAGCTGAAAATTGTATAGCAGCATATGGGTAAATTCTAGTTAACGTGGCAGTGTTTCCTCGCCATAGAACAGTGAATCCTTCTTTAATGTAAGTATCTCTTAAAAAACAAAACAACTGTCGTAAACTAAAACGTAAAATAGTAGCTGTAAAAATAATTGCATGATATTAAACGTACATTGAAAAATAATTTTCGCTCTATCTAATGGAGCAATAACAGTTTTTGCAATACATCCAGCAAATCCACCAGTTAATAAATTATAGACAAAAGACTTGTTATTACACTATATAATGTATATAATTAATAAAAACCGTACCCTATCTGAAGTATCATTTGAATTCATTTATAAACGTTTGTTACTTCAATATCATGGGAATTTTCCGATCAACAGAACATTCACATGCATGTTCTTGTTAATAAATAAATAAAATTGTAAAAACAAAACAAATAATCTTTAAAAAGTTATCAAAAAATGTAGAATCAAAATTAGTCATTTACCAATTAGATTAAATTAAAGCATATTAATCAGAAACTTAAAATATTGTTTTTCCTCAATTCTAAAATAAAAAATGTTTCCCCTTTTTCATTAAATAAATATTTGTAATACAACACTAACCTTCAACTTTTAAACATGCACGTAACTTTCATTTTCATTTGTATTAATGTATTTTATGTAATAATATTATAAATTAAACAATTTAAATAATAAAAAATTTAATAAAAAGTGCATTTAAAAAAATTAAAATATAATAAAATTTTTATTTAAAAATGTGGTTAAAAATTTTAGATTCTTCCAGGTTTTTGTGGGTTTGCATACCGTCTAATTAAATCAAGACTCATTTAATAACTGGTTTCTCGATATTAAAGTTTTTTTAATGCAAATTATTTTTTTTTATGTACAACATTAAAGAAATTTTCAAAATTGGCATACAAACAGATAAACAGAAAGACTGGATTTAGTTAAAATTTATGAAGAGCAAGTGAAAATAATATTGATAATACAAAAATAATTTTAAAAAACAATTTTTTTTATTACAATCTAAAAACACCAATAATTTTCAAAAAAAATAAAAAAAGAAAGTTTAAGATAATCAATTATAATTTTACGAAATTTTATTTTTATGAGTTTAATATCATTTTAAATCACCCTTTGTATCTTTACTAAATTTAGCCTAGATTTAAAATAGGCTTGACTTGTGTTGTTTTTGGTATTAAATTTATTATATCATTTTTTTAATATGTGTACCGATATTTTATGTTTGTGTCTAAAGAGCATATACAAAATGAATTTATCTCACAGTTTGTCTTCCATTACATTTATTTGGTACTTTAAAACAATTTTAATTATATATTGGTAACGTATAAATAGAAAATTCAAATATTTAAAAATATTGCTAATATACCATATATTATCAATAATAACATAAACAAATACATTTTGTTAAATAATGTCTTTTAAAATTAAATAAAATATTTTTTAATGTCGTATGTAATGGATATGTAAAATCTTAATTAATTTATTTCATAAATAGAAAGCATAATTTATAGTTAATTTACTATTCTATTTACGATTAATTATTTATTGATAACATTTATAAATTATGGGTATGCATTTTTAATTATAGTAAAATATTCCTTTTTTAATCTTAAAAATAACTCCGCCTAGTTTGGACCAGAAATGATTTAATCTAGCTAATTCCTAGCCTAGATAAAGGAGCAGGGTTTAAGCGCAAGGTTAGCAACCTTACTTCTATAAAAAATTTATACTGCTACGGAAACGATAAAAAATGCCATTCTAGCAAACAACGGCAAGAAAGTGATAGCACGTATCTGGATGACAGAGTTACACAGATGACAGGGTTGAGTGAAAACCGAAAGAAAGCTCAATCTTCGACTTGCAGAATCTTCAATGCTATCAAAACTTTGTTGTTGTTGTTGATTATGTTTTTTTTGCTATAATTATTGCCTTATTACCCCGTGCTTATTTTTAAAGCAATAAAGTTTTGTATACTATATAATATAATATAATCTTAAAAATTAAAGAATGTGTAATATACAAAAAGGATAAAAACACACAATTAAACACACAAGTTAAAAAAAAATAATTTTAATTATTTAATATTTTAATTACTATTAACTAAAAGCAAGCATTATTAATTTGTTCATTTTTGGTAATAATTTTTATAATAAAGTATATTTTTATAAAACTTTCAATGTTTTATTTTCCAAAAATCTTCTAAAATACATTTATTTGTGTGTATGTAATCGTTTTTATAGTTTCAAATGAAATCGTGTAAAAATACTATTTTTAACAAATTAAAAATTAGCAATTTACGTCAATTATTAAAATTGATAAATTATTTATAAACATTAATTTGCATTTCTTGTGCTACTGTTAATATTGCCATATTAAAATTTATGGTATATCTTTTTAATAAAAAATAATTAGTTAGTATTGGGTTCAAAAATAATCATATTTGTTGACTAAAATTTTATGTTTATTAAGTAATTAATTTATATATTTTTTTATTAACATATACTTTTAACAAATACTTTCCATTAACTGTTTATTATTTTGAACATAACATATCAAAATCACGTTTTAACAAACGGTTGCTAAAGAAATTTAAAACAAAATGATTAGTTAATAACTGTTTGAAACTTTTAAAACTATTTACGTTTATAGATTGAATACCAGACAAGTTAAAATGTAAATTAACTTTGAAAGAAAATGTAGAAATAATAAAACATAATTAAGTCTCTTTAAATGTATACATAAATTCAAAATATTTAGTTGCTTCTTTAATATTTTTTTGTCAACAAAAAATTTAAACTTTAAACTTTAACAAATAAATAAAACCCAGTAGTCACAAAATGCATAGCAATATCATTATAAAATTTTGATTTAAGTCAAAAACAAGAGTATTAACAGGTTTACCTTAAACAACTACTATTGTAACCCTATTTTAAAGATGTTTTTGTTATTGCAGCTGCGATTAATTTTAACGTATTATTTATTAAAAAATATTATAAAATAGCATACATAAATCTATCAAAATAAAATAAACTTGTAATTGTTTAAAATAGCAGTAAATTGGTAAATTATTCAATTTCATATTTAATACTAAACGTTAACGTAAAACTATAGAGTATTGATCAATTAACAAAAATAATATTCTAGACTATATTTTGAAAAAGATTTTTTATACTTTTAAAATTAATGTATTTTTCGTCATATAAATTGCAAAATCATGGACTAAATTAAACACAACGTATATACAATTTCCTTCAGATAACACAAACTTTAATATAATAGTAATTTTTGCAATTATTTAAAAATATAATGTAATTAGTTTATAAAATAATAAAAATTAATAAAAAAATTAATTATGTAATGCAAAGTTGACGGTACATTAGCGTGACGTGTGCTATCTGGTATATAACATTATTTTTTTAAACGATTATTACACTGCCTTTCATTTTGTATTACAACGTTTTACAATATTTATATTTGTTATACTTTTATATTTTATAACTTAGTTTTATTACTATTTTTTCTAACAATTATTTTATTTGTGGTAGAAGTGGGTGTTGTAAGAAAGTCAATGCAGATATGCTCAACTCCGGTTGTAATCTCTGGTTTTATTATGCTTTCATCAAATTATCTATAAAAAGTATTTTAAAATGGAAAAATATTTAGCAAGCTTTGGATGTAGAAACTGCTTTTTTTAATAAAAAAACAGTTTTTTTAACCCAATAGGTTTTTAATTGAAGCAAGACTTGAAAAGCTAATAGTCACTGTAAATAAAAAACACAATTGTCATCATGATTTTAAATCGTTGAAAAAACTTAAAGTTAATAAAACTTTTGATAAAATGGAAACCAAAATAGATACTCTAGTAAATATATTTAACGAACAAAGAATATATATACAGCAGAAATTTCTCACTGACTGGATAAAAACCTCTGGTGAATCCTTTAAGTCAATTTCACACCTGAACTATAAAATTCAAAGTTTTAAATATATTGTATGTAAATACATAAATAAGTAAATAGCATAGCCCTTAGTTTATCTTTAAAATAGATAAGTAAAGCATCTAAAATATTTATTGTTGACGTTAAAAAACAGTACAGTACAATATAATTTGATGTTAAGGAGTGTACCAAGCTCCCAAAGTAGTTTTCATAAATTAATTAGTTCTTTAATAAAAAACTTTTTACTAGTCCCGTAGTGTTTCGAACAGTTAAGATAACGTGTAGAAAAATTCTACCTTCCATTCTAATATTAACTAGGTTCTTAAGTTCAGATATAGTCACGGCCCATTATGCAGAAAAAACATCTTTTTTTAAAGATCTTTAGGGACTTACATCTTTTGGGAAAAAAGTTTTAAGACCAATCTTACTCAAAGCATAATTTCAAAAACATTTTATTTGTTAGTCTCTTCCCTCTTAAACTAGCTACAGTGCAACCAGCACAAACAAATCATCCCTCTAAAAAAATTTTATTACTTTAAAATTAAATCAAGCCTTTCTATATTCCCTTAAGACTCAATATCTCTTTAATAACTATCATCTATACAAATGCGACTTACCTACCCAATAAGCTTTTAGATCTTAAAACTTTATTAGATACAAAAAGACCTCATATTGCAGGGATCACTAAAACATGGGTTGTATCTAATAAATTAAGTAGTAAATTAAGTATTGAGGGTTATCACATCCACAGATATGATTCCAAGTGTGGGCGCTGTGGCGGCTGTATAGTATTTAATAAAAATAATCTTATATTTTTTAAGATCCCCCACTTAGCTCCGACATTTTGTGCATTACTCATATTTTTCTGCCTAGTATATAAACCACTTTCCCTTTTTTTATATAAAGGGGAATATATTGTTCTAAAGACTGAAGCAAATCCTCGCTAGGTCCCAGAAACAAATTATACTTCTAAAAAACTTTAACTCCCCGTTAATAAATTGAAAAAACGCTTACTTATCAAAAAACTAAATTGGATAAGGAACTCACCTCATTTTCTTTTACTGAAGGGTTTACACAACACGTTAAGCAACTCACCCGTTTCTGACAAGGCGTTTTACCATCTACCCTTAATCTTGTTTTTATAAACAATACTACACCTATTAATTTTATACAAATTTTTCCACCAGTAGGAAAAAGCGATCATGTGGTATTACCATTTAATATTGTAATAAAAGGTAAATTGGTAAAAAAAAACCCACCTTAATAACTCCAACTCTCGATTTCTCCGAAACAGACCTACTACTCATTTTTTGAGCATGTTGACTGAACCGCGACTCTTAAAGGAGATATTAATAAAATATTCTTTACCTTCTCTTCTACTATTTACGAAGGAGCAAAAAATTATATTTTTCTAAGAAAACCCCCTGGTGGTATACACCCTTTGATTCTTAAGGAATGCATTGACCTCCCCTTTAATTTATATATTTAATCTTTTTAAAATTCCAGTAAGCTACCTTTTATCTGGAAAGTTGCACACATTAGACCTATTTTTAAATTAGATTCCAGGTTTACACTGTCTTGCTACAGGTTTATTAGTATTTTATCAGTCTGTAGTAAAACTCTTGAGAGAATTATTAAACAACATTTCTTTTTTATCTCACAGAACACAACCTCCTGTCTGCAATTTAACATGGATTTCTTCCTAAGCGTTTTTGTCTTACAAATGTCCTTTTATTTACTAATTAAATTACTTCTTTCCTTAAATAAAACTCACAAGTTGATACAATTTTCTTTGACTTATTTAAAGCTTTTGATAAGGTTCCTTACGCCTTATTTCCAAATAAATTAACTAAAATTGGGATAATTTCTTATTTAATTGATTGGATAGCCGATTTCTTTATCAACAGATTCTTTAAAGTGAAAATCCCCGACACCTTCTCAAAACCCTTAATATTTTTTCTGAGGTCCCACAGGGTTCAGTTCTGGGCTCCATACTATTCCTAATCTTTGTTAGTGATTTCCTTCATATATTACGTCTAATGTTTTATTTTATGCAGATAACCTAAAAATATGGTCTACTAACCCATTTATGCTCCAATTGAATATTGATAACATTTGGTGCAAAATGCACTCCCTATCAACCCTAATAAATGTTATTACCTATCTTCTGGTAGAGCCTCATTAAATAGATATTTTTTTACGGTTCCCAAAAAAGTTTTTATAACTTAGGTATCTTTGATTAAAAATCTTGGAGTCACTTCTTTTCTTCTTTTTTCTTTAGTGGACATCATTCCCGGGCCGCGAAAAAATGCTTTAGCCTAATTACATTAAAAAAACTTTTTTTTTTTAACCCCAACATGTTTTCAAATGTTTTACTCCGATTATATTTATCCCCATCTGGAATATTGCTCTCAAATCACTTCCCCAATTTTATCACAGAATAAAATCATTCTAGATAAAGTTTAACGGTAAATGATAAAACCAACGGTAGATAATAAAACCAACCAAGGGAAAAAGTTGCGAAAGAAGGAGCCAATAAGAGTCAGATAACCTTTTGTGGGAGTGTGTGATTACTCGTAAGTTGGGGATGGAAAAGTTTTAAAAAGTATAACCAAATTTGCGCGATGACGCAATACAAATCGCACAGTGTTATGTAAATATTGATTTTTCCACGTTATATACATTTTCAAGGTTAAACAATCCCTTTTGAAAAAAGAATGCATCAACATGACTCACGCTCACTCAGGGAGGTTGACTAATAGGATTTTTAAAAATTCTTTTTCCCTTGGTTGGTTTTATCATCTACCAGTTTAACGCAGCGCTACTAAATTAGTTAAAGGCCCTAAAAACAAAGAGTGCATTTTCAGATGCAGATATTTAAATTTTTTTCCTATTAAGAGCAAGGCGACTTCGGGGTAATCTTATTTAATCTTATTTTAGTCTACCAATTACTTCACTCAAATTATTTGTACCTACTAGAGCTAACTCTCTATGTAAACACAGATTTAAACTCTTAAACCTAGAACAAACTCTCGACTTAAACCACATCTTTTTTCACACAGGGTCATTAATGCTTGCAATCGTGTTTCCAGCCATATTGTTAATTCCACCAATTTTTCTTTTCAACTCAATCCCTTTAATTTTATAAAAAAATGTTGTTTTACAAATTGTCTTATTTATATTTAACTTTAATTTATTCTATTTCCTTGATATTTTTAAATCTTTCCTTCTGCATCATCTTTCAATATATTCCATTATTTCATTTTCATATTCCTTCCTATCACTAAAAACATTAATGTCAAGAAATGTGTTGCCGAAAGGTCTTTGACCTAATTAAAATGTTTTCAAACCTGCAAACCTGAAAACCTGAAAAATCAAATTCGACAACATTAGGTTAAAAACGTAGAAACCCCTACATTAAACACTTAAAAAAAATTCTGGAAAACAATGAATATTATCTAAAATATTAAAAATATATAGCTTTTATTATCTATTTTTATATATTTATACATATTTTCAAATATAAGTTATTTTTAAGTATTTAATTTGCTTGTTTTTCACTTTTTTTAAAATCACAATATTTTTATTTTTAACCTAGATTAAAATTTTATAATAATAATTACATAAAATATAAATTTATACAAAATATTTTACATATATATTATATATTATACAAAACCCTTTTGCTTTAAGAATAAGCATGGGGTAATAAGACAACAATTACAGCAAAACAACAACAACAAAGCAAAGTGTCGTTGGCATTAAATATTCTGCAAATCGAAGATTGCGCTTTCTTTCGGCTTTCACTCAACCTTGTCATCTGGTAACTTTGCCATCCAGAAACGTTGTTGTTTGCCGGAATGACGTCATCTTTCATTGTTTCCGCAGCAGTATAAATTTTTACAGAGGCCAGGTTGCCAACCTTGCGCTCAAACCCTCCTCCTTTATCCAGGCTTGGGACTGGCTAGATTAAATTATTATTACTTAGAAGTAACTCGTAAAACACTCGAATTTCAAGTACATAAACAGTAGTAACATTATTAAAGTTTAGGGTTTAGCTATGCTTATTATTAACTGAGACAAAAGATTGTATTTTACAAGTTACATTGTTTTATGTTACAATTATAACTAGTGCACAGGATTGGAAAGATAAAGTTAATGGCAAGGTTAGCCTGTAATTTATATTCGTTAAGTCAAACAATGTCTTGATAACATAGTGAGTTAATCCGAAGTGCAACTACGATTAATAAGTGTATAAATAATGTAAAAATTTTAATTTTATTATTATATATTATACCAGTATGTGTTTAGTTCACATTAATATTCAACCTAATATTCATATCCGGTTATACTTAAAATTTAGATTGATAATTATTTGTAAAAGCACAACGTGAAAGTTACATTATGTCCTAGAATGACTAAATTTAGATAGTACAATGTGGATATAAAAAATATAGAACGTAGTTTATAATTAATGAGTGGCATTATCTGAGAAATATATACATCTGCATCACTGGTTATTTGTATTAATTGTTTTAAACCACTAGCAGTACAGCGCTCGAATTTGGACCTCGGTGGGCATTGGTTCGAATCCCACTACCGGCACTAAAACTACTGTATCAACTGAAAACGGTAATTAATAAAAAAATTGACAAAAACAACTGTGTATAGTGCTTTATTAAAAATGTTTAGTAAAGTTTTTTAAAACAGTCTTTTCTTAATTTTGTGAGGACAATTTTATAGAGGCTTCTAGTGTATTGATGCTTATAATAAACTGGGACAAGGGATTATATTTCATATATTATGTTAGTTTTTGTTATAATGTTATAAGTACAATATAACTAGACCAGCATTTTATTCTTACCAAAACAAACTTCCAAAAAATGTTTTTAACTCTAAGTGAAACCAATCTAATACTGTATATATTAAAATACACATTACTTTTGCTTAAAAGACCTTCCATGGGATAACCAATTAACAAATTATTCTTTTTAAATAGATCTAAAAATTGTGGTTCTTAACAGAGCACAACTCGAAAACATTTACAAATAGTATCTGTAATTTTTTATTTCTACTTTTCGTTAAAAAAACTGCATATGATCCGTCAAATCTCGCATAGCAACTTTTACCTGCCAACGTAACAACCACTCCAGAAAATTCACGTTATAAAATGCAGTGCACTTACAAATTTTCATCTTATATACAAACAACATTTTCAACCTCTCACTCCCTAATTTCCCATATGTCAATTATTGACCAATAGGAATTTTTTGTTTGTGTGTAATTTAGGGTATAGCATTTTGTTTAAAAGGAAAGGGAATAAATTTAACTGACCAATAGGAAAGAAGTTATAGATGGTAACTTCTGATTGGCTAATTGACAGATTTAAATATATGTGTAAGTTGGCATACTTTTTTGGGCGACACAAAATTAGACAGATGCTTTACAGTGCTTAAGTAAATATTGTTTATTGACAGTTATGTTTCAAGAAATGTTTTGTACGTATTTCTTCTATTATGTTGTACGTGAATTAACCAATAAACATTAGTGTGTGTATGTGTGCAATTGTTTCCAAGGTTTATTTAAAGTAAATTATTTAAAATTTTACCAACTTTTGTCAGTTTCCATTTGAGTTAGTTGATACAATAATAGTGAATAAATTATTAACCTCCATTTTTACATTATAATAGATACAGTGGATATAGTAAAATTTCATTCAACTTATCCAGTTATAAAGAATACCAGCAATATATAAAGGTGAGATATTTTTTAAACACGTTTTTAATGTAAACAATTTTATAATATTTTTACAAACAAAATAAATTCATGTTTAATATTTGTTATAAAAATTAATAAAATGTAAAAACAAAAAATATAGTTCATTTATTTATAAAACTTTAAGCCGAGGTAGTCTAGCGGAACAGCGCTTGACTTGGACCTGAACGGAATACCACCACCGGCACGAAATGCAGGCCTACGTTCAGATTCGCTAAAATGTCCACTACTAAAAAATGCGTTTCCAGTCAAAGCATTTAAAGTAGTAACATGAATGTAAAAAAATATATAAATTGTGTTTTAACTTTTATCACATTGCAATGTTCCAATTTTTTATGTTTTTTTGCAAATGAAAAGATTTACGACGAATAATCCAATGCATTCTAATTACAACGATTCATCATCTACGATTTCTATAAATATTGACGACTCTAAATCAAATAAAGATGATTTGTTAAAAATGGAATTTAAAATAGATGGTGATAAACAATTAAATAATGATAATACCGATAATCAAAATACCCTTGAATATTTGTCCACTTTGTTATTGAATAATTTATCTATTAATCAAAGAACTGAACATTTTGCCGGTTTACAAATCCCAACAAATGATAAAAAGCAATTTCAACAAAATAATGAAATAATTGATAACCAACCTTGTCAAACCGAAGATTGTTTAAAAACTAATAAATGGAGCGAATCAGGCGATCAATTTAATCAGGTAACTAATCCATTTTAAAATATTAATATTTTATTACAATTAAATTGCTTAGATTAGTGTTTATTCCAATTTAAATCAATTTAGTAGTTTAAATAATCTTTCATATAAAACAATAAATACTTTATATATATATATATATATATATATATATATATTGCAGATTTTGTGTCTATTAATATCTAAAATATTTTAGGTTTTTCATTATATATAAAACTCAAAATGTTAAAGTTGCAATTGTTTATTACTTACTTACAATTTACTAAATATTTTTTAAATAAAAATTATTTAACCTTAATGTAATATTGAAAATATATAAACAAATTAAAAACTTTAAATTTTTTAAAATTAGTATTATTTTATTAAAAATAAAAGGTTAAAAATATTAAATAAATAAAATTGCAATTTAAATAACATTTAATTTGTATAAAATATTTCACTTAATATAATTATTTTTTTCAATTCGAAGGATATAATGAAATAACAAAATAATTTGATTACCTAATTTTAATAATAAACATTTAAAATTTTTAACTACTCAGATTATTTAAATAGTTTTTTATATACATTCTTATTAAAAAAACCAATAAATTATAATTATATATTTTTAATAAAAACGCCACAAAAAAAGGAAATTAGATATGCTGTGATACGAAAAAGTTTGAATATAGTATTTTGAATAAAAACAATTTAATTTTTCTACATTAAGATGTTTAACAAACGTTTTTATCAATTCGAATTTAAAAATAGTGTTATATAACATTTTGGATAATAGTATTTTTTTATTTTCATCTCATAATATTAACGATGATCTGTTTAACTTAATGGCGTATATGTATTCATGTGTATATGTACACATGCATTTATAATAAGTCATATTGTATTTTATTTATTTATTAAGGCAACTGAAAACAATAATTATTGTTATTTTTTAAATTATGTACATAATAAATTTACAGACCTTAAGAATGTTTCATTTATACAATTTTTGTTATGTAAAATTAAAATGAAAACATTTAAAACGGAAATGTTGAATTTAAACATAAAAAATTAGAATTCTTTTGTAAATAAATATAATTAAACACTAATGTAACTTAATTTTAATATGCATAAATTATATTATAGTGTTTAGAACTGTTCTATTACCAAGGTTTATAAATATATATATATATATATATATATATATATATATATATATATATATATATATATATATATATATATATATATATATTCTTCATAATCATTACACTTCCATCTTATCTAATTGTCACAAATTTATCAAAATTTTACTTATAATTGAAATAAATTTGCATTTATAATTATGTTTCCGTTAAGGTCTTATTGTATGTGCATTAAAAATGTCTCACTAAACTGAATGATCATTTGAAGACATTTGGTTTTTGTTGAATTAAAGTTGATATCTGTCAAAACCTTTTTGTTTACTAATACCAAACCCCAAATGTAATTTTTATGCATTTTTAATTAAGTATATAACTGCTGTGGTTTTCCAAAACTTAACAAATATTTTGAAATATTCTAAGTATTATTTTGGTAAACTATTTTGACTAAAAATATTTATTAGTTGGTGACATAGTTACTTTTTTATTATTTATGCATTGTAAGAACATTTTAAACAATGACAAATCCTTGACTATATATATATATATATATATATATATATATATATATATAATTTTAAAATCCCTTTGTTTCGAAAGGTATGGGGCAAAAATAATTATTGCATGTGAGTGTGCATTAAATTATTGGCATTAAAGGTCCTACATATCAAAAAGTTCAGTTTTTATTCAAATTTTACCAAACTCTGTCATTGGTATTATGCTTTCATTTTTTGCTACATTTTTATAGAGCAGTGTTCGTTAGTTATTTCTTTAGCAATATCTGTTTTTAAAATTTTACGTTGCTAACCTTGCTCTCTAACTGTAACCGTTTCTCAAATGGACATATATATATATATATATATATATATATATATATATATATATATATATATATATATATATATATAGTGACAAAATGTTGATTCTGTGTAAAATTAAATGCAATAAATTATCATGATTATCATCATCATCGAGGATAAACACCGGTTATTATCACCCAGGTTAGTCCAAATACCAAAACGTCTGCAAAAACATCAACTTTTGCAATTTGCACTTAATGAACGACACTTGACTTGTGCTGACATTAAATGTTAATTACATCCCTAGTTAAACCCCTCTAATGATCTCTGTTGGCTGCATAGGGTAAACAGACGAATGCCCAATTAAACAATTCATTTAGACGAGAGGGCTTAAATTTAATAAATTATGCTTGTAGAATGAAGTAATTTAGATAAAAATGAATATTTTGTGTTAATTTAGGATATTCATAAATTTGTAACAAAAATTTAATGCAGTTGTTTATGTAATTATACAACAATGATTTTGTAAATTTAATTTTTTGAAGCATTAAATTAAAATAAAAAATTTCATGTTTTAAAATAACAATTAAAAAATTTATATAATTGCACAGTAAGAAAAACTAAGACCTCTAAGTATAATTTATAAAACAGTTTAAATTAACTAATATGTAAAATTAAGCTGTACACAAACGTGGCGAGTTGTCAACTATGTACAAGTATAAAAAATGCTATAACATTTATTTTTATTACTCACTACTTACAAAAATCTGGCGAAATAATCACAGTTTTTCCATACGTAATATTATAGGATTATTTCTATAAGCATATAAAAAAACGTAATTATGTTTTTAATTTTAAATAATTTTTTTTAAAATGTTGTTTACAAATTACTTAAATTAAATAATATTATAGCACTAATACATTAACTAATTTATTTCTTAAATATTTTGCATTAATAAAAAATACAGCGTTTCTTGCTTTCTATTTGTAGAATTTCTGCCAACGGATTAAAAATAAGTTTGGTCTGTATAGACTTGTACAACTTGAAAAAATTAATTTTTAAATTATTATTATTTACTACATTTTTTTAAAAACCGAACGTAAGCTTTCATTTAGTATCAGTGGCGAGGATCAAGCTTATAGCCACCTAGGTTCGAGTCGAGAGCTGTACAGCTAACTAACTAACTAGTAGTACACCTTTTTTACACAATTACTACTGAAGCAAAATACACGTTCAAAATGTCTGGTCTAAGAAGAGCATATATTAACTCATAATATTATTAACATTTTTTGTAAATACGAGTTATGTATTTACATGTCAGCATATTAATAGTTTGTTGAAATTAATTAACATTAAATTAAAACATTAAACTGTATATTTAAAACTATCCAATTTTTATTTAATAAAATGTTTAAAAATAATTTACTATTAAATAACATTTCATCATATAATAATAAAATGCAAGCTGTAAACTAACTTCATTTTGTATATTCCCGTCAGTCAACATGTATTACGATAATATATAATACAAAATTTAAACCAAATGAATTAATGTTACAACTAAGTCTTTAAATATTTTTATTAATGTACACACTGTTTTAATGTTAATTACATTTTTAAAATAAAAGCATTTAATAAAATTAATGTTTCTAACTTATTCAAAATACCGATATTTTATTTCAACTTTTCTCTTTTTAATTTTTTAATTTTTGTAGCAATGTCATCCAATTTTTAAAGGTTACCCATGGATTAACAATTTATTTAATCAATCGTTAAACAATTTACGTAACAATGAGTTTGACTGCGCTGACAAAATACTGGACGACCATTTTCTCAAAGTATGGGACAAAAGGGAACGACGGATGATGATGGAAGATCACTGGGAAAATTGTTTAAATTGTCATACAATGAAAAGTTTAAAAGAAAAACGCAAAAAAATACCAAGAGCTTGTAAAACAAAAACAAATCCAATCGATAATAATGAAAAATGTTTGGGTATGCTAATAAATAAATGTAAATAAAAGTTTATTTAAAATGTTCGCTTAATTATTTACCAAATTAAAAATTAATGGAATTGACAGCGTATACAGTTAAATATTTTCTCAATTGTTTGTTTTTAATATTAGCTTTTAAAAAAGGAAATGTTTACAATGTTGTCTAAATAAGTTGTTTACATGTTACATTTTAGCCTTAGGCAAAGTGTTTTTATACCATGCGTGTAGAAAATTTGTATGACTAATTTAAAACACATTTAAAACATAAATATGGTAACACTTTTCAAACAAGTAAAAAATTAATTGACTAAATACATATTTATTATTACAATATTTAAATAAAAGTTTAACTGAAAATATTATTTACATTTTTTAAAAGAATATATATATTTGTTTATTACTATCATAAGTTAAATATTTATTGTACATGATACAATTGTCTATACAAAAACTCCATTAGCATAATTTACTTTAGAACGTTAAAATGCTGTTAACTTTAATCACTTTAAATAAATAATATACAAGTTTTAAACGTATAATTTATAAAAAAGTAAATGTTTTTTTAATAACATTTGTTTTTAAACCGAACGTTTATTATACAACTTAATTACATATAATTTTAATTATTAATTCTAAAGAAATAATGGTTGCAATATAACAATCTTTAAAAATCTTAAAACAATATAGCATTTTAAAGTCTTAAATTAAGTCGTGTATTGTTTTTTAAACTGGGCATATTATTAAAATGTTAACAATAAGTTTAATAAGTTAAATATTAGTTTTTTTAATAAAAACATTTTAAAAAACTAAAATTTGTATTATATATATAATCCCAAAGATATAAAGGAGTAACAAATCTAAATTAACTTAAATTCCGGTTGATATTTTTTAAATAATAAATAATATAAACGTTCCCATTGTTAATTGTATGTTTGTTTTTATATATACAAAACAAAACATATATTTTAGAGTTAACAGCAATCAATTAAAAACAAAATTTGAATTATTTTGTAAAGTAATACGATTGAAGAAAGAATTAAGCGGTTTCTTACTAAAAATAAAGTTTTTATTTAGTAAATAGTTTAAAACTTAAAATAAATTGTTAAAACAATGCTAAGACTATTTTACACTTTTAGTTGTAAAAAGGATTAAAAATTATAATTTTTGTTAAAAATATAAAAATGCATTTCTTAAAACAATTACTATGCAATATTAAAATAAACTACCTTGTATATTGTAAAATATAATTCACAAAAAGTTAGTTAATTACTAGGAAAGAGGAAAGCAAAAAAATGTGTTATATTATTTTAATCATTACATTTTAGAATGTCTTTTTATTACATAGCGAGAAAAAAATTAACTAAACAATTTTAAAGTTTTGAAAATTTTGTTTTATAGCAAAAAAATTTTAAATGCTAAAATGGAGTACTGTGTAAAAACAACTTTGTGAAATCCTTACTCTAATTAGTTAAAATGGCCTACATTTGGATAACATTATATTGATTTATATATAGTATAAAATATTCATTATAAAGCAAATCAAATTTAATAACTTAAACTAATGTTTTAATTTTAATATTTGAAAATATTCTCAAAACTAAAATGAAGTAAACCAACGTAAGAATCACTATTTTGTTTTGAAACGTCAATTTTAAAGTTATCTAAATTGACTTTGTTTACTAAAAATTTTAATCGAAATGAGCTGAAATTTGAAATGTTATTTTTTTGAAAGTTGCTACAATTTAGTACTAATATTAATGTGGGTAAATTTATTTAGTACGAACAAACAAAGTATTTATAAGTATACCCAAATGAAACAAGTATTTTTTGTAAACTTACTTTATTGCTAAAATAGGTCTGTATATTATTACATTAACAACCCAACTGGGAATAAACCATATAACGTGAGTCAAGTAGTTACAAAAAAGGTAGTTACATTTATTATTACTGATCACTTTATAACATATAATACCAGAAATAACAAAATTACATATACTTGGAATATTTTTATTATTTAACGCTATATATTTTGTTAATACTTTTGATTATAAACTAGTTAACACGTAAAACAGATGTTCCAAATTATTTATACTATATATTGTTAGAATTAGAATTGCATTTTATCTGCATTATAGTAATGTATATTCTGTAATAAAACTAATTTTGTTCTTTTAAATCAAAGAATATTCTAATTAAAAAATTGTTTTTTTAATTAATTTTATATATATATATATTTATATATATATATAATTACAAGGTTTTATTTTTAAATTTTTTCTAATTACAGATAAAGCCTTAAATAATCAATCACAAAATGTTTGTTTAATCAACACAGAAAATAATATTAATCCAATAAAACAAAATACGAAAATTAATATGGTATCTTCAAGCCTTTGCAGTTGTAATAAAAAAAATCTACTTATTTCCAAATTTCCTGCATTATACAAAAATATACACCAGCAGTTTGATAATTCCATGTTTACACATTATTACTATCAATATTATTATCATCCATATAAGTCCAATTTGCATCATTCTTTCTTAAAATTAAATATGAACAGTTTTTATAATAAACGTCGTAATAGTACTTGTGCTGCTTTAAGAGACAACGTTTTTACAAATAATTTTGGTTTGTTGAAAAAATTTAAAAATTATTCTAATAATGGGTTAATTGAAACATTATCAAAATGTCACAAACAGTAAGTGTTGTCATATATTATATATATATATATATATATATATATATATATATATATATATATATATATATATATATATATATATAATATTTTAAAAGTGTACTTTTTTTAATTTATGCTATATTAGGATTGTCAAATCCATCAATTAATTAATTAATATAATTGGCTTAGGCCAACTAAGAGCAAAATAAATCTATTATAAATAATAAATTTAAAGGTTTATGTAGACTACTGCCAATAGTTCAATAGGCAATGATTCTGTCTGAATCGGAAAAGGTGCATATTGGAGTCCATGTAAGACTTGGAAGGTATGCAATGTTGATAATTTGTAACTAAAGTAAAACAGCTGTATACTGCTCCTGGTTTGTTCAAATCATTATTATTTATTATCTGGTAAATCTGACAATTCTAACGTAACACAAAGTAATTTAATGTAAGATATATTACTACAATTAATTAATGTGTTCTGTTATATGTAGAAGTTTTAAATAAACGTATGATTTTTAAAGTAGAATTTAACACTATATATATATATATATATATATAGTATTTAAAAAACAAATTAGTTTTATGTAAAAAATATTAACACGAGTAATTAAGCTGCTTTGTTTTATATAAATATATAAATTTTAAAGTGACGTTTAACTATATATATATATATATATATATATATATTAGTGAAATCGATCAGTTTTTTAGCATATGTTTATTTTTACAAGTTTTAATAAGTTCTACAAATTAAACACGCATACATCATCATAATGAATGCAATTATCATTAAGATAGACCAATGATGTGTATCTGATTTATCACATGTAAGCAAAAACAAAACTTGAAAACAAATGCTTTATTGATATTGTTTACAAATTTAGCAGATTTGATTATAAAACTTAGATATTTATGCATCAATAAACAAAACATTATGTTTAGAACGATACTTTATGTCTGTAATATGGATGAGTTAATAAAGTATACTATTTTAAAAAAACACGTTTTAAAACAAAATTTTTATGTCTATGATAATTGTGCGTTATATTGAAAACGTTTTTGTAAAGGACAAACAAAATGAATTATAAATAAATAATAAAGGTAAGCTTTGACTATTTATATAAGGGCGTGTTTAGTTTTAAACTACAGCATAAAATGTAAATAATGAATAAGTTATTCAGCTAATATATAAATTTTATAAAATAAATGACCACTTATCTTTTGTATACCTTTGTACGTGCTGTACAATATATTTTAAGGTGTGATATAATATAAATTATTTAAATTCTTAGTTCTTAATGCATTAATAACTAAACAAAATAAACTAAAAGTTTTTTAAAAATAAAAAATTATAAATTATAATGCTGTAAATAAATTAAATTATTTTAACAATTGATTACTGTTTATGTATACAATATATTTACTTATTTTTATTTGGTTTTTACTACTTAAATATTTTATAGAAATTATTCTTTATCAAGTTGACATTTAGCAAAGCCAAATAAAGAACTTGCAGTAGAACTCAAGCTCATATTTATCCAGTTTTGAGTCAAGCGCTGTACCGACTTTGCCACTTTCTAAATATAATTCCTTAAAACATTGTGCCGGGGTGGTCTAGCGGTACAGCGCTCGAATTAAGACCTCGGTGGGCATGGGTTTGAATCCCATCACCGGCACTAGAATGCAGGCCCACGTTTGGCTTCGCTAAAATGTCTACTTTTGAAAGATGTTTCTCGTAAATACTCAAAGTAATAAACATAAAATTAAAAATATTGATTTTTTTGTAATCAACGTTTTAATCTGATTTAAAAATTTTTAATTATAAATAATGTATGTTTTTGACAAAATACTATATACCAATTAAATGATTACATTGAAATTTAAATCTAAATTAATAATAAAAATGAAATTTTAACATATATATATATATATATATATATGTATGTAGTTTAATTAAAAAACTTTATATTTATTAATATAAATACTAAAAACATTTATTTTTATTTTATTATAAAATAGTAAAAAGTTAAATTAAATAGAGTTATATATAATATGTTATGTTTAATTAATTAATTATTTGCCAATTTTCATATTTAATGAAATGTTTAAACAAAATTAAATAACATCTATGCAGTATAAACAAACCAAAATTTATAATTTCAAACGTAAAACGACATACGTAATTTTATCTACATCTATATAATGTTTTAACTTTTAAATAAAAAGTTTTAATAAACGCAATTAAATAAAAAAATAGTTATTAATTAAAACAAAATATTTTTAAGTAATAAAAGTTTAAATAATATTCATATATGTTTTTTTTTAAATTACGTATTAATTTTTAAAATGTTTTTATTAGCAATAAAAAAATTTGAAAATTAAGTTGTTATAAATATATAAATATAAAAATTAATTACTATTATTACAGAGAAAAAAATATTTTAAACAAAATTCAATAAATAAATTAAAATTTAATAAATTTATGTAAAAAAAAACATTGTAATGTGGTATAGCACAAACTGTTAAATTGCTAATTTTGTATCCTTATAGAGTTTCTGATTTTATCTTTAATATAAAATAAAGGTCTTATTTTATTGAGTTACATTTTTTTCTTTAAACAATATTTCTAGTATAACATCCAATCAATAAACTTAAAAGAAAAAAAGTATGTAGCAAAATATAAAATAATTGATAAATGAAAAGATTTTTATACGTTAAATAAAAGTTTAAAATTTAAATAATTTAATTATTATAGTATTTTATAAAATTACAAAATTAAAATATGTAAACTGTTTAATTGTATAAAACAACAACATATTACACACAAGTTATCATGAATGCAATATATTATCCATAAAAAGCAATATATTTTAACCAATTTTACAAATCTAATTAAGTACATATGTAACAATTAGCCTATTAAACTGCTTTTAATAAAATTACATTAATTTAATTATACACGTATGTTTTTAATTTGTAGAAATCAATCATTACCTAATTTGTTTATTTATCGTTTGGATTGCGATAAATCCAAACACAGTGCATTACGTTTGACAAGTGAAAAAATATTTTTATTGCCAGTTATTTGTTATTTGTCTGACCAACAATTGCCTATTATTTTTTTTGTCAATCAAAGTAACACATTAAATTTGAAACAATTTAGACGGATAGTTCGAATAAATGTACAAAATTTGAAAGTAAAGTCATACAACGATTTGAAATTATTAGAACACATTAAGAAAAGGTCAGTTGTGTGTAATTTACATTTGAATTTTGTATATAGTGCTTTTTTAAAGATAATTCGTAATTTTAAAATTTTATTGTAAAGTGTACTTAAAATTTTTTTATTAACTATAATATTTAAATTTATAGTTTTATATTTTGAGTGTAGAACGTATCTTAGTTTATAAAAAAAATAATGCAACATATATGATTTGTTTGTGTAGACAATTGTATTACTAAATTATAAAATATAAATGCGTAATGGTTACAATATAATACAATTAAAAAACTTATATAAATGTATTTTTATTAAAGTATACGTACAACAGACGCATACTATTTAATGTATTAAATAAAAACATAATTTTTTAATATTTTGTATAAATCTTTTAAGAAACCGATTAATTTTATTATGTGCAACTCAACTTATAATTTAAAAACTGAGAGTTTATACTGTAATTTGTAATTAATATTTTAAATTATTTGTATTCAGGTACTTTTTTAAGACGTATTCAAATGAATTTAGTCCTGGATTGGTTTATCAAGAACTGATTGACGATTTCGAAAATATTCCACTTTGGAAGAAACAAGTTTGGGCTAAAATTGAATTTACTTGAGTAAAAGACTGAAGAACAAGCATAGAGTGTTGTTTTTATTTACTTCAAACCATAATTATATATATAAACAACAAACAACACTTGAATTTTATTTTAATTTACAAATAGAAATAGTGTACATACAATAATTTAAAAAATACAAATTGTAAAATGTTTACTTAACTATTGTAATATATCTACTACTGTATTAATAAAAATATAGTTATAGTTATTCTGTTTTCATAAATACAGCACATTATTTTGTAAGGCTAATTAAAAAATTAAGTATATATTTGTTTGTGTTAAATTATTTGATAATTTAACTTAGGTATAATCATTCTACACACATATAGAGACACAAATGTCAATTAAATCAATATTTTTAATCCACTTTTTTATAAAATGAAGATACTGTGAGCAATTATTTTTTCTACCTTATGTCAAGGACAAAATAATTTATTTTAAAGAACATTTATAATTTATTGTGTATATTTCATACAGTAAATTTATTATTATATATATTCAATGTGAATATTGAAGAGTGATATATATTTAAACAATGGCGTGTGTTTTAGGCGTTTGCTGATTGAAATGTATGTGTGCATTATTGAAGAATGAAAATGTGTACATTGTAAGTTGTGTTTCAAATCAGACAATACTGGTTTTACTCAAGCACCTGTCCATCAAAGTTAACATAAACTAGGATAATAATAATTGTATTGTGAATTTATTCAATGACCTTTGCACTTATATCAACAAATGACACAAAACCAACGATTTTGGCATATAGGACAGGTGTAATCAAGTGTTAAGCTTATTAATGATAAGTATACATCCACACATACACACACACAACAGCATCTATCAAATAATTGACAATAATTTAAATTTTATATCTATTAATTGAAAAATATTAATCAGCTTTAGTAGCAAACAAATTACCCTTATTATAAATGCACATAATTGAATTTAAAGATAGATTGATTAACTATTGTAACAAATAAATGCAGTTGGTAAAAATTGCCATATTATATAACGTGTTTTTCTTACAAATAATTCACTTTTTATGTTGTAATTTTTATTTTTTCATTAATTACATTTTTGTACATTAATTAAATGCGGAAACCCATTTAGCTTGGCTAAATATCCGTTTATTAAAACATGTTTTCCGTAAAACATTGAAGCAGTAACAATCAAATAAAGTAATAACAATTATTATTATTTAAAATGTTTTTAAAAATTTATTTTATTATACCTTGTAGAAGTTAAAAAATTTCAATTGTCAATTTTCTTAAGTTATTAATAAAGTAGTTAGAAAAATTGTTTCACTGTTTAATAGACAATATTATTTTCAATTGTTTAAAGTATTTATTAAAAACCTGTCATATAAACAAAAACAAATGGAACTGTTTTAACAAGTGTATATTTAAATAAATTCCAATACGTTATGTTAATATTAATGCATTTTTGTAAGAATACATGCATTTTTGTTCTCAATATTATTGATCTCTATTTTCTGGTGTTTTATACAAACAATTTCAACATGTACTTTTATTGTTTTTCAAACAATCGAACTGAGTTGGACTAAAACTTTTTTTTATTTTTAAGTAAAAATCAAATAACAAACAAACATTTCCAAGTTGCGCATTTTGATAAATCGTTTTTCTTGTTGTGCGGCTTGAGTAGCAGAATTGGTAGAGTACTAGACTGAAAACTGGATAGGCATAGGTTTGAGTCCCACTATCGCACCAAATATGGGCCGCGTTCGTTGTTGCTAAATGTCCACTTGCTGAAAGATGTTTTCTGTTGAATGTTTTCAACAAACCCTTTGCATTCAATCAATTCTTTTTCGTTTACGATTTTTCTATTTTTTTATTAAAGGTCATTGTTCATGGTCAGTTTTGGTTCTATATCAAAGTAATTCGAAATATTATGTTCTTATATTTGTTTTTCGTGTTTTTTTTACTGAGAATTTTTTACTTTTTGATTATAAACCAAAAACTGACTAATACAGTGTTGTTAAATTTTACTTATTACGTAAGTACTAGTTCGATCCCCACTGCCAGCACGAAATGCAAGCCCCTATTTGGCTTCGCTAAAATGTCCCCTTGCTGGAAGGTGTTTTTCGTAAAGTATTTAAAGCAGTAACAATAAAATCAACTTATAATGTAGTGGAATTAATAATAAAAATATTTTTACAAATTATTTACAGTAAACATAGCTGTACAGTAATATTCATAACACTAGCATATGTAACACTGTCACTTTTTTAAAATCAGTTTTATTTTAGAACTGTGAAACGAGTTATCAATAAAATTAATTGTTTTATAACTACTAATTTTTGAAATTAGTAAATGTAATTTTGTACATTCCTTTATGCTATTTGTTTTTTAATATATATATATATATATATTACCAACAATATTTCACAACAAATAATTCACAAGTAAAAACAACGGTTAAAATTATTAAAATAAAATAAAACAGCTTTTAGGAAACAAAATATAACATTTAACTAAATTAAAAATTATTTACACAAATTAAATATTTTATATAAATTATTTTTTATTTAAAATCTATTATATTAAAAAAAATTAAAATATTAATTTAATTATTTAGTTAATGAAAAATGAAACAAAAACATTTTCTAATTAATTATAGCATTGATACAATTAAGAAAAAATATTTTGTATTTGTTTTCTTTTTTAATATTTAAAAAAAACTTATCTTAAAATAATGTTTGTTTTCTAATTTATTCATTTGCCTGATAACAAACGTACATTATAATTAATCCACCCAATTTGTGTATATATTCGTTTTTTGTTTATATATATATATATATATATATATATATATATATGGCTCGCTAATAATAATAATAATAATAATAATAATAATAATAATAATAATAATAATAATAATAATAATAATATTAACAATAATGTTAGTAATATTATTTATTATTTATCCATTTTCTGTTATTATTATTATTATTATTATTATTATTATTATTATTATTATTATTATTTCAAATTATGTGTTTCTAAAAAGCATAGAGCAACAGAATTGTTCCGTGTATTTGTACAGTAAATTTTCAGCTCTTTTAGCCGGACTTGGAAAGTTACAAAAATATTATTTCAACTATTAATTAAAACAGTATGCAATTGTTTATTCAATAATAATAATAATAATAATAAATTAATGTTGATAAAACTTTTATTCTAATTATTACAATGTATTAGTAAACTTTTTTTAAAATTTTGTTTAATAAAATTAAATTTAAATGATTTAACAATTTCAACTGCGTTTAACACTAAAAATAGATAATAAAACAATTAATTATTAACAGAGTTTATCATTTACAATAATTAAATTATTACTACAAAATTTTAAAATAATTGATTTTAAGGCACGTCAATTAATAAGTAATTATACAGTAATTGATCGATTTTTGATTATAAACAAAATATAATTAAAAATACATTTTGTAGTTAATTCTAGTGTTACAGGTATTTTAATGTTCGTTAGCAATAAAGATACAGCAATTTATTTTTATTTACAAAACATTTAGTTAAATTCACAATTGTTGTATAAACTTTTTTTAAAAGTTTAGTCATGCAAACCGTATTGTAAATAGATTGTTGAAAATAATTAAAAATAAATAAATAATTTTGTTTTGGCCACACGTAAGGAAATTAGCATTAAAAAAATAGTTAAAATTGTTGTTCAAACAGATAAATTAAAAATTTTAAAAATTAAATGACGTTAATTTTATTGACAAATATAATCTTGTTTTCTAAGTAAGATACAAAATTTATTGATTGACATATTTTGCTTTTCCCTAAAGCATAAATAGATAAATACATCAAAATTAAACACACACACATTATATATATATATATATATATATATATATATATATATATATGCGAATACAAACATATGTAATCATTGTGAATTACATTTGACTTGTTTAGCAAACATAAAATTAAGAAATTGTTTTTAATTTTTAGATTAACTAATTTCTATTTAAAAAAATAAAATTGAAGTTTTAGAGTAATTTAAATTTTGATGGTATAATTTTTCAGTCAAATTATAATTATATTCAACTCTTGAGTAATGTTTTTTCTACAATCTTTTGTTACTTATTTAAAAATTGTTGATTAAAAAACAATAAAACAAAGAATTGAAGGCACAACTTCGATGACAGAGGTTTGGTAAAATCTGAATGAAAGCACTTTTTATATCATGCAGAATTTTCAATGCCAAAAATTTAATGTACGATTATAGAACAATTTTGTTTCTCCACATTCTTTAAAGCGAAGGGGTTTTAAAACAGATTAATAAATTATATTCTAAGTAAAAAAGCAATTTTTATATATCTAACAATGTACTAATAATGCAATAATGTATAGAAATTTTGACATTTTAGAATACTTAATTAATTTTTATTTAATTGCAAACAAAAATATTAATTACTTATGGTTAAATATATGTTAAAAATTAATACCTAATTTTTTGAAAAAATGTACATTTACAGTAGTTTAAATTAAAAAATAAGTGAATAATATTTTGACAAGTTAATTTTAGTATATATCTAAAAAGTTTATAGCTTATGCAACTTAATATTAATATCTATTTTAAAAAATAAACTTTTCAAAGTTTTAAATATTGCAAATTAGAAATTGCACAAACATTTTATTTAAAATTAGGTTGACATTTTTAAACATGGCCAAGAATTATTAAATTAATATATATATATTTAAACTTGAGTTAAATAATATAATTCATTATTTTATTTTTACATCAAACTAAAAAATATTTTTTGTTTAATTTTTGTTAACAATTTTATAATCAGTTTTGTTTATTAAAAATAATTAATTATATAAATAAATATTTTTTTGTAAACTTAATAATTCTAATTTAAACAAAATAGCCATGTGGCAACTTAAAATATTATTAAATAACACGTTACATTTAGTGTGCACGGAATATAAATCACATAAATAAGATTTTTTATAAAGCAAAATAAATTTCTTTTTAATGTCCAAAATCATTAACCTTATGAATAATTATATAAATAAATATATTTTTAATTCAAAATTATGACAGTAGCACAAATGCTTAATTAAAATAAATAAACAAAAATAAGGAGTAATAAATGTGAGTAAAAATATTTCAATTATTTTTAAATATGAATATTTAAGCAATCGTGTGTTATTAACCCACTTAATTATAATCAAACTGACTTTGTTTTGTATTTGTTAATATTTGAAATATTTAAATAATTAATATAAATTATTATCGTAATTAAACATGCGAATGCAAAATTGCTAATTACCACAATTAAAAAAATATAAGTAATATTGAAAAACAGACTCAAAAAATTATAAATTATAATCTAATAAAATTTAAATAACAGTTATATTTTCTATTTTTGACTTATTTTAATAAAAATAAAATTTATATTGAACAACGTATTTTTGAGAAGTTATCTGTGTAATCAAAAAATAATTATTTAACGTAATATCAATGTAACATCAATAAATTTTGCGTTTGTAACTAGAATTGATTTAATGTATAGTTAAATAAAATAAAAATAATTCTAATTAATTGTTTTCACCAAACTCAATTTACTTAAAACAATAAATGTAGCTTAAGTTACTTAAATTGTAATATCTTTTATTATTAAAACAATTAATGTTGTATATTTTTGCACTGCTTATTTTATCTCGGTTTCTATTGTTAAACGTTTTTACAACACTTTTGGCTAGCGGACATTTATCAAAATAAAATAAAGTGTCAGCCTTGAGTTTGGTGTCTTAGCTATATCTACCATTAAAGTTTTGATAGTGTAATTAGATAATATTTAGTGATAATTACATAATTTTGTTTTTTTTAAATTACTAAATAGTACATATTTAAAGTATTACTAATAATAAAGCAATTACATTATAATTAATTTGTTAAATGTTTTTTTGCATTAAAAATAAATTATATTATTTGAATTGCATAATTTATTTTAAGTATTTAGAAGTAAATTTAATAATTGTTCAATAATAATGTTAATAATGTTAAAATTGTTAAAAATATGCGTGTCGGGGTGATCTAATGGTAAAGCGCTAGATTTGGACTTTGGTGGACATAAGTTTGAATCTCATCGCCGGCACTAAATACGGGCCCACGTAAGGCTTTGATAAAATATCCACTGCTGAAAGATGTTTCTCGTAAAACATTCAATGTAGTAAAAATTGAAACAGATAATAAACAATATCATTACTTTAAATCTAATAATATAAAAAATAAAAATATTTTAATAAATTTTATAATACAAAAATTAAAATTTAAGGTTCTATTTTAAATATTAATAACATACACCAAAATTTACTATTATTTAATTATTATGAAATAAATAAAATGTAAAATAATTTAAGTTTAAATTAACATTATTACACATTTTTAATAAAGTATAAACTTAACTAAAGTAACAAAATAAGCATTAGTTTATTTACTATTTTTAATAAAAAATAAAGTTAGGTTTTGTGACATAATCCTTTGGGAATTGCTGATACTGTAAACCCAATGCAAAATAAGTTGTGTTTATCATTTTGTAATCTATTCTTAGAAACACCTGCAGAGAGTCAGTTTGTAGAAAATTATATTTAAAATATAAAAAAGTAATTAGAATAACAAATGTACACTAATAAAATTCTTAACTTCTGTTAATTATATTGGTTATACAAATGGTTGCACAATGACTATACAAAAGTTGTTTAAAGTAATTAAAGATAGCACAATTAAATTTTTAAACACCACAACTTTAACAATTTTAATTTTTTTTAAATATTTTTAAAATAAAAAATAACAGAATAGTTAAAAATGGTGTTTATATTACAAAATAATTTATTTTAATATTTTTCTGTTAAATGGGTTTATTTAAATTAATGGTGGAACTTCAGGATTATCTACAAAATTTAAGTTTATATTATTTTTCAGATTGTTCTTTCTGTTTGCAGTCTGTGAGCAACTGCTAATTTCAGCAGCGGCCTTTTTGGTTGACCCGTCCGAAACAATTTTTTGCCAACTGGGTTTGAAACAATCCTTGTTTTCGAGATTCAACAATTCGCTTGATGTTTTGGAATAATTGTTTACAGTAGTGAACTTATCTAATTTGCTTTTGAAAAAAAAATTGTACGATAATGTAAAAAAGTTATAAAGCATTTAAATTAATAAATTCGAAAAGTAATTAACTTTTACAAATATCTCACTTTTGATCAGCAACATTGTTAGATTTCTTAGATTCTTTTGTCAATTTTCTTGCTGAAATGTAATTACCGGAAACCTATACATAAATTTGCCAAAATAATAAAGTTAATTTATTGAATTAAATTCATATTAAAAGTGCGTGTTTTAATGTGAACATTAAAAATAATGCATTAGTAACAAGAAACTGCTATTTTTTAAGTTTTAATTAATTTATTTGAAATATCATTAATTTTATTTTATTATAGTTAATATAATTAAAATTTTACCTTTTTTATAGAAAAGTTATAATGCAGATAATGTGTGTTTTAAAGACATGATAAACATAATATTTTAAATATTATTGTTCTGTGTTAGAATAATTATTTCAATAGACGTGTTAAATAAAAATTGTTAAAATTTGCACATTAATAATTAGTAAAAATGTTTACTATTTTTATTGTTTGAACATTTAAGGAGAAATGCTTTTTGGTAATTAAAAATTTTAGCAAATCTAGACAAAGGCTCGCATTTAGTGACTGAGGTAGAAATCAAACCTACACCTACCTAGATTTCAGCCTGGCGCTTTGTAAAGTTAATCATTCAGGCACACTAATAAATTTTTTTTAAAGTACAAATGCCTTTAATAAAATTCTAATAATCTTTTTTTTAATGATAAAATATTAAAAAAACTGTAATTTTTTAAATTTAGTATAACTCTGTGTTAAAAAATGCATTTTAATTTTAAAATATTAATTTGTGCAAAAATATTTTTCTTAATATTACTGGAAGTTTTTAAGTACACAAATGTATGTTATCATCTGTTTAAATGCAATAATAATAGTGTATTTATTAAGTAAAGCTAATAATAAGAAATATATTTTGTTCTAACCTTAAAACTTCTAAAATATTTTGGGCAATTTACGTAATTATTTAATTAAAGCTTCTTTAGTAGTCACATAATTTAAAGAAAAATAGTCAGTTTTATTATACAATATATATTACATATTGTAAATAAAATAAAATTAGAATTTTATGAACATATATTATTATTAATTTTAAAACTTTACACTTAATGTGAAATGGCTTTAATTAATGAAGTATTTACATTTGTATAAAGTGCAGTAAAAAGTTATACTAGTTAAAAACAAATAAAAAGCATTCCTTTTTTAATTCAATTTTTCTTATCCCATTAGTAGTAGCTTTATATTTTAGGCTTTATATATATATATATATATATATATATATATATATATATATATATATATATATATATATATATATACATATTTAAATACAACACGTTAATGTACTTTAGGCATTGTTATAACTAAATGACCAGTGATTTGGGATCTTTTTGCCACAGATTTGTCAGGCTGCACCTCCTCGGGTAAAGCAAGTTGAAATATCTGTTAATTAATTGATAAAAAAATTAATTTAATTTAATTACAAACTAGTTGCAACAATTAAATTTTATACAAATTTATATCATTCAATTAAAAGCCTGCGCATGTTAACTTTGTAAAGTAATTAAATGATAGAAACATTTTAGTTACTTTTAATATATATTCAGTAGTTTAAATATATAATAATAATTTTCATTATTAAATTATCGAGATACATACTTTTTTCTTTATTGTAACGCGTACATAATTAATTTGCACATCACACTCAACTAACGATGTGTCCATATACCTTGAATAAAAATTTTAGAAAATAATTAATGGGAAAATACAATTATAGCCCTTGAATAAATAAGTGTTAAAAATTAAAAAAATAATAATCTAAATTAATTTATCATCTTTTAATGTTTTTCAGTAAAAATAATTATTAAGAATTTAAAATAATGTTAAATATTTAATAGTTAATTTATATTTACTTAGAAATATTAATTTAAAATGCTGAGTTGGCCAAAAAAGCATATTTTCAAAACATTACCTATATAAATGGAATAACTAAACGCAATTAACATTTTTAAAATAATAATTAATAATTTTTTAATTAATCTGTTTAAAATAATTGTTCAAAAGTGAATTTTAATACCTTAAGTCTACGTTTCTACATTACAAAATTTATATTTTTATTATCTCATAAAAAAAGTAAAATCAAAATTAAAAAACATTATTTGATATTAAAAAAATAATTAATTAATTATTTTTTAAATAATTCAATATTAAATAAATATTTTTAAAAGTATGTTTACACTTAAAAGTTACCATAGTAACCAAAAAATTGAAATAACATGGGCTAAAATAAAAGTAATTATATTTTTGAAAATCGCTATTTAATAGTTCAATTATTAATGTTATTTATTTTGTTTTTTTATATAATAAAACTTAACATGTATAAGCATATTTAAATCAAAAAAATATTTGTCTAAATTAATTTTTTTGTTAAAATTTAGATTACATAAAACTTTATCAGCATTTTAACCAAAAGCATACCAAAACACCTAAGCCAAGTGGTTACAAACACGAGCCATCTTATTTATTATTTAATATTTTGTAGTAAATTATACATAAAACAATTTATTAACCCTAAAAATTAGATATGTTTTGCGTTTTTAAATATACTAGAAGTCATATTTTATGTTGGTAATTTTACTCAATGTTAGATTTTAAATCAGTTAATGTTTTATGTAATTTTTCTATTAGTTACAATATATATCTATAAAATTGTACTTGTGCTTTAATTATCACATAATATTGTACGTTTTATAATTAAAATAACGTTTTTATTGCATGTTATGCCATTGCTATAAATGTTTTAGTTTAGTAACTACGTTTTCAAAACTAATTAGTTTAGGAGATATATATATATATATATATATATATATATATATATAGCCACTGAATAAATTAGTGTTAAAAAATCAGAAAAAAATTAATATAAATTAATTTGTTATCTCCAATTATTTTTTAGTAAAAATAAATATTAAGAATTTAAAATAATGTAAAATATGTAATAGGTGCTTTATATTTATTTAGAAATATTTATTTAAAGACTCTCAGTCGGCCAAAATAGCATATTTTAAAAACAGCAGTCACATAAACGTGGATAATAAGTTGAATCTATATAATTTTTATAATAATTGGTCGATTATTAATTTGTGTGCTTAATTTCATTAAAAATAAACAACGTTTAATAGTTAAAATTTAAACATTCAACTTTGATCCAGTTGTACCGTCATAATGCTAATTAAAATTAAAATGTAATTACTTAAAAATATGTTTAAAAAATTATTTATTATTTTTTTGTAAATAAATTTTTTTTCGATAATCTAAAAAATTTTTTAATTTTAAATTATAATTGACCTTGAGAATCAGATTAATTTCGTTATTTGTTTTCGTTCTGTAAATTGAATACCAACGATAGAAAACATTACCATCTTAATAACAATGAACAGCATGTTATAAAAAAATTAAAAACTATGGATTTTTGCCTAAACAACTAGCAGAATTGTACAGAGTAAGTCTTACAACAATTTATCGTGTTTTGAATGGACAAAAACCAAGAAACTATGATAATGTTGGTAGAAAAAAGAAAAACAAGTAAGACAGATAATCGAAAAATTTTAATGGAATTAAAAAAAATTACGACAAGCTTATTTCAAATATTGTAAAAGATAATTTATAAGAATTTAGTTATTCGATAGTAACAAGCCGTTTAAGAGAATTTGGTTTAACACGTGAATCGCCAATAGTTAAATCATTTATTAATAAAAAACAAAAAGAATGTAGATTTATGTTTTATAACAAGTGGATTAAACCAAGATTGGCGCTCGGTATATTTTGCTGATAAAACAATGATTCGGGATGAACCATTTGGATATAAAAATAAAGTACTATGCGGGCCTAATTTTCAAAAACATTTACTTCCGGTAGTTAGAAAAAACCCACTCTCGACAAGTGATGTGTTGGTTCGGTATTAAGTATAATGAACCTATTAAATGGAAAATTATATCCGGTACCTTAGATAGTAAAAATTTAGTTTCATTAATAAAAGAAGTTTTTTATAATGAAATGTAACACAGTTACACCAGGCTTACTAATGTTCTTCAGGACAATGCTCCATGTCATACGTCCAAAAAGGTAACGTCATATTTATCTAAGTTCACTATATTTGCTTTATATTTACATTTAAACAATAGAGGGGCTAAAAACGAAAAAACTATCTTTCACTTAATTGCCACGTAACAGCCCGGATATCAATTTTATTAAAAATTTCTTCAGTATGCTAAATCGCAACATTAGTAAGCATACTGAAATTGAGGATTTGTGTGATCGTATTCAGTTTGTTGTTCAATATGAGATGAAACAAGAATGTATCAATAATCTCATCGACAGCATTCCAAACCGCCTTGATCAAGTGGTTAAAAAGAAACGCGATCACATTAATTCTTAAACATTTTGTTCATTATTATTCAATCAATCATTTGGTAACTAAAAATATTCCATGTGTTGTGTTTTTTTTTTCATATTTGACGTTATATTTTATATTAATAATTTTACCAGATTTGTAATTTTGAACAACTTTAACTTTTATACAATTATTTTTTATAATAACAATAGATATTAATAAAATTGTAATTGTATTTTATCAATTATATAATATTGTATATATTATGATTAAACTGAGTTCTTTTTTTGAGTTATGTGATGGCTACAGATGTTTTACTTTAATAACTACGTTTTTAACACTAATTAGCTTAGGAGTTGTATATATATATATATATATATATATATATATATATATATATATATATATATATAATATATATAAATATGAAGTTTAAATTTAACTAATATATTAACTAATAAAAAAAGGTTTTTAAATTTTTAACATGTAAACATAATTTAGCAAAAAACGTTTGACAACATTTAAAAAATTATTGAATTTATTAAACTACAATTTGATTTAAAGCATTGGGTTCCTTTTATAATTCCAAACAAAAATAATAGAAGACGTAAACTGTGAGATGAATTCATTTTGTATATTTTCTTCAGTTACAAACATAAAGAATCAGTATTTATATACATAAAATTATATATTACGTCACTTGGTTCAAACAAAACACCGAGTTAACTTTAATGATTGTTTTAAAGTGTTGATAACTTCTCAAATTGTTAATATGTTAAAAACACTTGAATCTGTTTACATTTACACATTAAAACCCATTTGGTGTGCACAAAAACAATTTGTAACTTCATTAAACTTAGCGTGGACTTAACATGCATGTTGCGTATGTGTATGTATGTGTAGTTATTAATGTTAAGTTAATTACATCATATAATTTTATGTATATATATACAATTTGGTTTATTTAATAATATATTTCTATATGCATCCAATATAATTCTCTAAAAATTTAAAACATTTACTTGTACAACGCCAAATCAAGTATGTAGATTTGTTCATTTTTAATTTCTTCTTCCTCCAGTTTAAATTGAATTCTATAAAAAATATAATTACCAAAATATAAACACGAAACTGATAAAAAATTGAAAAGCAATGACTAAGAACAAATAATGTAACCATTTTATACAAAAAAATTAGACTTGTATTTTAAACGTTTCTAATGTAATACAATCGTTTAAAGCATTTTATTAAAAATAAATTATATAAGTTTGTATAGTTATATTTAAATCATTACAATGTACATAAATACAATTGCGAATAAACATAATATTTTGAATTTAAGCAAAACGTTTTTTAATAAATTCAACTTTTATTAATGATTACTTGGCTTCGTTGATATTGTAAGGTCTGCCTTCCCTAGAAAATAAACTCAATGTTGGCTTCGGTTTGGATCTAAAAAATATAATTTCACATAAAATTAGACTTGTCAAACTGCTTTAAACGTTTTTTATGGAAGCATGTAAAATATATTTACGTAACTTAAATTATGTTTTCTGAAACAAAAAAAGAAGAATTTTAAATTAAAAATTAATTAAAAAAAACAATATATCTTTGTTAGTTAATTTATTTTCTGATAAGTACGTTGAATAATAATATTTTTAGTCAATTTTTACCGCCTAATAGTTATACAAGAAACATTGTGTTGTAAACGGATATGTAATAAAGCAAAATAAGAGTTCGTATTTACTGCCGGTAGTGACACTCGAACTTATGTTTACTCAGTTTTAAGTCTATTAGCTTCATAACCCAAACATTTTAAAACTGTAATTAATTAAAAATTAAAAAATGTGCAAAATTAATTTTGTGTTTCAGACATAAAACACGTTTCTATAAATAAAATTTAAATAATTATCATAATATATTTTACACCGGTTCTTCTTTGTGACTCTGTTTTGCTTTTTCTTGCAATTGTTGATACTCGTGACTTTCAATACGCGATTCTGGGGTAAATGGCACTTTTTCTTTCCAAAAGTCACCGACTGTTTTATCTAAGGAACTATTTAAAAAAATAATAACTTTTTTTTGGTTTAATTACATAACCAAACTAAATTAAATACTATTGTAATAAATAAATGTAAAAATTATAAAGTTGAATTTATTAAAAGTAGTTTTTAAATATTTATTAATAATAATTTTTTTATGAAAAGTGAAAAGCATATTTTAAGTAATAAATACAAATTTAACGATTTTTGATTATTTAATTAATTTTATATTAAGGTATAAATAGTTGTACACCTTTTAATTACAATTAGGGGTAAATGATGTGCCATTTGCTAAAACATTTACTTACTAACAAATTAAAAATTTACGAAACTAACTCTTTACAATTGTTAAGTTTCTCAGCATTTCTAAGGCGTCTAATATTAGCTTCTTCTTTTTCAGCTTTCTAAATACAAAAATACATTTAGTTTTAATATAAACGTATTAGATCACATTTAAAATTAAAGCCAATAATAATTAAAAATATATGTATTGTTAAAAATAAATCTTAAAAAATACATAACGATTTTTACAGATTTTAATTACATGTAATAAAATTAAGTAGAGTGTCTATTTATAAAATTATGTAAAATAATTGTGATATTAGCTTTTTACTTAAATCCAACATAATGTTTTAAAAAAAATTTGTTAAAATTTTTACTAAATTTAAAGGATATTTTAACCGACTTTATATATTATTATCTAATATAAAAGAGAAGTAATGTTAAGTAGACTAAATTCCTGTACAAACATTTTTTTTCAATTATATATATATATATATACTTGTAACATACTCTTTTTATTTCATATTCACATTGTTTTTGTAAAATAACAAATCGATTTTTTTCCAAATTTTGTAATGCTAAAATTCTTTCCGATTTTTCAATTTCTAGACCATCAAGTTTCTGTAAAATAAAATAAATTAATCAAAATGCATTTATAATAAATCTTTTTATTAATATATTTACGATGTACATTTTATAAAAGTATTTAAAATATTTATAACGATGAATAAGTGATATATTTCTAAATATTTAGTTTACTTATTTATAACGAACAAAATATATAGCAATTGCAAACTGTGAGCAATTATATGTTTGTTTATAAACACATTTGTTGCAAATTATTAAATAATTATTAGTATATGTAGGCATATAAATGTTCCATTTATTACAACAAACAAATATTTATCAATATTATTATTATCATTATCATTATTATTATTATTATTATTATTATTATTATTATTATTATTATCATTATTATTATTATTATTATTACTATTATTATTCTTATTGCAAAAACTCTTTCGCTTTGTAGAACATGGTACATCAAGATTGTTTTTCGCAATTGTAAATTTACATTTTTGGTAATGAAGACCTGCACTTTAAAGATAAATCTTTTTTTCAGTTTTTATTTAATCCTGTTATTAGAATTATAATTTTATTTTTTTCTGTAGATTGTCAAAACAACGATATCTTATTGTTTTTCAAAAAGACACGCTGCTAACATTACTCTGTAGTTCATCTCCTTTTTCAACTAAATTTGGACCTAATTACTACAAAATTGACATTAATAATATATTTAGTAAAAATGTTTATATTTAATCTAGTTAAAATTTATTTATTAATATAGTTTAATATAGTACGTAAGTTAATACGGCATAAATTACAAATTAGAATACATTATTAAGTGATACGTAATTAATTATTTTTAAAATCTTACTTGAATTTGTGGCAAAGTAGCAATAACAAATTCTCTATATCCTGGATAGTCAGTACAAGGATTTCCAGTCAAATAACTAAATTTAACATTAATAATTAACTAATTTTTAAAATTACATTTCCTCAAGAAAACACAAATCAACTAAAGATTCTATACTAGTTAAATTTCCAATAAAATTAACGGTTAAATCAAGTTTGTTTAATGATTCACAACCTTTAGAAAAACATAATATAGTGATTTATAATACCATGTAAATTTTCAATTTTCTCAATGTTATTAAGAGCTAAATTTAAATATTCTAATTTTTTTAATTTTGAAATATTTTCTATTAATGAATACGTTTAAATATTTTACTAACAAGTTACCAATTTTTGAAATTAGATTATTTTGCAAATACAAAATGCGCAAATCTTTACACCATTTGTCTAAAAATTCAATTCTGCACATATTTATTTAAATTTAAATTAAAACACAAACTTTTCTAAATTTTGTTGGTGCAAAGTAAGTTCTTCAAGCGAACCAATTTCACCCTCATTGTGTTCGGCTCGTCGTCTTACAAGATCTTCAGTAACTAATTAAGTAGTAATTCCAATTTTTGCAATTTAAAAATTGACTTACTTCTTACCATAATTTTAATCTAAAAAAAAATAAATGACAAATGTTATGTTATAAATAAACTTTCTAACAAAATTATAATATATTTAAAATTTTTATTTAATTACTAAACAATATACAAAGTTTTTCCGCTCAAATTAAAAAATTAAATTATATTTTTAGTTCTGTTAAAATTTGAAAAAAATGTATTTTAAACACTGTTTGTTACTATTTAATTTTTTGCTAATTAAGTATTTTATTTCGTTGTAACGTGTTCCACAAAATAAAAATATTCTTAATAATGTAAAAACAACATTTAATTACAGCCACTGAATAAATTAGTGTTAAAAAATCAGAAAAAAAATTAATATAAATTAATTTGTTATCTCCAATTATTTTTAGTAAAAATAAATATTAAGAATTTAAAATAATGTAAAATATGTAATAGGTGCTTTATATTTATTTAGAAATATTTATTTAAAGACTCTCAGTCGGCCAAAATAGCATATTTTAAAAACAGCAGTCACATAAACGTGGATAATAAGTTGAATCTATATAATTTTTATAATAATTGGTCGATTATTAATTTGTGTGCTTAATTTCATTAAAAATAAACAACGTTTAATAGTTAAAATTTAAACATTCAACTTTGATCCAGTTGTACCGTTATAATGCTAATTAAAATTAAAATGTAATTACTTAAAAATATGTTTAAAAAATTATTTATTATTTTTTTGTAAATAATTTTTTTTATTTTAAATTATAATTGACCTTGAGAATCAGATTAATTTTGTTATTTGTTTTCGTTCTGTAAATTGAATACCAACGATAGAAAACATTACCATCTTAATAACAATGAACAGCATGTTATAAAAAAATTAAAAAACTATGGATTTTTGCCTAAACAACTAGCAGAATTGTACAGAGTAAGTCTTACAACAATTTATCGTGTTTTGAATGGACAAAAACCAAGAAACTATGATAATGTTGGTAGAAAAAAAAACAAGTAAGACAGATGATCGAAAAATTTTAATGGAATTAAAAAAAAATTACGACAAGCTTATTTCAAATATTGTAAAAGATAATTTATAAGAATTTAGTTATTCGATAGTAACAAGCCGTTTAAGAGAATTTGGTTTAACACGTGAATCGCCAATAGTTAAACCATTTATTAATAAAAAACAAAAAGAATGTAGATTTATGTTTTATAACAAGTGGATTGAACGAAGATTATTTTATTGGCGTTCTGTATATTTTGCTAATAAAACAATAGTTCGGGATAAACCATTTGGATATAAAAATAAATTACTATGCGGACCTAATTTTTAAAAACATTTACTTCCGGTAGTTAGAAAAAAAGCCCACTCTCGACAAGTGATGTGTTGGTTTGGTATTAAGTATAATAAACCTATTAAATGGAAAATTATATCCGATACCTTAGATAGTAAAAATTTAGTTTCATTAATAAAAGAAGTTTTTTATAATGAAATGTAACACAGTTACACCAGGCTTACTAATGTTCTTCAGGACAATGCTCCATGTCATACGTCCAAAAAGGTAACATCATATTTATCTAAGTTCACTATATTTGCTTTATATTTACATTTATACAATAGAGGGGCTAAAATCAAAAAAACGATCTTTCACTCAATTGCCACGTAACAGCCCGGATATCAATTTTATTAAAAATTTCTTCAGTATGCTAAAGCGCAACATCAATAAGCATACTGAAATTGAGGATTTGTGTGATCGTATTCAGTTTGTTGTTCAATATGAGATGAAACAAGAATATATCAACAATCTCATCGATAACATTCCAAACCGCCTTGATCAAGTGGTTAAAAAGAAAGGCGATTACATTAATTATTAAACATTTTGTTTATTATTATTCAATCAATCATTTGGTAACTGAAAATATTCCATGTGTTCTGTTATTTTTCATATTTGACGATATATTTTATATTAATAATTTTACCAGATTTGTAATTTTGAACAAATTTAACTTTTATACAATTATTTTTTATAATAACAATAGATATTAATAAAATTGTAATCGTATTTTATCTATTATATAATATTGTATATATTATAATTAAACTGACTTCTTTTTTTGAGTTATGTGATTGCTACAGATGTTTTACTTTAATAACTACGTTTTTAACACTAATTAGCTTAGGAGTTGTATATATATATAACATTAATTTTAAAAATAGTTTTGTTTTTATTAAAATAGTAATTTTCTACTAAATAATAATTATTTTTTTGTTTTTAGCTATTAATAATATACTATGTAAACTATGTAAAACAGAATTTTTTAATAAACATTTTTGGTTTTTAAATTTATTAAAATACAACTAAAAATATATAAATGTTTTGTTAATTATAATTTTTTTTGTACTGATTGGAATAATAATAATTTTAAAAATTTTTGTAGTGTTTATAAAGTCTTATTTATTTAATAATAATGATATTCTTAACTGTTCGTCCTTCATGTACCGCATTTTACACCAGGTACTTCTAGGCATCTAGATTAATAACAGCAAGGTCCAAGTGCACAGCGGTATAACTAGGCTTCCACTACAGCACGTAGGTGCTAACTTATACCAGGATACTTAAAACGTATTTAAAAGTACACCATATATACGTACACCATATGTAATCGCTCGGTTTAAAAGATAATCCTGACAAAAGATCAGGCGGTGTCATCAATTTTTGGAATAATCTCAACGTCATAAGGATGCCATCTATTAACCAAAATTTGTATTATAAAAAAATATTTTTAGGTTTATAAAGCCACCAAAAACAATCGCTTATATGCCGTATAATTCTAGAAAATAATAAAGAAATGACAACGTTACTAACCAAAATAAATAAATAAATAATTTAAAATTGGTTAAAATTGTTGTTTTAATTGTAATCGCAAATTTTTAAAAACTATAATACTACGATTACAATAAAACGTCAACTTAATAAATTTTTATTATTGTTTTAAGATAACGTTTTTTAAATAATAAATAAATAAACTTTATTATATTTAATAATTTATTTAGTTAAAAATATTTTTTTACATCTACAAACTAAAAATATAAATCTTAAAGTCAATATTTATGTGGACGTAATTATTACACGTAATATATATAATATTTATAACAATTAACAAATTATTAGTTTATATATTAAATTGTATTTTTCATTATTGATTATTAAGTTAATTTTATATTTACTAAAAATAATTGTAATTACCTTACAAAGTTTAGTTAACCAACATTTAGAAAAATTAACATTAGTTAAAAATATTAGTTTTTTTAATATAATAAAAAGATTTTTAAAAATTATGTTTTAATGTAATGCTATTGTAATAACAATAACTTCCTCTCGTTTAAAGTTTGTACAAAAAAATCAAAACTTTTAATATAATTTTACTAAATTTAGTTTTTGATTTCAAAATATATAAAAATTAATACTCATATAAAAAGTTCTAAATAAAATTTTATATTACATTAATTATAACATTTTCAAAACAGTTTTACATTTTTTTAATACAAAAAATGTATCTTTTTATTAAGAATAATAAAAAACATTTTTTTATTTAGTGTAAAGTTTATAATAGTGATTATGTAGCAAATTAAATTATATATTTTAAGCATTGGTATTATTTACATATTTTAAATACATTTTTTAATTAAATAAAAAAATTAATAGATTTTTAATTTTAAAAAATAATAGTTTATGTCTGGTCTAAATCTAAACTCAGACAATTAATTTTAGTACAATCAGTACACTACAAATAACTATCTTATTTTAAAAGTAATAAAAAAACATTAACTTTATATAATGAGAACTCTACACATTAACAAATAATAATAATAATAATAATAATAATAATAATAATAAGTACTATTAATTTAAATATTTGTGTTTATTTGAAATGGTATTATTTTAAAAAATAATTTAAAATTTAAAATTAATAAAAATAATTAAATTAATTGAATAACATTTTAATAAATTCGATGTGCAGTAACTCAATTAAAAATTATGCATGTATAAATAATAATAATAATAATAATAGTAATAATAATAATAACTAGCATATAATAATGTGCAATAAAATTAAAATTGTAACAAAAGTTTTTAAACATAGTTAAATTTAAAAAAATTGTACAAACATAATTCCAGCCAATAAAAATCTTTATATATATATATATATATATATATATATATATATATATATATATATATGTTTAAAAACTTTTGTTACAATTTTAATTTTATTGCAAATTATTATATGCTAGTTATTATTATTACGATTATTATTATGATTAATACATGCATAATTATTAGTTGAGCTATTGCACATTAAATTAAACACATCTTTTAAAAAATTAAACAAATGATAACAAAAATAATATAATTTTACCTTACACTTAAAGGTTTCAAAAAACCGCCGTTTATCTTAACAACAAAATTAAATTAAAAAACTAAATTATTATTATTATTAAATGTAATTCTATTATAATAAATTAAAATTTTGTCTAAATCTTAAAAAATAAATACTTAAAATATATATATATATATATATATATATATATATATATATATATATATATATATATATATATATATATATGTTTTTAATATGTACAAATAATAATAATAATAATAATAGTGTCATATTAAACAAAGTTTATTTAATATTTAATAAAATATTGATAAAACATTGTATCTCGGAACATTCTTTATTGAAATGGAATAAATTAACAACAAAAACTGGAATAATATAATTTTAATAAAGTTAAACATATCATTGCTTCTAAAATTCTTAGTAGTTGGACGGATGTTAAGTCTCGTTTCCCGGATATCCGGGTGCATATAGATCATGCCAGTAGTGATAGGACCAATAAACCTCTAGTATTGCCTAGATCCATTTGTCCGAAACTATCGGCTATTCCCTTAGTGCAACTAACTCCATTGACTTCAGATGAATGCCCCCAGGATTTTCCATCAACGCTCCGGAGCCAAGTCCATTTTCTCCATCGAATAAAAAGAATAGGACCCATTCTTCCACCAATACCTCCCCCTAAAAGTATATTATACTAATGCTTGCAGTCTTTATAATAAACTCAGTGAGTTAAGTCTATTAGCTCTGACTGCTAAACCGCATTTAATTGGCATTACTGAAACCTGGCTATCGGAAGATGTTCTCGATAACGAATTGCTAATCCAAGGCTATAGCATCATCCGGTCGGATTCAAAGCGATCTAGATGTGGTGGCTGTCTTTTTTATATTCACGATAGCCTAACCTATACCCTTCTACCTTCCTCAGCCTCTACTAATTTAGGCTTTGATCTCCTCTCTATCTCTATTTTTCTCTCATCTGGCGACCACGCTAGATTTTCTATCCTTTATAGACCCCCTTCCCTCTCTGAAGCCTCAAATTCTGCTTTATTGCAAGAACTCCAGTCAGTTTGCAACTCCCCCATAAGTTTCAAGTGTTGATGGGCGATTTTAATGCCCCTACCATCACTTGGGATACCCTGTCCAGTCAGGGTAACCCCTTTGACTCTAACTTTCTCCAATTCTGCATTAAAAATGCCCTTTTTCAAAAGGTTTCCTCTACCACTAGGCATAGAACGGGCTGTAGCTCTTCCTGCTTAGACTTAGTTCTCACCAATTTTTCTCATGTAATTGACTACGTCTCCACTCTGCCTCCATTAGGTAAGAGTGATCACTCCGTCTTGGCTTTTAAAGTCTATCTCCCTAATTCAGCTCACATCGCCAACCCTCGTTCAGCGCTTATTCCGGATTTCAGTAATGCTAACTTTGAAGGTTTAAGGAACTATTTTAAAGGTTTTAAATGGGTTTATTCCTCTTCCGACGAGGTAGACAATTTTTGCGAATATTTCTCCAACACCATCAAGTCGGGAGCTAAACTTTTTGTCCCTCTCAGAGCGCCTTCCCGACCGTCGAATAAGATACCGCAACGTTTCATTAGACTCATTAAACTCCGTAATCGCGAGTTCTATAAGTGGAAATCAACCAACCTCCCCTGTTTTTATTATCAATACCTCGATTTACGTAATAAATGTGCTTGCAGCCTTTCCCGGCTCAAACATCGCAGAATTAATAGCATCCTTAATAAAGCTAAAACAGATAAGAGTTTGCTATTCAAATTCATTAAGAATAAACGAGGGAACCCAAATTCTCTTCCACAACTTAAGGATTCCCACGGATCTCCTCTTCCTTTGCCTGAAGTATGTAACACCTTCAGCCAATACTTTCAATCCGTCTTCAATACGGATTTCGTTGGTAACCCTACCACCAGTCTCTCTCTTTTATCCGGTTCTCCCTCATCACCCCGGAGATTGTCCGCAATCTCCTTCTCAAATTAAAATCTTCCTCTAGAGGCTCAGATGAAATATACCTGAGAGTCCTCAGAGAATGTGCTGCTGAGACAGCTCCTGCTCTTGCGTATTTGTTTAACCTTTCCCTAAAACAAGGCAAGGTCCCTTCAGTTTGGAAATTAGCTTACATAAGGCCGATCCTCAAAGCTGGATGTAGATTTAAGGCCGAGAGCTACAGACCTATTAGCATCTTGTCTGCTCCCAGTAAAATTATGAAAAACAATTAAGTCTCACCTAATAAATTTTATATTCAATAATAACCTCATTAACCCTGTTCAGCATGGATTTATGCCCTCTAAATCCTGCCTCACTAATCTACTAAAATTTACCAATAGTATCACTAGAATGCTGGAGTATTCTCATTCGATTGATGTCATCTACTTTGATTTCTGCAAAGCATTTGATAAAGTACCCCACTCAGCATTATTGAATAAATTGAGAGCCTTTGGGATTAGCCCGCTTCTCCTCGATTGGATAACGGACTTTCTCTCCAATCGGCAATTAAGCGTAAGATTAGGTGATATTACTTCCGCTGCTGTAAACATTACCTCAGGTGTCCCTCAAGGATCCGTCCTTGGTCCTTTATTATTTATTATTTATATCAATGACCTACCTGCTGTTGTTCGTTCTGACATCTTGTTATATGCTGATGATGTCAAGATTTGGAATACCAATCCTGAACAACTTCAACTCGATATTTTAAGTATCTACAATTGGTCTATAGCAAATGCGCTTCCTCTGAATTTTTCCAAGTGTAATCACTTCTCCTTGGTAAATATTCAGGCAATACATTTAGAGCGCCAGATTCTTCCCCCATCACTCGAGTTAATTTAATCAAGGATCTAGGGGTTACATTTAATCAATCCCTAGACTTTTCAACGCATCACAGGATAGCAGCCTCCAAGGGGTTCCAACTCACCACGTTCTTTAAACGTAATCTTGGGAACGTCCCGGTGAGTTGTACACGGTTACTCTACCAACTTTACATTAGACCCCACTTAGAATATTGTATCCAAGTTACATCCCCCTACCTAAAAGCGGATATTAAGATTTTAGATAAAGTACAGCGTAGGTTCACAAAGACCTCTAGGCAGCTCAAGAACGTTAGCTATACAAACCGATTAAAATCTCTCAAACTCTTTCCATTGCAAGATAGGAGGCTCCGGGGCGATCTCATCTTAGTTTATAAATTATTAAGGTCAGATGGTGCCGAACTCCCTTTTATACTCGCGAACGATTCTCGAAGGGGCACCCTTTTAAGTTATCCAAACCTAGAGTAAGATCCCGGTTACGTTTAAACCATTTCTCGTATAGGGTTATTTCCGCGTGGAATCTTCTACCTAGCCATGTTGTTTCAGCTCCTTCCATCGACTCCTTCAAATCAGCATATGACAACTATTTTCTCCATGAATATATTTAATTTCATAATTCTGTTTTTACAGCTTTATTATATTTATATACATAATCTTTGAGATTTATTTTGCCGATATTTGATATTTTGAACCGAGTACAAAAAGGAGTTTCCTCCTACATAACTCGTGATTTTACCTGATTACCTGATTACCTGATAATGTTTATAATTAAATAAAAGTATTTTACTTTATTAATAAACATTTTACAATATTATAAATAATTATTTAATAATACCGTAAATAATTACAAATTTTAATAAAAAAAAACACTTTTTTTAACTCGAAACGTTTTATTGTTTATACTTTTAACTTAATTATGTTAAAATATTAATAACAACTAATATATTTATTGTATTTAAATATAAAAAAAGTGTATTAAAATCATTAATTGGTAAATTTTGCGGAAATAGTAATTTATTCTAAGCAAAAATCACTTAAAAATTACAATCTTTTATTATAAATAATTTTAAAGAATAAATTAGATAAACAATATTCTGAATTTATTGTATAATATTTAGAAAACATTAATTTTATTTTTAATTTTATTTTTTTATTAATTAAAATTTTATATAATATAAATTTTAGTTTAAATTTAAATTTATAATTTTAGTTGTTATTTATTAATTAATATCTTAAACTTGAAAGGACCTAGATATTTACGTGCTTTTGCCAATTATGTTACTTTCACGTGTTTATCCTTTCTTTACTAAAAATCAGCGTGCAGTGATGAATAAAATTGGCTTCTTGCATTTTAAATTTTATTCTTTTTTAATGAATTCAGTTTACAGTACTACAGTGAAAATTAGTGATACAAATATAAATAATATTCCTTCAGTGCCTGCTACAAAAAGTATTTAAATTTTTTATTGCTTCATATATATATAATTATATTTTAAGTAAATTTTATTTTGCCTACTGGCAAATACTAGTTAATTTTATTATTATTTTTAGCTGAATATCTTCAAAAACTATTACTTCAAGTACCCCAAAGTCCAGCCAACTCAAAATTACTGAAAGTTGCCGTTGTTGGTTGCCCTAACTCTGGGAAATCGACATTGGTGAATTTACTTACAAAATGGAATGTTTGTGCTGTTGCAGGTAAAGCTCACACTACACGTTCAAAGCAAATGGCAGCATTAGTTCAAGATGATACGCAAATAGTAAATTGTAGTTTTTATTCTGAATGATTTTTCAAATCAGGGCTAGTTTAATATTGGTTTATGTAATATTTTTATTACTAATATTAATTTTTATAATATTAAACTGGTATTTAGTGTTGATCATTAAAATGTACCTATTATGTATTATTCATTTTCATTCATTTATTTTTGTTAGTGACGTGATCACCTCTTCATTATTTTCCATATATAGCATATAAAAAAATCGAATTCGACGGCTTGATAAGTGTAAACGTAGAAGTTTCTTGGCTGGTAGACGGCATCCTTGTAATGTCGCCAGTTAGTAAAGATTGACGAGGCCGCCTGATTTTTGTCAGGGTTATCTTTCTTAGCTTAAGGGCTACATATGGTATACATATATCTTAAGATGCCTTTAAGTATTCTGGGTGTATGCTTGCACACACCCGCCGAAGCGATAGCCCAGTTATACCACTGTACACTTGATCTTTGTTATTAATCTAGATGCCTTTCACCATCTAGTCCTGGATGCACCACGTGGAGGACTAACAGTTAGGAATATCACAATTATTGGAAATTGAGACTTTATAAGCATTACTCAAGTCCTCTGGATCATTAGCATCTTGTTACGTATTATTGTTATCAATGATTTTTAAATTATACAAATTTGATTTTTTATTTCGATTACTAGAAGCGTCAAGTTAAAATAATTTCAAAATGTTTTGAATGTGTAAATGTAATCGTTTTTATCTATTTAATACTTAACCATTTTTTGGTTTTATTAACATGTATTTAAAGGTTTTCGTTGATTTACCTGGACTGGTTAATAAAAACAAACTTTCCAAGTGAGTAGTAACAAAATTATTTGAAAATTGCATTAAAAGATTTAATTTAGAAAAAACGTTTATCCGTGATCCGCATTCAGCAATTTTTGATGCTGATTTAAGTACGTTATTATCTTGTTTGAAATTGTTCTTAATTTTATTATTTTACTTGGTAAACAGTTTTTTAATGTAAATGAACAAGTAAAAGAACTTGTATATAAATCTATATTTACAATATAATTGTACTTGATGGATGTCATTATTCGGTGGTAATAAGTTTTGGAATTTAATTTTTTATCTAATAATGTACATTTTTATACAAACCATATTTTATATTTACAATAAACATATGGAACTGACAGGCGTTTTTTTTGTGACGTCATTACTGTTTGTAAGAATTGACAAGGCTGTTTGATTTTCTGTTCGTATTTTTCGTAATAAACGAACAACAACAAAAGTTGGTGGCATTAGTTCCAAATTCACAAAACATCCCGAATTCCTATACAAAGAGGTTACCGGATGCGAATTGAACTTGGAGAAAATAAATGAAGTTTTGTAGCTAGAGCACCACTTCCTTGCGACGACGCCAGTGTTTATAGGAATTGACGAGGCGATCTTTGGAGAAAAAGGGGGTTAACGTCGGTTGACAGGTCCACAAGCCTAACAGGCTTCATATGGTAAATGGATACTTTGAGAAACCTTTTAACTATCTTGGGTGTATGCTAGCATCTATTCACTGGGCGGGAGTTCAGTGAAAACCCAGTTATACCTCTGAATTCGGTCCTGCAATAAGTGAAGTTTGGGGTGTTAATGATTTTAAAGATTTCACTTATTCTTGTAAAATGTCTATTTCTAATAATTGTGATATCTCTGACTTCTTTATCCTAGCGTATTTTGGAGTAGGTGCATTCAATCACTCAGACTAACATATTATGAATCGAGTGTACAGCGGTATAACTGGGCTTCCGCTGTAGCGGGTGGTTGCAAGCGTTTACTCAGAGTACTTAATAAGTATCTGAAGGTATACGTATGCCACATGCATCTGTTGGGCTAAGAGAGATGACTTTGATAAAAAAGGTTAGGCGACCTTGTCAATATTTTTTAACAGTAGCTCCGTCACAAGGTTTCCATCTACTATTTGTTACGCTTATCAAACCATCGAAGTCGATTGTTTAATATGCTGTACAAATATGAAGATAATGAACTCTAGTGCTAATTTTGTACGCTGTCTAATCTGAGTTTAGGATGTATATATAGCTGTGAAACCATATCCAACTAGACTCGACTCTGACACTCTATCTACCCAGTTACCTCAGAATTGCAACAATAATAACTTTGGATATTTTTGGTTATCTAGTACTTATCGTCGTCGATGTGGGTCATAAATATTCTCGTTTACAGCTGGATTATGAAGTTATGAAATTGCTACATTTTTTTGAAGATAAACCATCTGTACTTGTTTTGAACAAGGTAGTTAATTATATATTTTGTTACATTTATCAAAACGTTTTTAACAACTATTTTACAACGAAATACTGGATTACTGTTTCTATTTGAATTTATCGTTAAAGTATAATGCAAATATATCGCACAATTAAATACTGACATATTAGTATATTTTTTATTGTACTGTAGCAGTCAATTATGGAATAATTGGATAGTCAAAAATTATGGTATATACAGATAACCGAACATTAGAATTTATTTATTTATTAAAAAGAAACAGTAATAACGTTTAAATGATGTATTATGTTTATGAAATTTACATATTAAAACTTGATTTACATAGTTTATATAGTGACATGATAACCTCGTTCCTACAATTGTAGATTATATCGAACGATTGCTTCCCCATTGATAGACGACATAACTGTTCACACAGATTGACGAGGTTGCCCAATTTTTTGTGGTCGTCTCTCTGAGTCTAGTAGACACGTATGTATACGTTCGTATTGAAATACCTTTTAAGTGTCTTGGATCTATGTTTACAGTCATTCGCCAATGTGAAAGTCTAGTTATACCATTGTGCACGGAGATACGGAATTATGAACGTTAGCATTATTAAAAATTGAAACTTTAGTAGCATAACTTAAATTGCTAAGATTATTGGCATCTCTATCTTACAGTAACCGTCTAAAAGGTCTTGCTAACAAGTATTTGTGTCCAATTTTACACCATACATTTCATTAGATCGATAAATTGGGAAAGAAACGAGTCCGGTTGTTGGACATTACACGCAATTTGACTGGCGGCGTTGTTGGCGGTGTTCAGTCGTCTTTCGACAAATATTCGGCCAGATTTGAGCGACGAGCCAAGATGTCGCCTCGGGCTCATCAACTTATTCCGCCTAGTGAAATCATTTTTGCTCATTTGCCACCAGTTTGTCACGAAGTTGTCAATAAATTTTTGAATCATTTGGTCAATTTGCAACGCCAATTGGCTTCTAAGCAATTCGATTTATTGTCAACTCCATCTGTCGATAAAATTGAGCATTGCAATCAAACAATTCAAACGTTAGACGTCACAGCATCGGAATCAAAATCTGAGTTGGTTGTTCATACAACCGGTGCAATAATGAATTACGGTAGTTTATTTTGTCATAAGGGTTAAATGTTTGACATTATTGTCCAATGGTTTTTCTTGAACAAATGAACGTCAAAGTATTAGTGCGGGATCAAAAACATTGTCATTTAGATTAAAATTATGTTTTAAGTGAGATTTTAAGTTATCTTGTGTCTTAAACTACAAGATTACTGCGATTAATTGATTAATCCATAGTCTCTTGATTAGAGTAAAGTTATATGGAGGGCGGGATCAACGATAAAACTTGTCTATCCTGGTTTTTCCGCATTACGTAATGCTTATGAAATCTAAATTTCTAATAATGATAATAACCCTGTTTCCATACCTCAATTTGATACATTCTGGACTTAGACTAGCGCAGCGGTTTAACTGGTCGTCCGTTTTAGCAAATAGGTACAAGCGTACACTTATAGTACTTAGATGGTATACATATACTATATGTTGAGCTAACAGAGTTATTTGACAAAAAATCAGGCGCTTTTGTTGATTTTTATAGACAATCACACTATCAAAAATGCCGTTTTTCAGTCAAGAAATATATTTAGTCTGTTACGTTTGTTATGCCTACCAAACCGTTGGAGTCACTGATCCGAATAAATAAATTAATTAAAGGTTTAGTATTGATAACATTAATGCTCCGGGGTAGTCTACCGTTACTGCGCTCGAATTTGGACATCGGTGGGCATGGGTTCGAATCCCACCACCGGCACTAAAATGTTGGCCCACGTTGGGCTTCGCTAAAATGTCCACTGCTGAAAGATGTTTCTTGTAAAACATTCGAAGTAATAAACCTAAAGTAAAAAATAGTAGTAGTTCATGGCTAGCTTTAATATATTTAATGTGCTTTTAATCAAACATTTTGTCAAGTTGTAATAATTAAAATTATTCTAAAACTCAAATCTAGACGATTCTTTTTTGAAAGATCGTGAAATTTCATTGTCCGAGAGAGTGGATATTGATACATATTTTACAAAGTACTCTCCACGATCTCCCGATCGTCAGCTTGTCGAAAATGAATCCAATCGCCAACTTTCAGTTCGAACAAGTTCCGAAGATGTACAAATAGAACAAGGTTTGAAGGATTTGGCTCAGTCTCAAAACGAACTCCAGCTATTGACCGAGGCTAGTGTGGATTCGATGCTCGAGGAATTGAAAAATCAGTTAGTGTTGAAAACTGCGACACTCGAGCAAGTTGCCGAACGCCGCAAACGTTGGCTGGAAGTCTCACGTCGAGTGAAGGGAATGACGCAATGGAAAAAATTTAACGAAGTGTTTATGATTTCGTCGTTTGACCTGGTTGGCATAAACCGATTGCGAGTAAGTATTTGCCTTCTGTCGATAAAAATATCTATTGTTATGATAAAAGCTCGTGTGTGGTTGCGAATGTTATATTACAGTTGATTGTGTTGAAAATTTTACATTTTTTTATACTCTTATAAATCAAATTGGTTTGTGTAGTATGCATAAAATATTATTTGTTTATTATTTATTATAATGTAAATTTTTGATGGTACGGAAACTGTTTACTGAAAAATATCATTGAAATTAGTCAAAGTTTTTCTATCGGTAATTAATGAAGACTAATTTTGGACTTGTTTGTAGGATTATGGAATTATAATGTTTATTGAATCAATGCTTGATTTTAAGGACATTAGTAGCCTTTATTTTTCTAAGCAGTTCCGATGAAAATATTACCAAAATAGAGCAGAAACGGAAAGTACAGTAGTATATGTATATTTTTCTAAAAGTTGATGAGTGCAGGTACGTAGCAAATGTTTTTAAGCAAATGTCAATATATCTAATTATTTGGTTTTTAAAGTCTATCTTCAACATAAAATTAAGTCACCTTATCAATTGTTGTAATTAGTGGCGCTGTCACAAAGATGAAAACTTTACATTTAGGTTTAATATAATTTCTCCATATTTGCTACACATTGTGTATTTTTTTGTTTGAAAAATTTAAAGTTAATTATTTGAAATGCATGACGATTTTCGAAATAAGGAGAAAACGACCTTGTCATTTAATATAGTGTATTTTTTAATTAAGAAATAAACAAAATGTTAAATATTGTGGTTTTTTGTTTGTGAAAAGGTTAAAGTATTTGTTGGTAGATTTATCTAGATTTTACTGATTGATCGTATTAACAGAAATCGTAGGGTGAAAATTTTAGTTTCCTATTCTAGGTTATTTAACCGTGCAATATCACGCTTGTAAATGATAATATACCTGAATATTTGAGTAATGCTTACGAAGTTTCGATTATTAATAATGGTGATATTCCTGAGTTCATGCTTCTTATATAGTGCACTCTGAACTTGGGCTAACAGATCAGGACTAAGTATACAGTGGTATAACTGGACTTCCGTTTGAACGGATGGGTGCAAGCATACGTCTAGAATATTTTAAAGGTACCTTAAGATATGAGTGTATCCAGGCATAGCTTTTAGAATAAAGAAAGCAACCCTGACTAGACATCAAACAGTTCCCTTAATTATTATGAACGGTAGAACCGTTATAAGGATACCGTTTATTAATTAAGCAACTTTTTTATGCTTATTGTACATGTGAGGTTTTTTATAAATTAAACGTTCGGAGGCAATCGTTTTTACATTCCGTGCAATTACAAGAAAAATAAAAAGACGATTACGTATAATCTAAATTTGATTGTTTAAGGGCCAGTTACTTACTTTTATTCTTAAATCTGTTAATTTTTTATTGCACATTTATCTAATGTTTTACTTGTAATTTAGGATTATTTGGTTTCCCGGGCATTGCCTAATAAATCCTGGATTATGCCGTTAAGTATGGTTACCGATCAAGAGCCATCGGAACTTGTGCGCATGTGTGTGTGGGCCCAATGTTTGCAATCATTGAGAATGGAAATTCCGTATCGCTTAAAAATTATAGTTGATGATTGTGACAAAATTAAGGAAGCGGATGGAGACGACCGAATTTATGTTCATGCACGTTTACAATGTGAAAGTGAACGGCATTTGGTTTGTTGCTTTTTAAAATGATTATTGTATTAGATACTGATTTCGGTCATAATCTTAAAAGCAATATTGCCTTTATGTAAATCAATTATCAAATCAAATGATAATGTTTGTATCTTAGTTTTAAGTGGTATATATATCACATACTTTTGGCAAGTTTTTTAAAAACATACTAGTGTGATTATTTTGAAATTTAAGACTTTTGTAAAACGATTCCAATTGGGTAGCATAATCATTTTTAGAATTTGAAGATTCAAGAGCTAAATATTTGGGATCATGTACATCAAAACCAGAATGGTCTTGCATAAAGCAACCAAGGAGATTAAAAATGAGCTTTCATAGAATTCAATTATATATTTTATCATATTTATGTCTACTTTTTATATTTCCAGGCTGAAATAAACAATGATGCATATTTTAATTTTTAAATTGCGAGTGATAAGTTATGACGATATTTAACAGCATGTGTTTAATTTGTTAAACTAATTGAAAACAATGTCCATTTATTTTATAAGGCACTAAAAAGTACAAGAACATTGAGGTTATACTTTCCCGTTAAAGGTAAAAGATTATTGCTAATTTTTGTAGCGATTATTAACAAATCTTGATTAATTTTTGAGTGATCTAATTATCATTCTATTATGATGATGGATTGGTAAATAAGATATTTTTTGTATTGTGTAGGTATTCCAGTTTATATTAATATGCTGGTCCTGTTTAATGACTAGATAGTCATTATTTTACTTTTTGTACTATAGATATACGTTTGTCAATGGAGCTTGTATATGTTAAATGTTTTTTGTGATTATATATATATATATATATATATATATATATATATATATATATATATATATATATATATATATATATATGGTGCTTGGTCTGCTGGACAAACTATTAAAGAAATTGCAGCTGCAACGAAGCTCGAATTGATGACTATGTTTAGAAATGATACTGTGGTAAAATTGAGCGCTGAACTAATGAAGATACCTAAAAAAGTTAGAAGAAAATTGAAAACAGCCAAAGACTTTTCTGACGTCTTTCCTCATTTTAGCGAAGATAAAGAATAAATATAGAACATATTTTTGGCATGTAAATATCGTTTTGTACATATTATATTTTTTGACTTTTAAATGAAATTAATTTTACTAATACGTTTAATTTTGTAATCTTCATTTTTTTAAGTTTCTTACGAAAGTGAGACCGTTTTTTAGTATTTCCATTAATACTTAGCACTGGAATTGATTTGCAAGTCATTTGTCATATCTAGAATATTTTTAAAACGGTAATAATATAATATAATAATATATATCGTTGCTAATGATCCTGAGGATTTGAGTAATGCTTATAAAGTCTCAATTTCCAATGATGGTGATATTCCTGACTGTTCGTCCTCTACGTGGTGCATCCTGGACTAGGTGCCCCTAGGCATCTAGACTAATAACAGCAGGGTCCGAGTGCACAGCGGTATAACTGGGCTTCCGCTACGGCGGGTGGGTGCAAACATACACCCAGGATACTTAAAAGGTATCTATGGGTATACGTATACCATATGTAGCCCTTGGGCTAAGGGAGATAACCCTGACAAAAAATCAGACGGCCTCGTCAATCTTTGCGAACAGTGGCGACGTCACAAGGATGCCGTTTACTAGCCAAGAAACTTTTTGTTATTCTTCCACGTTTGTCTACGCTTGTCAAGCCATCGAAATCGATCGTTCTACATGTCGTATAAATATGGGAAATAATGAAGAGGTGACCACGTCACCAACCAAAATGAATGAATGATATCGTTGCTGCAGTTATTAAAGTTAACCTTTATAAAAGTTTTCATTTGTATGCTTTAAAAGTCACTGCTTTTCTATAAATAGGTGTTAATTAAGACGGGATTGCTTGGTAATAAAATTTAATTGTTTGAATATAAATAATGTAAAGTAAAGGGTAGTTTAACATATTTTGTGCTTAAGAGCGTTTAATAAATTAGGTCCTGGATAACAGTAGAGAAATGGATGATTGAAGTGTACAACTGACAAATTTTACTCCTGATTTTAGAGTGATAACCGATGTCCTGACCCCGGGTGGATGTTTACCATTTCACTTAACCGGTCTATAAATGGCAACGATCTCTAATCAGGTTTGCCAGGGTACGCAGATCTGTCAGTGGGTAGACTTTATAGTACTCCTTTTTTGGTGCCGGGGTGGTCTAGCGGTACAATGCTCGATTTAGATGGGTGGGCTTAGGTTCGAGTTTCACCACCGGCACTAAAGTGCGGGCCCACATTCAGCTTTGCTAAAATTTGTTTTCCGTAAAACATTCAAAATAGCACATATAAATAAGTTCTTTTTCATAAAACGCACAAACAAATATTGAAAGTTAGAAATGCTTATGTACATCTTACCGTTGTATTACACGAATCCTCAATTGATTAATTATTTTAGTCCGAGTGTATACAAATTAATAATTGCAAGTAACAAGTAAAAAATGAAAAAGTGGTACTCAGCATGCTTATTTTAAACAATATAAAACTGTCATGAGTAGAATTTAAACAAAAGAATTATTGCATAAATTAAATCGGGTGAGGTGCGCGTCACACTATACCTCTCATGTGGCGCTGTTTCATATTTTCTCTTTTGAAGATAATTATGTATTTACATTGTAATTTTTTTAAAATATTTACTTTAACTACTTCGAATATTTTACGGGGAATATCTTTCAACAGTGGAGATTTTAGCCCGTGCTTGGTGCCGGTGTTGAAATTTATATCAATACTCGAGGGCTGTACTGCTTAACCCCGGCACAAAACTTGCTTTATTACTACTATTGTATATTTGTCATTATGCTTACTTTCTATCATTTTTGAATATTTCCCATTATCCTCTGATTTTTCATTTTCAAATTTATTTCTTTGATATAACTCCCTTTACCTCACCTCAATTTTCTATTCTCTTCCCGATAATTTGAGATACATTAGATCTGAGGAACAAAAAGTGTATATCTTAATCAACTTGTGTACAAATAACTATCTATTAACTAAATTATTATTACAAAACCCTTTGCTTTAAAAAAAATAAGCATGGGGCAATAAGATAACAATTACAGCAAAAAATAACAAGAACAAAGTCTCGTAGTTCAAAGAGAACATGAGACAACAAAATGTTTCCATGTATTTGAACATTCTGTTAAACGTTTTGCTTGTGCCCATGAAACATTCATTTCAATTAGATCTTCCCGAATAGTTCTTAGCCAAGTTTTCTTGGTCTGCCAACCTTTCTTTTACCATTTACAATTGTCCATTCCAAAACCGTTCTTGCTGGTCTTACGGGCGGTAAACGTAGAATTTGACCAAGTACTTTTCTTTGTCTAATTGTAATGATATCATGGAGTGAACGAGAGTCAGTTCTTTTCATGATCTCATCATTTGAAATGTGATCGTGCCAGGTAATTTTTAAAATACTTCTAAGACACCGGCGATGAAATACATTCACCATCTTATCAATCTTGTCCGTACGTTTCCACGTTTCATTCCCATATATTGCCGTAGGAATGATTATTGATGCGTACAAACGAAGTTTTGTCTTCAGGCGAATTGAAGAACATGACCATATTGGTTTGAGTTTATTGAAGACTGACATCACCTTTCCAAGTCTGGCTTTAACATCAATTTCGGTTTTTCCGTCTTTACTAATAATGCTTCCCAGATATGTAAAGGAACCAACAGTATCAATATTTTGTTTACTAATTTTGATGGGCAAATCATTGTTTGACTTAGTGCACAACACTTTTGTCTATAAACAATTAATCCATAAGCCGATACTGGAACTTATATCACTGAGACGTGTTGTCATATTTTGCATCATTTCTGGTGTTTCACTGAGTAGACTAGTATCATCTGCAAAATCCAAATCCGTTAATCTGCCTTGGTTCCATTTGATACCGTAAGACAAATTATTCATGGATTGAGTCATAATAAAATCAATTACCAGAAGAAACAAAAACGGTGACAAAATACATCCTTGACGTACTCCCGTGACAATTTCGAACATAGCAGTATGACCACTTTTTGTTCGAACACAGCAACTTGAATTTTGGTATAGCGAACGCATAATTTTGACATATTTTAACGGTATTCCGTAAAACTTAACGATTTACCACAAAGATTCTCGATGAACACTGTCAAAAGCTTTCATAAAATCAATAAAATTGATTGTAAGTGATTGTTGAAATTCTTGACTTTGCTCAATAATGTTACAGAGGGTCAGTATTTGTTCAATATAACTTCTTCCTTTCCGAAAACCTGTTTGTTGTTCTCAAATATGTTTATCTACTGCATTACTTAAGCGATTTAATATTACTTTGCAAAACACCTTACCAGGAACAGACAATAATGTTATTCCTTTTTTGGGAAGAGTAACAATTACTCCTTTCCGCCAATCATTTGGAACTTGTTTATTATGCCATATAACATTAAATAAATAAGCAAGCTCACTTGCTACAACATCACCTCCATGTTTGAGCATCTCTGCAGTTATCTCGTCAAGTCCTCCTGCCTTATTGTTTTTCAACCTTTGAATTGCATAAATCACTTCAGTTACAGAAATGTCATCAATGCATATTTCCGGATTTTGAGTCACATTCATATCATTATCATTATCAAAATCTATGAGAGTATTTGGCACAGGCTGATTAAGTACTTTTTTAAAATGTTCTATCCATCTAGATGATTGCTTATCATTTGTTAGAAGTAAACGACCATCTTTTCTTTTGATTGGAATATCGGTGTTGTTTCTAACTCCCGACAATTGTTTTACAATTTTATACAGAGTCTTGGAATCATTTTTTGCTGCTGCCTTATCTGCTTCTCTGCATCTGTTTTCTAACCAATCATTCTTATCTTTGCGGCAGCTTTTTTTAACCTGTTTATCTAAAGTTCTATATTTATCATCAAATATTTTCCAAATAACAGGATTGTTAGATTGATCTCTCTTTAATTTTGTTTTTTTTCTGAGATCAATTAAATTCCAGGAGACTGATGAAATCCATTGTTTCTTTGTAGAGTGACATCTTCTACCTAGCACATTTGCTGCACAGTTTGTAATTGTTTTAAAAAACAATTTCCATTGATCATCAGACTTTTCTACCTTTAACTAAAAGTTAAAAATAATTTAAAATTCTGGTAAAAGGTGTATAAATAACCGATTTAACATTATATATATATATATATATATATATATATATATATATATATATAACGACAAAGCACATGTAGTTAAGTTTATTAGATAATATTTTACAGGCGCGCATCACGCTAGACGTTTCTTCAAACTATATTAATCTTTTTTTCTCTTCTTGGTTGAAGACTGTTGCACTGTTTTTGCATTGTAATACGTAACTTGTTTCAATATTATTTTCAAAAATTTTTTAATTTTAACTGGTTTTCTATTATTATTGACTTTCACAATCTACCTTGATTTTGTTTTAGTTTCAAAATTTTGTACTGTAACTAATCTCCCTTTATCTCACCATTCTTATTTTCCCCTGAAAATTTTAGACAATTTAAGAACCGAGCACTAAAAAGCGTTTTGGCCTACTCAGTTTGTATACAATTCTAAAATCCTGTTTTAATATTAATCATGCGCACGTTTATATTCTAATTAATTAAACATTATGTCACTTTTTATCATATAGTAGATACTTTTTAATAGAAAAGAACGCGTATATGCAAAAAATCGTAATTATCATTTGTATGCTATTATTTTTACATTAATTAATTAAATTTTTATACTAGTAACATTTTTAAATACTATATTTTTGTAAAACAAACATTAATTTCTTATAAATAAAATTTAGACAAAAAAACAATTACTATAATATTTGTTAAAAAACAATTATTTTAGTATATATATATAATTATATATATATATATATATAATTTTAATGTATTATGCTAAAAAATTGTTTAAAAGTTTGTTTATTTATATTATTGAGGCCTCATAAGGATTGTGTATTTTTTAAACGTGTTCAATTTTCTCTAAAATTTCCAATAATTATAAAATATTAACTAATGTTTTTTTAAAAGTTGGTTTTTATTTAAAAAAGGATTGTTACAAATTTTATTTTATGTAATTTTAATACTTGTACTTTTAATTAACTGTTAAAAAATAAGATTTTTAAAATTTTACATGTAGTTAGGTATTAAGTTTTCGTAATAATTATATTTTATACTTTTTTAATTTTTAATTTTAAATATTATTTTGTACGTATTCGTATAAAATTGATGAGATTATAGCCTTTAATTTTAAACAAAATATTTTAGTTTTAATAACAATTGAATTATTAAAAATGAGAATTTAGTTTTTAAAGTATGTGCTTTTAAGCCGTTTATTGTATTATTTTTTTATTTAAAAAGGTAATGTTTTTTTAATATTTTATAAATAGTGATAAATTAATTTTTTATGTTTAAGTCAAAATAATTTTTATTCGTATTAAAATATATTTATTACATTCTGAAATTTATTTGCATAATGTTATATTATTATTTTTTATTTTTAGGAATTAATCATAGTATATTTAATTATTTAAAAACATTTGCAAAATGTCTAAGGTGTTTGTAGAGTATCTTTTATATGATGGAATGAACACCGAAGGACAATTGTTTCGTGTGAAAAAAGGTAATTTTATTATTCATTTTATTATTAACAGCAAACGTTGTTCGTTTTATTTTGGATGTTTCGTTAATTGGTAAAGAAGTTAGATTTTTCATAAACTATCCGGTTTCGAACAATCAAGTATTCAAACGAAATCATTACACAGAATTAAAATTGTGCAATCCAACTATAGCTAAGCAATCTTTGGACTGTTTTGATAATTATTTTCAGCTTACAAAATTACATGTTTGCGGTTCTTATCACTTTTATTTTTCTACAAATGGAACATCACCTGAATCTCCAGTTTTTGATAATTCAAATCCAAATATTTCCGGTTCCGGTTATTTAATTGTTGATCCTCATTTTACTCGAAGTGTAAAAACAAATAAATTAGACGGAAAAGAATGTTACTGCGGATGGGATTTAAGTGGTGTCGTAATGCAATCTTATTTATCAAAAAATTTGGGTATATTTAGTCAATGGGAATCTCGTTTGTTTGCGGCTAAAGCTGGAAATTACAACATGATTCATTTTACACCACTACAGGTATAGTAATAAGTATATTTTTACACTAACGTTTTTTTATTTAATTTTTAATTAATACTTATTTTAAAAAAATATGAACAACTTTTTAAATTGGAATATATATATATATATATATATATATAACAGGAATTGGGTTATTCGCGATCTGCGTATTCGTTAAGAGATCAGTTGAAAGTAAATCCTGAATTTACTGATTCTTCTGCAAGTAAAGCAGTTGATTGGGATGATATTGAAAAATTTATTCGTTATATTGAAAATGATTGGTCGATTTTAAGTATGAGTGACCTTGTGTTTAATCATACGTCAAACGACAGTCCATGGCTTCATAAACATCCAGAATGTGCATACAATGTAGTAAATTCTCCACATTTAGCTCCTGCTTATCTACTAGATCATATAATTTGGCGTTTAACGGTTGAAACAAGTTTAGGATTACTAGAGTCACAAGGAATTCCACCTACTTTGAAAAATCCTGATCAAGAGCTTGGAGCCATGTATCATTGGCTTTCAACGCAAATTGAAGACGCTAAATTGTATGAGTTTTTTTTGGCTGATGTTGAAAGTGTTGTGCGTGAATTTTATGAGTGGTTGTGTAAGTATTGGCATTTCAATATATTATAATTTAGTGTGTATGATATAAATATTTTTAATTTATTAGATCGCTGGTTTTATATACTTATGTATAATTGATTTTAGTATCAACTAATTCTCCGGTCGAAACATATTCTTTTACTTCTCATTGCGATACACTTTGTTTAGAAATTGCCGGTCCGAGAAAAGGTTTAAGATTTGGAGCAACTGTTGCTTTTGAACTAGCTCGGAAACAGTATAATCGGGAGCACAATTCTGAGAATATTGTAAATGAAATAATTGCTAAATCTGCTTCGGAATGGTTAAAGACAAAATTATTCGAACTTAATGGAAATAAAAGCGATGAAATTAGATATCATTTGCGTTGTGCCATAGACAATGTTTTAGCTAATGCAAAATATCGATTTTACGATCCACATGGTATGAAGTTGGGTACTGTAACTCTTGACTCGCCAATAATGTGGGCGTAAGTTAATTTTTTGATAAATCTTAGATCAATTAGTTAAATTGATTATCCATTTTGTTGATTTATTTTTTAAACATAAGTTTGTTCATATTTAAAATTTTTAAAGAAATAAATAGATTTTTTAATTGTAAATAGTAATTTAAAAATTATTAATAGATTAATAAAATTGTGCTTGTTATAAGTTTAATTGTCTTGATGTATTGTTTTTTATTGTAAAGTTATTTTTATCATCCAATTCGTGATTTGAAAACAACCAAAGAAGCAGAAAAAGTTTTAGAATCTATAGAAGCTCAAAAAATTATGGCTTTTAATGGTTGGGTTATAAATGACGATCCAATGAGAAATTTTGCCGAATCAAATTCGTTTGTATATTTACGTCGTGAGCTTATAGTATGGGGTGATTCAGTTAAACTTCGGTAAACAAAAATTTAATATTTTGACTTGTACATTTATTTTTATTTAAATAAAGTTAATTTACATCATAAATTTAATTTTATGAAAGGTAATTTTCTTTTTATTATTTATTTTAAACAATCCATAGGTTTTATTTATTAGTTGCTTTTTCTTTTTGATACGAGTTTTTGGACGACCTAGTTAATTATTTTCTGCTCTTATCTATTTAGTTTCTTTTTTAAACCTGGGTAGCTTTTTTAATTTTTTATTTTAATATGATTATTTAATATCTTGATTATATAGCAACAGTTAATATTTTTATTTTTATTTTTTAGTAAAAAGTTGTTATTAGTTACAAACAATTCTTTATGTTTTATTGAAATCTGTAAGGTTTATTATACGATTAATTATTGATTACTAAACAGTAAATATTTTCTAAATGAGTTTTATTTAAATGTTTATTTTAAAAGGTTTGTAAGTTGTTTGAAAATCTGATTGCTTTAAAAAGTTATATGGTTAGTGTTACACTTAACAATTACTATAAACATTTTCTATGATAAACGAAAAAGACAAGAGAATTACTAAATATTAATTTGATTGAAAAATGTATGTTTTTGATTGCTTATCTAGTTATGGTGAAAATCCCGAAGATTGTCCGTATTTATGGGACCATATGGCTAAATATGCCGAACTTACGGCTCGCATATTCCACGCAGTTCGGTTAGACAATTGCCACAGCACTCCGCTTCGTGCTGCTCAGTATATGCTTGATCGGGCCAGAGCAGTTAGACCCGACTTGTATGTGGTTGCTGAATTGTTTACTGGTGGCGAATATGTGGACAACATCTTTATCAATAAATTGGGAATTAATTCTTTGATACGAGGTAATTATCAATTTTTGAAAAAAGGTGATTTTTCGGTAAACAAATATATAATTAGTTGTAATTTAAAATATACTAAAATATTTGTATAAATACAGATACTTAAAAGTGACAATTATTTTAAATATACTAATTTTTTAACTTTATTTTTTATTGAGAAAATAGATCGTACTATGTAAGTGGATAACCCACATTTTTTGAAAATAAAAATAGTTTTTAAACATTATGAGTTATCAGTCTAAACAAAATCTATGGGTTTATACAATAGGTTCTAGTGCGTTTAAATTTATAGAAAAATGCTTGGGATCAATGCCAATTTTTGTTGATGAGTGTGCATATTGACGAAATGCTTGTGCTATTAACTTATCAAAAAAAGGTTTGAAAGACCACAACTTCTCTATCGGTGTGGTACTGTTAGTAGAGCGCGCTAAACTTGAAACTGAGTAAGCATTAGGTTTGAGTTTTACTTCTAGCACTAAATACGGGCCCTAGTTTGGTTTATTACATGGTCCCACTTACTGAAAATGTTTCTTGTAAAACATTCAAACAATAACAAGTAAATAAAATAAAGTATCTAATCACATTTAATCACATTAATATAGAATCGCTTTCGACCAAGGATTGCCGAGATTTGGGCAGTAAGATTAGTCGCTACGGTGTCCTTCGTCCTGCTGGAGCATTTTTTGACCGTCCCGGACGTTTGAGAATTTATCCTAGCATGTCGCATGCGGTAATGTACGACCAGACCCATGACAACCCAAGCGTACTTGATGCACACTCAGTGTTTGATTATCTGCCATTGGCGGCAATTGGATCGTTTGCTTGTTGTGCCGTTGGAAGCACTCGCGGTTGCGACGAATTGGTACCGCACTACGTCAATGTCGTCACGGAGGAGCGCAAATATGCCAAGTGGCCCGAGGAAATTGATGAAAAGAGCGGCATGATACAAGCAAGATCCATTTTAAACGAAATTCATCAATGGCTGTCAATTCAATGCTTTACAGAAACCTATATAGATCAGGTTGGTTATTAAAAAGTAGATTAATTTGTGGAAAAGAAAGAGAAAAAGGTTTTTTTGACTCTTAAAAGCACGAGATTATTTCATGTAATTGTAATTTTAATTTTAGGCATCGAAGATTGATCTCTTCTGTCTATCTTTCACACTCAATCCTAGTATGGGAATTTTATTGCTGTTAACTTTTTACCGTAATTTCATAAAGCTAATTCCGCCTAAAAAAGAATGGAAATGAACTGATCTGGTCAGTCTCCAGCCTGGATAAAGAGGTTTTGAGCGCAAGGTTAACAACCTAGCCTTTGTAATATATATATATATATATATATATATATATATATATATATATATATATATATATATATATTTTTTTATATATATAATTTATGTTTGCACTTTGAATGTTTTACGAGAAACATCTTTCAGCAGTAGACCTTTTAGCGAAGCCAAACGTTGGCCCGCATTTTAGTGCCGGTAGTAGGATTCGAATCCATGCCCACCCAGATCCAAATCAAGCGCTGTACTGCTAGACCACCCCGGTATATATATATTGCTACAGAAACAAAAAGAGGATGCCACTCTGACAAACAGCGGCGAAGAAATTATAGCACAACCCAGGCGACAGGGTTGAGTGAAGACTGAAATGAAGCTCAATTTTCTATTGGCAGAATCTTCAATTAGATAAAGAAAGTTACTTCGCCGCTCAAAAGATCAGCAAGAACGGTTTTGTAATTGACACTTGATCATGGCTAAGGAAAGGTTGGGGTAGACCACAGAAAACTTAGCTAAGAACAATCTGGAAATATTTAATAAAAATGTATGTCTCATGGGATGAGACAAAAATTGTACGTAGATAACGAAATTGACCTACTGTGATGTTTAAGAATATTTAGAACATTCTACTTATCATAGACATTTCACCATTTTATCGAACCATTATGAAACATTTTGACCATTTTAGTGTTTTGACGTAGGTTTTACTGCCGGATGCCCTTGCTGACGCAAAACCTCCTATCCAGGCTTGGAACTGGTTACGTCGGCTCATTTCTAATCCTCACTAGGCCGAGTTTTCTACTAATCATAGACGTATCCAACACTTATTAATAAATACCTTAAATAAAACTTTATCAAAATATATATAAAATATTATTCGCAATAAAATATAGTAGTTATAATATACAAAAACAGTCGTTTAGCAATAAATAATAATACTTCCGTTTATTAAAACTTAAAACAAATATATGTAATTTGTTAAAAAAAGAATTTGATCGACCAAAATGCATTAATATATAAAGAAAAAGTTACAAACTTTATAATGTCACCAATTCAAGTAACATTCACTTCTATTTATAACCCGCAGCCGTTTTAAATCTGAGACTATCCAGGTACCAATAAAATCCTTTAAAACTCGATTTTTTATAGCATAAATTATATTCTCTATAAGTAACAGGTTATTTTACAATTTGTGAACCTTATTAGTCTTTAAAAAAAACTAAAAACAAAATTATTAGCGTTTAAGTCTGGGTTATAGATAATCAAATGTACGAAGGTCTGATTTTTGCTCAACAGGGTTCTTGCAGTGTCAATACATCAAACCCATAGTAAATGGCAAGTTATACTAAAAAACACACTACCAATTCTACTGTGTATTCTGAAACATGATTTTGAACAAGATTTCACTGCTCTGAAGCATATTATTAAAATAACAACTGGAATAATTTGTTAAGATTTCTTGGTAAATTTTATACAATTTACACAATGGTGAGTACAAATCTATATTGGTAATTTCAGACATTTTATCGCAACAACTATGTAGACAGGATACGTATGCAACTTATTTTGCAAAATATCTATAGTCTCTAATAATATCCACATCATATATGACTCTGAAATGTTAAGTCCGAAATTCGTAAAATCAGCACACATAATTTTTCAATCTGTCTTCTAAAATTATTTCGTTACCCACTGTAGTATGGAATCATTTTGTTGCCCTATGCTTTTAAAATTATGGGTTGTGTTGTTGTTTTTGCAGTAACTGTTACCTTGTTGTTTAATGCTTATTTTAAAGCAGAAGTATTTTGTAATAATAGTGATAATAATAATAATAATAATAATAATAATGCTAATAATAATAATAATAATAATAATAATAATAATAATAATAATAATAATAATAATAATAATAATAATAATAATAATAAAATAATAATAATATAGATTAAGCTGCGTCTTCTTGTTGTTTTTCTAGCATTGGTTTTTTAAGGAGACCAGGTTACTAAACTTGCTCTCTGACTCTTCTTCTTTTTTGACCGCACATGGGACCGGTGGCAGTAGAGTTTGTGTGTTTGTGGTTTACTTTTAATTATATAAATCTAAAAATTGGACATGTAATATGACTATCGTGGCACATATTAAACTGGATATAAAAATGAAAAGATTTCATAATTGGACCATACATTGTGCAGCAAGTGAATTGTTGAATATTAACTAATTACCAGTCCCTCCCCGAACTTAATTTTGTACAAGTTTATAAAATGTAAATACATTTTAATGTTAGTAGTATGGAAAATTTTGAAGTTTAGTCATTTTTGATAAATTTTATTGTACATTTTTATTCTATTTGTTTTAAACATAAATTCCTGTTTTTTAAATACTCTAGTAAACTACTAGTGTTTTTAATAATCTTTTTTGAAAAAAACGTTTTGGTTACTATCATTGGTGTCATTATTTGCAGTACTTTTAGATTAATTATATTTTCAATATGGTGCAATGTAAAACGAAACCACTTTAAAATGATGTTTAAAACTCAGCTGCAACATATTTAAAACAAACAAGGTAAAGATGTAAATGTTTTGGAGTTTTTGTTAATACATGTCACACAATATTGTGTATTTTAATTATTGTTGATATAAAGTGACTAAATTTTAATTGGATAAAATTTAATTTAAAAAATATTTAAAGCATTTTTAATGAACAATTTTAAACTTAAAAGGGAACGTAATTAATCTTTAAAAAATCATTTTTTAATTTAACAAACTTTGAGTTTTGTCAAAAATATTGATTTTTTCCAAAATGTATATTTTAATTATTTTTTATGTAATTTTGTTTTCTAGATTACAGATGACATTACAACTATCACTCGATTTTGTCCTGAAACTCGTGAAGCTGTAATACTAGTGGCTCATTCAGCATTTAGAGATCCTGGACGTTATCCACATCACTATGCATTTAAAACTCTTAACTTAAATGGACGTGTTAATAAACTTTTGTGCGAAGTGATGGTTACATACAATGGTGAATTTTATCCACCACAAACGCATTTCAAGGAAAATCCGCAAGTAATATTATTTATATATAATTGTTTGTACCTTTTTTAGACACATTCAAGTACTTTGTTAATTATTCTTTCACAGTTTTTTTCTCTTTTATGAGAGGTTGCTGTTTCTGGTCAATTATCTCCATTTGGTTCTATATCAAACCAATGTGAAGCATTATGACCATTGAATAGTTTGGGCATGATGCTTTTACTGATGGATTCCCTTTCTCCTTTATCCAGGCTTGGGACCAGCTAGATTGGTTTTTAATAGGCGAAGTTATTTAAGTGGATGTTAAAAAATAGGTTGCAAAAGATAAAACAAAGTTATATACATTACTACCTTTATGGGATGCTAATGATCGTGAGGATTTGAATAATGCTTATAAAATACAAATTTCCTTTGATGACGATTTTCTTGACTGTCACCTTTACATGATGCATTTTGGACCAGGAGACCGAAGCATGTACACTAACACAACAGATATTGAGTTTATAATGGAACAACTGGACCTCTGCTTTTATAGGTGGGTGAAAGCATATACTCAGGGTATATATACCTTACCATATGTATCTGTTGGGATCAGGGAGAGAACCCTGACAAACCATCGGACGATCTTATCAATTTTTGCAAATAGTGTCGCCGTCACAGTTGATTATCCAATAAACTTCGTTATTCTTCTACGTTTGTTACGCTTATCAAGTCACCTAAGTCGATCTTTTAACACGCTATTCAAATATAAAAATAATGAATAAATGACCACGTTACCAACCATAATGAATGAAATGAAAATTACTGTCTTTCGCACTATTTTTATGTTCAACAAAAGACTAACGTATTGTATTTTTCTTCGACTTGAAAAATAGAATAACCGAGAGGCACGAGTGACAAAGTTGATTGACTTGTGCTTTAATCAGAAGGGGTTCGATTTGTTATATTTGACTATGCTAAATATCCATTCGTTATAAAACTACTTTTTACGTGCAAATAATAAAGTCGGAGAAAGGTTATATATATATAATGTAGATTGATAAATATTTTGTATAAAAAACTTCTTATGTATCCGAATCACTTTTCTTTATTTATCTCTTATTTTCTTCTCTGCAGTATATAAACGGCGTAAAAAATGTCAATTATTCAATTTTACAAAATGTTTCGCCCAAAGAAAGTCGAATGTTCAACGTTGAATCGCACAACGAAGATTCTCTGGTTTTTCATAATTTTCCACCTGGTTCCATTGCAATTGTTTCATTTTGTCTAAACGAACCGGGACAACTTGCTATAGCCAATTTGCATAAATTTATATCTGAACAAGTTAGTCTGTAATATTGTCAATAATGTTTATTCTTTAAACAATAAAAACCAGATAAGTGAGATTTTAATATAGTGTAAAATAAGTATCTTTAAATAACTTAACAATAAACTTATTAACGTCTACAATGATTAGCTTTTAAAATTTATATATATATATATATATATATATATATAGCGGGGTGGTCTAACGGTACAATACTTGAATCAAACCTGGGTTGGTATGGGTTCGGTTCCCACTACCGGTACTAAATATGGACCTAAGTTCGGTTTCACTAAAATGTCCACTAATCAAAAATGTTTCCCTTAAATCATTTAAAGTAGTGAAATTAATCCATACAACGGTCCGTATTTTGGTCCATCCAACTTTGAGTACAGCACTATACCACTAGACCTCTCTAGCACAAATTGATTAAAATTATTATTATTATTATTATTATTATTATTATTATTATTATTAATAATAATAATAATAATAATAATAATATTACTAATATTAATATTATTAATATTATTATTATTAATAAAAATAATAATATTATCATTATTATTATTGTTATTTGTTTTTAGGAAATATGATCTGACAGAACATTTTTATTACTTTGCAGACTACATTATGTATGTATATGTCTAAAAAATATGTGAAATACAATGTAAAGCGATATTCAGTTTATCAACATTTTTTAATGAACATGTCAAGCAAATGGACTTCAAGATGTTAATTTATTGTTTTTAAGTAATAAATGAAATGCCAATGACTGATACGAATTCAAGCACTTTGATTAGCCAGTAAATTAATAAAATTTGACTTATTAGTGATGATAATATCGGAAATTTTGCAGGAGAGAAAGTATACATTAAAAAGTTATTACAAACATGACACATTATAGCGTGTTTTTATAATTTTTAGAAATGTAATACAATGTCGATTATAACATCAAATGTAAATATATTAGAATACATATGTTAATATTAAACTTATTAAAAGTCACAATTATATACGATGGAACAATCAAAATAACCAGACAACTCGAAACTATCTAAATTGTACAGACATCATAATCTAAAAGAGCACTTGTGTAATTCCAAATAAAAATATGAGAAGACGTAAACTGTGAGATGAATTCGTCAGTCACAAATGTAGATGATAAAACCAACCAAGGGAAAAAAGTGCATAAAAAAACCAATAAGAATTAGGTAAAATTTTGTGAGTGTGTAATAAAAATTTTTAATTGTATGTTGGGGATAAAAAAACTTTTCTAAATGTGTGACCAAATCGATCAAAATCACGTGGGTGATCATAAGGAAAGATGTGTAATTATGACTACTGACGATGAGAAAAGTATCCAAAAGTGTTCTAAATATTTTTCTCAAAAGTAAAATGAAGAAAAATTAATTAATTAACATTTCATTAATACATTTTTGTTAATACATGCTATGTTCCAACTTTGTAATGTGTTTTATTTTTTAATTTTAGCACAACATAGCCATTGATAGTAACGTATGAACGTATTAACTGACGTAATATTAAGTGATATAAGAATAAGTAGGCAATGTATTTTAGAAAATAAATGTTTTCTGTTTTAAACTATACAAAGTTGTAAAACACAAAATATTTTCGAATCTGTTTATATTCACACATTGTTTCCTGCTTTGTGTGTACAAAAACATTGAACTTAGCTTGGTCGTAATGATTGTGTTTACGTATGTTTGTAAGTTGTACTAATTTAAATGTCATCTGTACCCCCTTTTTTGTATACATATACTAAAATGTTATATGTTTGTAACTGACGAAAATATACGAAATGAATTCATCTCACAGTTTACGTCTTCGCATATTTTTATTTGGAATTGTAAAGGGAACTCAATGCTTTAAAAACTTGTGTAATTATTAGCGCCTTCGGATACAGTAAATGAAAACCATTACTATTACAAACGTCGAGAATTGTGAATAATACAATATCGGAATAGTCCAGCGTTACAGCGCTCGATTTAGACCTAGTGGACATGGATTAGAATCCAACCACCGATACTGACTGTGGGCCCACGTTTGACTTCGTGAAAATGTTCACTTCCGGAAGATGTTTCCCGTAAAGCCTTCAAAGTAGTAAAAGTAAAACGTTTATGGAATAATGTAACCAATAAAAATATTTCTTAGTTGTTAGCAACGGTACAAATTAATGGTTATTTTCATTTAACATACATTATTCAATTGATTATTTTTTAAATACGTTTTTGCTTAGTTTTTCAATAAAATAATCAAATCATTCATGTTTGCCATTTGATTAGTTTTATTGTGTACAATGATCGAGAGTTATCAGGAGGCACACAACCCTCATCAAAGCCAAGTTCAACTTGGGAAAACCGATTCATGTGGTTTAGATCATTTTTATTGAATCAGTATTTGAACTAGAAATATTTATATTTATTAAAAATTAGTTGAATTTATTAGAATGATTTAGACTTTAGTTTAACAATTTATACACTATCATAGTTAGCCTTAAACCTAGATTAAAAAGGTGAGGCTTCAAGCGTAGAAGTAAAGTAAGAGTTTTTTTAAAAATTCCTTTCGCTCTAAATAGCAAGATGGTTCCCTATAATCGTACATATTTTTTACATTGAAAATCCTCCATATCAAACATTTAACTAGCTATTTTCCAACCGTTCAATTGTAAATGAACTTTTCATATTTTTATCAGATATATTTTTGTACTTTCAATTATTTGTATATAAATAAAATTGAATTGTTATATAACATTCAATAAAAGTACACTATCGATTTTTTTTGTATGGAACACGTTTGTTAAAAATTGTTAAAAATGTACGTTGTATTGGTGGTGCTTGTGTACTTTAAGTTCATTATTTATTCAATCAATTCACCTATTAATTTAATTTTAGAAATTTGATTACAAACGAATGTAAAGGTGAATGTCAGTCATTTTAATGAAAAATAGTTTTTTAAAATAAAAGTCAATTATGTATTGATTTTTTAAAGTTTGACATTCACAATTTCAATTAGAACAAAAAATCTGCTTTTTATTTACCCACTGTGTGTACTAAGTTGTGTTTTTTCCCAACTTTAAACATTCCAGTTTCAGTGCCGTCTTTACGAACCTCGTGAAAGTCAAAGTTTTGGTAAGGGCGATAATTTGTACATTCCGCTCACTTTGCAAAACGGAACTTCTGACATAAAATCAAACCATTTACGAACGATTATGTCAAATTTGAGTTTAATTGATTTGAACAAGATCATGTTTCGTTGCGGTGCCGAAGAATGTGCGGACGCAATGGGCATCAATGTTTACCAAATACCCAATTATGGTGCTTTGGTTTATTGTGGCTTTCAGGTACGATTTCAATCTGATTGGTCCAAATTACATTCAATGATTGTCTGTTTATCTATTTTAAAATTTTATTTTACCTTGAAATACTAAAACATACACTTAGGATATTGGAATTATTGATTATAATTTCAATGGCATCTGACTAGCTGTCTATTTTTACAAGTTAATGTTGATTATGTAAAATACAGATAGATTTCAATTATTTTTTTAATAAAAAGAAATTATACATTGTTTTCTTCAAAACACTGTATCTACATTGTGCAAAATATAATTGATGAAAACATTTTAAAGTTATACTTATATTATGTTATTTGATTTAAGTAGTATTTCACTATTAGTTTATTTAATATTTTGCGTTGAAGAGCATGGTGAAATAAAATAATTCTATATAATCGTACACTAAATTTTTGGCTTTGAAGATTGTACATATCGAAGATTGAAACCTGTCATCAGAAATATATTTTCAATTCTTTGCCGTAGTTTACTAAAATAGTATTTACTTGTTGCTTTTTTAGCAATTTTTTTACAGAGGCTAGGTTTCTAATCTCACCCTTAAATCATCCTCCTTTCTCAGCCGGACTTGGGACCGGCTACGGTGGAGTTATTTTACTATTTCTTCTTCTTCTTATTATTATTATTACTGTCGGTATAAATACTTTAGTAGAAGTACATTGACCATCGTAAAATAGAAAGAAAAATTTTTACCATTGGCATAGGTAAATAAAGTCTAAGGTCGATAAAAACTAAAGTTATACAATGATTGGAAAATTGAACTTTAACAAAAAGTTTGAGTAACATAGTTATGGGAAACGTTGCATAGATCCTTTAAATTATATAAGATCATATTAAACCTGTTAGGACATAGTTATAGTCGGTAATATAATTTGTCGGTTATGTTAAAAGCAAAATAGCAAAAATTATTCAATCACACAGAGTTAGACAATCTCTACTGTGAAAACACCAAGGAAACAGTGATTGGTATTTGAGAAGCACAAAAACAGTTTGTTCTTTATATTTTCTGGAATGGTTAGAAATCTTTTTAAATATGCCATGCTCGAGTTGCAATAGATGTTTTTGTTTCAATGAATTTTGTTGTTTGGCCTGATGCGATTGATTTATTAAGGACAACATGGACTGGTTGAAGGCTGTCCTCTATCATTTTTTCAATTAATAGACGACAGTTCTTAAAATGAGTTTGTTAATAATTTCCAGGTGTGTGATGCCTACCGACTAAGCTATCGTTGTGACGCATCTTTTTAAAATAATCAAATCTTTTTTAATGGAACAATAGCAATATTAAACCATTGGAAAAATAGTTGATTTAAAAATTAAGATAATCATCTTATTACTAAAATGAAGGAATCTTGATCATTTTATTAAGTTGTAAGTTGTAAAACTTTGTTTAATTGATCATACTTTGCCAATTTATAATTTAAATGAACTCCAAAATATTAAAATTTATTGCTAGAACTTATGCTAGTGTTTTTGAGCTGGTCCAGGAAATTCAATCGTACGAGATGCCTAGAAGGCTTAGTCGTTGTGAAATTTATTATGTATTATTATTATTACATTTATATAAATTTGAATGAAGATTAAATTTATTGGATAATGGTTGAATTTTATTGGTATTACTCTTAAATTTCTCAATGCCATGAGCTGATGAAGTGCTATTGCATAAGGTTCTGTCATTATATTTAAATAAACTTAGAGGAAAACAAACTTGAAATGGGTCTACATAAGGTGAAAAAAGAAAAGTGGGATATATATATATATATATATGTATATATATATATATATATATATATATATATATATATTTGTAATATGTAATATTAATTAAAAGCTTATATATTTATTACTATTATTGTTTGGATATTTTACGAGAAACATTCCTCAGTAAGTGAACATTTTAGCTAAGCCGAACGAGGGCCTGCATTTTAGTGCTAGTGCTAGTACTTAAACTCATGATTACTCAATTTCGAGTCTAGCGCCATACCACTAGATCACCCTGTTATTATTGATTAAAAACTGTAATGATTAGGCAAGCGGGGCTTAAAAAATTGAAAAGGTAAAACTGGAAAATATTTGGAATTTGTCGTTAGTAAGTAATAATCCCTAAACTTACAAATTAAATTATTGTGTTTATTTTAACACACCCTTGTATAAATAATGTAGCGCAATTTTTAAAAAGCCGCTATTTACACGTAAAATTAAAAAAAACATTTGTAGAGCATTGCCGATATTTTGGTGGACGTACGTGACAAAAATGATTTGGGTCATCCCGTCTGCGACAATTTGCGTCAGGGAGATTGGTTGGCCCATTACTTCATTCGCCGCCTTCAGCAACTGCCCAAAAATTCGAAACAGCTTTTAACCGACACCATTTGTGAATTGGGTCAATTGCTTCAATCGATATTTACTCCTTTTGCCGACTTACCACGCTACTTAGTACCGGCCTACTTTGAAATATTGATTACCAAACTTAGTGAACTTTTAAATACCGAGGTTAGTGCTTTTAAAGGTTTTGATTAATGTGTTTTGATAGTTACGATATTAATTTTATCAATCTGTAGTTTATGTGAGAAACTTTGATTGGCTAAAAGAAGCTTTTCTTCTTAATCAAATCAAACGTGCCATTTATTCATTTCATTTGGTTCGTGATGTAGTTACATTTTTGCTATTTTTTATATTCGTACGGTATATTGAACGATTGACTTCGATGGTTTGATAAGCGTAACAAACATAAAAGAATAATGAAGTTGCTTGGCTAATAGACGGCATCGTTGTGACGGCGCCACTATTCGCAAAGATTGACGAGATCACCTGATTTTTTCTCAGGGTTATTTCTCTTAGTACAAAGGATACATATAGTATACATATATACCTTTTAGGTATCTTGGGTGTATGCATGCACCCACCCGACAAAGAGGAAGCCCAGTTATACCACTGTGTACTTGCATGGTTCCTTCTGTTATTAGTCTAGATGCAAATGGGCATCTAGTCCAGAATGTACCATGTGGAGGAGGAACAGTTAGGAATATCACCATCATTGGAAATTGAGGCTTTATAAATATTGCTCAAATTCTCAGGATCATTAGCATCCTACAAACAAGCCGTGTTTTTAATTAACATTATCTATTGTAGTAGTTTGTCCAACTTTAAGGTATGATAGAATTAATAGTGTTACTAGTTGGTTATATACTGTGTCATAATGGTAATTAGTCTAAGCGTAGAAAGTTTGACATTTTACCCCTTGATGGAAGTTTTCAAAGTTTCCCTCAATCCACATTTACAAAATATGAAATGGTGAAGGATTTTTAAAGTACTTTAATATGTATATTGTTTTGTTTGTTACAAGGCAATGAGTTTACCGAACGTTTTTAGTTTATCAAGTATTATTGAAAAGTACCTATTTACAATGAATCGAAAAGTAATTTAATCATTTATGTCATTTATAGTTCATCATTAATTATAGTATATGTAATGTTTGAATAAACGTGGTTGTACATATTAGATATTAATTTACTGATTATATTGAACTTATAATAATGGCCATTACTGCAAAATCACTGATCAATTTTAAATACATGTTGTCTTATAAGATAACTTGCACAAATGGAAATAATTATATAAGATCGAGATATCCCCGATATGTATGTTTCATTCATTACAATTTTATTATTGTACTCGTATAAAATGAATATGCTCTACAGAAAGAGAGAGAGAGAGTTTTGAAATAATAATAATTATTATTATTGTTATTATTAATATTATGCCTAAACTGTTAAATTGCTTACAAGGACATAGTCAACGTACAGATGTTAGAGAATGCATCTATTAACATTTTTAAATTTAGAAATACTAATATTGAATTATTTAATAAATTTTAATTTTGTATTCTCTCAAAACGCTTGTATAATATGGATCTATTAGTGCCAAAACCAGACTTATTATTTAACTAATGCCATTTTTTGTTAGTGGTAGGATAAATAATGAATTTCTATCGTTTAAGCAGATTATTCAATTGATAATAATTACCGAAGACTAAAATATCATACAGTTTATAATTTTTAGTTATTCATTGTGTTCTTATAAATGTTCATACACAGGTCATTTTACGCATGTCGCCGTGGATTAGGACGAGCTCATCTGTGGTCAAACGTCTGGCTGTGGCTACGACACAATTTTATGGCTTTATCGGGAATAGCCGAATTCCTAGTCAAAATCAGCATTCCTCCACATCTTCACCACCTATGCCCATTTTTTGCAGTTTGGCTGCAGGTTTGCCCCATTTTGCAGAAGGAATGTGGCGTTCATGGGGTCGAGATACATTCATTAGTTTGAGAGGTTGTCTTTTGCTAACAGGAAGATTCCAAGTAATTTATTTTTTATTGTATATGTATGCACGGATAGATGTCAACTTTAACGTTGTATGATTAATTAGCTTTTCTTGCATTCCATAATAGCATTGGATATTTAATATATATATATATATATATATATATATAACCCTCACAACAATTACTGCAAAAAAGTGATTATTTAACTAAAATCTCTCTAGCATTTACATAGCATACAAGAGAAACGTTACTTAAATTATAAAATATACAATACTATATAATAATTAAAAAAAAACTATAATTATATATACATATATATTGTAAGTAAAAAAAATTATATAAAATATCAACGGGTGCAAAATCGGAAATGGAGTAAAATGATTAACATGATTTATAACGTCAACTATCAATAAAAATACAGATTGCACGCAATTTTTTCAGTTACCAAATGATTAAGGACATTACAACGTTCAAAAAATTCAATAATCTATGTGATCGCCTTTCTTTTGAACAACCTGATCCAGGCGTTTTGGAATGCTGTCAATGAGAGTGTTGATATATTCTTGTTTTTACGAAAAAACAATTGGACATAACAAATTAATCTAGATTTAATACCTTTGTAATTTTTTGCGGTAATTGTTAAAATGGGTGTATATATATATATATATATATATATATATATATATATACATTACGACCAAGCTAAGTTCAATGTAGTGATATTGTGTGAACACACAGAAACCTACTTTGTGTTTGTGTATGCTTGTGAGTTGTACTAACTGCACCCCCCTTGTATATATATATATATATATATATATATATATATATATATATATACTAAACTTTTGTGTTTGTAACTGACGAAAATATACAAAATGAATTCATCTTACAGTTTACGTCTTCTTATATTTTCATTCGTTATTTGTCAAACTTTAGCACTATAAAACAATCATTTTACATCAGTTTTATGATCAAATTATAATTTTGAACAAAAAAACATGAAATATTTATGTAAAAAATAGACAATACATTTATACAATTTAAACAGCACACACCGTACTATACGCTTGCTTTTTTTTACGTGATGAATTAGTATTGATTGTACACAGTAATATCAAAACGATGTTCACTTAACGTTCATGGAACATGTGTTTATTAAATCGCATTAGAACTGAATATTTAGATAATGTTGTTTTTAGTTAAAGTTGATACAATTTGATAGTAGATTTTATTTTTATTAAGTGTTTTAATACCATTAATTCCATCTTACATACCAGGATAAGGAAACAAGTTTTGAACTTGTTTATTAGGTGATAAACAGTTTGGTTGTATATCTAAAAACCAACTGTTTTTGTTTATTTATTTAAAAATAATTAATTATAAGTGAAATAAATCTATATTGATAATAGGTTTGTTTATGAACAAAGTAAAATGGAATCCAGATTGATGGTTCCCAGCTTAGAGCAGCCAACAATTTTTTTAATTGAAAATAATTTATTACTTAAAATGTACTATAGAATACTATTTCACATATTACTTGAATGAATTGAGTGAAAATAACTTTTAAAACATACTACCATTATTCGACAAATTATTTAATATAATTTTTTCTTACTGCGTCTACCCATTTTTCTTCCCATCAACTATCTAGGATGCAGCTACGCTTATTTTGAGCTATGCCAGTTTGATGAGACACGGCCTAATTCCTAACTTAATTGGCGATGGCTACCAAGTTAAACCGCGATACAATTGTCGTGATTCCGTTTGGTTTTGGCTTTATTCCATCGTGTGCTACGAAACTCTTGTCCAAGAGTCGAACGCCCATGGAGTAGAAGATCCTGATTTGACGAATCGTAGCATTTTGAATGAAAACGTTTGGCGCTGGTTTCCAACCGACGATGCCAAGGGATGGCCTGATGAAGCAGACGACGGTGGAAAAGTCGATGATCGCATGGTTAAATTACACGAAGTCATGCAAAACGCATTGCAGACACACGCGAGTAGGATAAGTTTTACGGAACGCAATGCTGGACCGCACCTAGACGAACATATGCGACCTGATGGATTCAAGGTAATAGTATGATCAATTTATTGTTTTTTGTAATGTACATATAAGGTGTCAATCTTTATTGCCATTGTTTTTCTTTTGAAAAATCATTATTCCAGATTGAAGCATTTATAAATCCTGAAACTGGCTTTCCCCAAGGAGGCAATGCATTCAATTGTGGAACATGGATGGATAAAATGGGAAGTTCGGAAAAGGCGGGTAACCGAGGCATACCAGCAACTCCTCGTGATGGATCGGCTGTTGAGCTGGTCGGATTGGCCTATGCTGTCGTATCGTGGCTTGCAAAATCGACCAACTATCCGCACAAAGGTGTCCAATTTGATGGTTCTAACAATTTGTTGCTTTGGAAAGATTGGGAACACAAATTAAAATCAAGCTTTGAACCGAATTTTTGGATTCCGAATGACACGAACGATCCGGGCTTGATTTACAATCGGGGAATTTATCGGGACTCGGTAAATTCTTCGGCTGGTTTTACAGACAACCAACTGCGCCCCAATTTTCTTGTCGCTATGGCTGTTGTACGTTTGTTGTTATTTACATAGAATGGCAATTTTCGTTGACGTTTGCATTCAAGATTGACAATTTGCAGTTAACTTTGTAAATAAACTTTTAGTGTAGTATCTGAGCCAAATAATAACTCCGCCTAGAGAGGATTAAAAATAAAACCGATCTAGTCAGTCTCAAGTCTGGATAAATGAAGAAGGTTTGCGTCACGAAGGGCTTTCAGCCGTAAAAACCCATACCAAAACATTTTAATGTTTCAAGATTGAGTTACTTACTAATTTAATTTATTTTCACAAGTACATACAACTAATTACATCTTTTTTGACAGGCACCAAATCTTTTTACTCCAGAACGTGCATGGGCCGCTTTGGAAATAGCCCGAGAACGACTGGTTGGTCCTCTCGGGATGCGCACGCTGAGCAAAGACGATTTGGCATACCGCGGTTATTACAACAATTCTGACGATAGTTTCGACTATTCAGTAGCTCGTGGATTCAATTATCACCAGGTTAGACTTATATACAAATAAACATATCTGGTTTAAATACACTTTTGACTACTTGAATGTTTTAGGGGAAACATGTTTCAGAAAGTGGACATTTAGCGAAACCAAATGAGGGTCCGAATCTGGTGGCCTTGGTGACTCTTAAACACATCCCGCCCGCGTTCGAGTCTAGTGCTATATTACTAGATCACACTGGCTTGATTGTTTGACGGGAACCATTTAATAGAAAGCGGACATTTAGTAAAGCCAAACGAGGGTTCGTGCTGGTAGTGACACTCGAATCCATACCTCCACAATTTTACTCCAATACGCTGATTGTTTTTTCTAACTGTAACTTTCTCTATTCAACCTCGTCACTTGTTTTAAAATGATGTAAAATTCCACCACTAGTTATAAACACAATCAAAGAATGGGATTAAAAATTGACCTTGTGTGTGTGCGTCATATTACATGCAGGTCTGATACTGTCGATCTGAAAAGGGAAATATTAGGACTATCAATGAAAGTTTGATAATAAAGTGTAGTGGAAGGATTGGTTATTTTCCTTTTTACACTAACCGATACATCGCCACAAAACACATAACTGCATCTAGATCATGATTCAAGTGGTTAAATCTCTATTTTATTACAAAAGTTTGTACTAATCAAAAAATTATAACCAAAACCACTTTTTCTCAGATGAATTTAAAAATGAAAATAAAGTATTCCAATTTCTATATATTCATATCATAATTTGTCCAATCTAGGGTCCAGAATGGTTATGGCCAATGGGATACTATCTAAGAGCACGCATCAAATTTGCCCATATACTTAACAAATCAAATCCCACTATATACAAAAGTATCGTGAATGATGTAAACGCCGAATGTCAGTGCATCATTGCAAGATTGGACAACGCTCTCAAATCTAGTGTTTGGCGTTCACTTCCCGAACTTACCAACGCAGAGGGACAGGTAAGTAGTCCCAACTGCTTTTCAAATCCACTGAGTCCAGTTAAATAGTGTAAACTAGAAGTGTTATTTTTTATAAACATTTGGATTTTTGCAACACTAGTTTCTAGTATATATCCAATTTGGATAGGCCTTTTAATGATTACATAATATTGAATGAATAATTACAGGGTGCATTTCGTTGAAATGAAAAATCGAAAACGGATAGTAACAGATATTATGCTATCTACCTGTTTTGTATTTCTGTATAAAATTTATCTTTATTGGTTGGAAAAGTAATCAACTCTTGGTTATTCATAAGTGTACAGTAAATTAAACGAGCGCCTCCAATGTTTTAATAAACGTAACAAATGTAGATATACATCCAGCACAAATACATTTCCAGCATTAATTTAAAAAATGGTACAAATAATAGGAACAAAATCAAGTATACAAATTCATGATAGATAGGGAGTGAATGTAATCAATAAGATAAACATACGGTTAAAAATTCGAAATTGTTGTACTTTATTGGAAATGGAGACTTACTCAAATGTGAAATTTTTTTTAATATGACCAATGGTAACGCAAAGATTTCCAAGTGTCATTTGAAGTCTCTTATTTTAGAATAAAGATCCGATCACTTACACGTCCACATACATTACCGTTAAATGGTAATTTCATAAGGTACCAGGGTGGTTAGAGCGCTGAGTACGAAACTGGTAATACGAGTTAAATTCTCACCATCGCTTCGCTAAAATTCTTTCCTGTAGAATTTCCAGTGAATTTTAGTAATACATATAGTCTCAAATTACAACGATGGTGATATTCCTGACTTTTTCTCCTCTGCGTGGTGCTTGCTGGACTAGGCGTCCATAGACATCTAGACTAATAACGGCAGGGACTGAGTGTACAGCGGTTTAGTTGGGCATTCACTGAACTTCCGCTCAGTGAATAGGTGCTAGTATACACCCAAGATGCTTAAAAGTTAGATCAAGGTATCCATTTGACATGTAGCCGGTCGGACCCGTGGCTCCGTCAAGCCCCCATTCCCCCGAAAATCGCCTCGCCAATTCCTGTGAACACTAGTGCTGTCGGAAAGGAACGGTTTTCTAATCAATAAACTTCATTTATCCTACTAAGTTCATTTCGCGTGTAATTCAGGATGTGGACTAAGAACTAATGAAGCTGTCACCAATTTTTGATGTTGACGAGCGGTAAAAGCAAAATATAGAAATCGAGTTGCGTAAACCTAACAGTTCCACTAGTTGGTTTCACATATATGTATATATGAATTTAGGACTATACTAGTACAGGTTTGTCCAAGTCTATAAAGGAGGCGATTATCAAAAAGATTAAGTCAGTTTCCTCAAGCTCTTACCGATAAACCACCAGTAGTTTCGTAGCTTCTCTAATGGCGCCTTCCGCCAATACTAAAATGTTTTACATTCTTGATCGTAAAATAACCGAGTTTTTTAATTTACAGGTATGCAAAGACAGTTGTGAAGCCCAAGCCTGGAGTGTTGGATGCATTTTGGAAGCCGTGTACGAATTAATTGATTCCGAAAACAATTAAAACCGGAAACGTTTAACAATCCTAATAAGTAGATATAGATATCGCTATTATTTAAATTTAGTTATTTATTTTCAAATCACTTAATTTCAAAATATTTAATAAATATATCTTCCCCAAAACAATGTCAATCATTTTAAAAAAACGGTACTGCTCAGAAAAAAGTATTTTTTTATTGAACAATGACACACAAATTGTTGACAATGAAATGTTAGGGTACAAATGAATACAAAAAGCAAAATAGCACCAAATAGTTACAAAATTTAGCACAAATGTTATCCGATAAAAACAAAATTTCGCTCGATACATTACAATTCCAAAAAGATCAACAATTCGGTATAGATACCTACAATTGAGATAAATGGGATAGTCTGTGAAAATATTAGTAATTATGTGGTGAAATATTGGTGGATTTGCATTCTTTAGTTTTTTTCTTTTTTTACTTTTTTATTCCACCGGTTTAATAGGGAGCAAAGTAATATACACCACGTCGTCTAAAATGTTTTTAAAAAAATCAAACTTTAGATACTTATTCAATTGAATAAGAAACTAAAAACCTATAATCACTGGCTTACCGGTAGCGGGGAAAACGGATGCGTCCAGCATAGGTTGGTCGAAATCCTCCGTATTGCATAATCCTTCCACGTCCCCGACCCCGCATCATTGGTGGACGATTAGTCATTGACATACCTGGGACATTGGTACGCTTAGGAAGAACTTTCAACTGCCGGTTTCGAAATTCTGAATCGTCCAAAGCCATTGCAGCATCAACAGCCTCACGATTATCGAATTCGACGTACGCGAAGCCCTTTGGATGCCCCGTATATTTGTTACATAAAATTGTAACTCGGTTTATAGGACCACATGCCCGAAAATGTGCTTCTAATTCATCCGCAGTCGAGCCATAATCAACCTACACACTATACACGAAAACATATCTTACATTTCCAATATACACTGACCGAAGATCTACTTCAGTTTTATCATCCTCAGATAGCGAAGTATTTGTTTCTAAAAAATAATAGGCATTAAAAACAATAAACGACGAAACTGCTTGCAAAATGTGGTTAAAATAAATATATTGATTATACACCTTCAAATGTGAACGTATATTAAGTATTAAACGAAAAGTTTGACAATTGATAGCCTCAGTAAAATAGCTGTAACTATATTGCGTAAAACTAGTTGGTTCAAGTATGTACGACATAATTGGCTAAGTCTAATCAGAAAATGAAACTCGAACTTTAAACATCACCAAATGAAACCCACAAAATGGGCATTTCAAATCCTCAAATGTTCTAAAATTAATAAAAAAAATCACGTTTAATTTAACACTTAACCATCAACAGACGCTAATGATCCTTGTGATTTGAATAATGCTCATAGTCTCAATTTCCAATAATAATAATATTACTGATTGTTCCCCGTCACGTAGTGTATCCTGGACTAAGTACCCACAAGCATCTAGACAACAGAGACAGAGTGTAAAGAGGTATAACTAGACTTCAGTCTCTGTGGATAGGTGCAGTTGAACTAAAGGAAATAATATACAAAACTAAGTAACCTTATCACTCTGTAAATAATAGCACCATCAGGATGCTATGAACCAAAAAAAAAGTTATCGTTCTGTTTGTTACGCTTACCAAGTCATCGAAATCAATCGCTTAATAAGCTGCATAAATTTGGTAGATACGAGGTGACCACATTAATAACCAAAATGAATGAATCGTGAATAAGCCTTATTAATAAGAATTGTAATAAAATTTTTAATTGACAATAATTTCATATTTCAAGATAAACCGCGAGCAAATAAGTAATGCAGTAATAAAAAGACTGAACAAAATAAATAACTATTCAAAATGTGACAAACATCTTAAGACCCCACGAAAATTTAAAACAAATACAAAACGCAATCCACACATTCCGTTAAACATGGACTTCTAATTTGTGGCGCCAAATAGATAGATAATGACGTCACAAAAATTATTCTCTTGCATGGAAAGGTTATCATGCAAACGCTATCTTGCAAAACAAATAAACTAAAAATGAACAGTTCCTGAAACCGAATTACTTTATTACGTACTTATAAAACTGAAATAGCAAAAGAACAATCAAAGAACTAATTAATATTACATTAAAAGCAGATATAGTCCCAATCAGCATCCGTCCAAATACGTTTCTCGCTATCTCCCCCATGATGCAATATCAGATGTCAACACAGCGGAACATTTTAGGTTTAAGAAACCAAATTTAACTACAATTATATAAAAGATTATATGTTGCGGCAAAAACCTGTTTTCACTATTACAAAATTAATTGTATGTGCGAAAAATGTGAGTACAAAAGAGTTACATTATTTCTATATACATAAAACAAACGCTTCTATAAAAGCATGATATATACTTGAATTAAAAACTGCCATGTGCAGGTTACGCCGTAAAAACAAGTTTCACATAAATTTACAAAATTTAAAAATAAAGGTTAAATAATTAACACCTACTAGGTAACGAAGATTTTTCACTAATTCGCTTAAATTCGTGTAGTTTATTAGTATCAGCTTCAATTTCTTTGAACCGTTCTTTAATTGCTTCTAACTCCTAATACAATAATACATAAGAAAAATAAGCATACAGCATCATAATGCATTTCATCATTCAAGCTAATATCTTCTTTAGTAGATTCATCGAAATCATCGACATGCTCCTCGTGGTTACCATCAAGGACATAATCACCCATACTCAAAATTGCACAAATTACCGGGCGAGACAAAAATAAACAAAATATTCAAGGTTAAAATAAAAGCTAAATTTATTATAAATATTATCTTAATAAAATTATTATTTATTTAAAATAATATGTTGTATTTGTAAATAATAATAATAATTTTTATACCTTAATATTTAAAAAAATATTGTTACTTTTATTATTTGCAATAATTACATTATTTTTTTTAACAAAAAATGTTTAATTAACAAATACATATATATATATATATATAATTTTATATAATTTATTATTTTATTTATGTAAAAATTGGAAGTAAAATAAAAATTTTCATACAATGAAAAATTATTAAATTCGTTCAAACGTTAAAACACTTTTTTAAATATTAACTATTAGATCTATTGTTACATTTTATTAATAATGTAACAAGATAACATTGAAAACTTTAAAAGTAATACTAGTAAAATTGAATAATAATAATGATTTGAATCTTTATATAAATCCATGGAAATGTAATAATATTAATATGTCTTAATATGTCTTTATCACAATAAGAAATAATTAGCTTGTTTTTAAAATATTTTTTTTGTAGTTTTATATTGTTTTCCAATTATATTATTCCAATTATTTAAAACGGCTTTGGTATATTATAAAGATGGGTCACAATAATTAGTAGGCATCATACACTTAGAAATTATTGATGAACACATTAAGTAACAATTAAATAGCTGGCATCTATAAGTTTAAAAAAATAACGGAGAACAATTTTACTTATTGCATAACGATTTAAACAAATTAATCGCATCATTCAAAACAAAGAAATTTTTTACCTATCATTTATTACCTAATACAAAACAAATATATACTACAACTCGTGTATTCCATGTTTAGTAAAATTTTTAACTAACCCAAAAAATATAAGACATAAATTTCTTGTATGTTTTTAAATAACTAATTAATGTTTCTTCGGTGTTTGAATTAAAATAGTTGTGTTTTTGAATGTGTTTTATTTAGTTATGTTATTTCGCCTGTAAATTAACTAACAGTTGATAATCTTAATTTCTATTAGTCTCTTCTTATTTTACTTATGCCATCAGTGCCAAATATTTTTGGCATACTGGAGATTGAATGCTGTCTTCATCATTACAGTGAATTGATTCTAGAGATACTACGTAGCCAATTACACTAAATCTGATAAATGGGGCGATTTAAGAACAAGTGATGTCACTTGTGATATAAGGTTGAGTTTATAAAAACCGTTCGCAATTTCCATCAATATTTAACCCCTTTACTAATAACTTGAAGTAACAAATAAAAACGTAAAAACAGGACAAGAAAGGTTTATTGCTAAATCTACATGATCGAACCATGAGAAAAACCAAAAAATCATAGTAGAAGCCGAGGGTGATTGCTGGACGGAAGTGTTTAACAGCGTGGGAACGGTTATTTATATAACCCTTCTAAGTTTAAACCAGAAAGCTTTAGGTCTATCAGTATTTTGTCAAAACCCAGTAAAATCTTAGAGAAAATCTTTAAGACTCATTTGGATAATACTCGGCTCGACACGAGTTTATACCAGCGAGATCCTGTCTCTCTAACCTTCTATCGTTTACTAAGAGTATTACTTGCATACTGGAACGCTCACAATCAGTCGATGTGATCTTCTTCGACTTTTGCAAAGCTTTTGATGAGGTACGGCATTCTACATTGCCGAGTAAACCAAACTCCTTGGGGATAAATTCTCCGCTCCTAAAATGGATACGTGACTTTCTCACTAACCGTCATTTCAGTGTTAAATTAAACAACATGGCCTCCACACCCACTCAGATCACCTCAGGTGCCCCTCAGGGATCAGTTTTATGCCTTTTTTTATTATTCATAATAACTACTTGCCTTTAATTGTTTAATCTGATATCTTGCTTTAAGCTGATGATGTCAAAATCTGGGACTCTAACCCCGAACAATTGCAATAGGATTTTAATAACACTTATAAGTGGTCCCTCACTCACTCTGAATGTTTCCAAATGTAATTACTTCACTTTCGGAAAACATTCAGGAAATCAGCTTATAGCCCTCAGTTTTCAGATTATTACTATGGTGGACTCGGTTAATGATCTAGGTGTAACATTCAGCCCCACCCTTCATTTTTCTTAACTTGCTACCGTCTAACTAAGTTTTTCAGGCTTAATTTAGGAAGCATCCCTGCTAGCTGCACTCGACTCCTTTATCAGCTTAATATTAGGCCGCACCTTGAATATTGTATTCCCCCATCCTAAGGGCTGATATAGTCAAACTTAATAAGGTGCAGTAAAGGTTTACTAGATTACCACGTGCCCTTAAAAGTATCCTTTACCATAAGCGTCTGGAAGCTCTCTGTCTCTTCCCATTGCAAGATAGGAGACTCCGGGGCGACCTCATAGTACTCAAACTTCTTAATTCTAACCAGTTTAAGCATTTATTAGTCCTCTCCAATGACCTACATAGAGGATACCCGTTTAAATTTTCTAAGCTTAGAGTTAATTCTCGATTAGGTTTGCATCATTTTTCCTACAAGGTTATTTCCGCCTGGAATTGTTTGCCCCCACATGTCGTGTTAGCCTCGTCCCTGCAGACTTTTAAATCGGTGTATGACAAGACATTCTTTTTTTTTAAAAACATCTAATTATTATACATCGACAAGTCGAAATGCTAAACAACCAGTATGTTTAAATAAAAAATCTTAGTATTTAAACCTAAATTTTGTTTACACATTTTTATTAATATTGAAAATTGTAAATATTAGTCACAATTTTTGATGTAGAAATGTTTAGTTTTTATTAGCAATGCACATATTGCTTTTATGGTGTGCTCATTAATCGTTATTTAACATTTTTCGTTCAAAATAAACCGTAAAAGTCATAATAGGTACAAATACATAATACCTACATGAAAGTTACTACAATAATTGGGGAAATTCCTGTTGTTCTTTAGGTTGCAAATATTTATGCTGCAATTACGTTAAAAATGTTTTATAATTCAATACCAAACATTTGTGTTGTATTTCAGGTTTATTCATGAGTTATATAGGAGTAAACTCCTTTTGGTCATCGGTTCAAAATGTAGGCTTTCCGTTTGTTTTCTACAATTATTGTAACAAGATATAATGGTTCGTACATAATACTCAATTTTATTAAGCGTATATTTCACACAAACCATGAGTATTTTATTGCTTTATTTTAGAAAGATTCACAGCTATCATAAAATAGGTTTGTCAGAATTTACAAGAGATAAGATTAATTTGAATGCAAATGTTATAATGAGCACAAAATAATTTTAGTGACTAAGTTTTTTGATGTTACCATTTGAATGTTTTACGGAAAACATGTCAGCAATAAGAAAGTAATAATGTGTTATAAATAATAAGAATATTGGTTTCAAAAACGGTAAGTTTCCACTAAACTTAACTTTCAGCTCTTAAAGAATAATTCTTTAATTTATTTACCATTACAGCCTGTTTATCAGAAGCAATCGATAATTAACACTACAATATTTTCAAAAAATGTTGACATATTATTACCAAAGGGTAATAAAAATAACACTTTCATTGTTAAATATATTACATAAAGTATATTTAACCATAACTCAAAGTATAACGTCCTTATTGCTATTGTCTCAATAACTTACATACACTAATATCTGAAGCAATTGAAGAGATCTGAGCAAAACTAGTCACTCCATATAAAATAGGAAATAGCTGTAAAGAGGATGAATACCGAAAAATTGCCAAATATTTTAATTCTTATAGCAAATTCACGTTGACAGTACTTTTGTATTTTAGGCTAAAATAAACGACCCTTATTTCCATCTGAGATGAAATCACTAGTCAGAACATCATACTGTTTGTCTTGAGCCTAGTAATACACTCATTGATCATAGTTCTATGATATCAACTCACTGTGTTAACAAAACATTAATGCAATATATGTAGAGTATATTCTTTTCTCTCCATAGGTTTATCGATTTGCATCCCACTTTATCGTAGTGACAATGTTTGTGATAAATCAAAAATTATATGCGCAAATCGTCAATCCTGTACAGGATTTTCGGTAGCTATGCTATTGCAATGTATATATAATGGGTCAAAAAAGGTTTTGGTAACAGTTATTTTATTTCACATTAGATCATGGGTTAATTATCTGGGTTTAGAGTACAACATTACCACAATTATGAATTTTTAGTAAAGATTTCAATACTTAGAAATTTTCATTATTCAAATTGTAAAAATTTTTGTTTCAGACGATATTCACCATCTTTTGGCCAAAACTTTATAATAGAAACAATAAATGATTCGTTGGATCGATATATCTCTGCATGGGTCCAAAAAACGTGCACAAAGTAAGAAAATTATTAGAAATGCTTTATGAACTTAAAACAAAGAAGTGTCTCTGCCACCACCCATTATTATTGTATAATTACTAGTAAACCTAATCTCCATCTAGTGTGCAAATTGTTTATTAGAAAATATCGTAATATTGTTAAAATAAGTGCAACTATTGAAAAACGTCCGTATATAAATTAGGAGGAATCCTTGTAAATAGAAAATATTTAAATCAAACTGCAAACAAAAAAGTCCGATAGTCCAAAAAGGCAGAGGTATCCAGAACGCTACTTGTAACTGGGTAAGCATAATCTCAAATCCCACCACCAGCACTAAATGTGGACTTTCGTTTAACTCCACCAAGTTTCTACATGCCATAAAACATTCGAGGAATAAATGAAACAAATAAATTTATTGTAATAATTAATTTGTGAAAAATCAATAATGTAAAAAAATGATTAATACAAAATTGAACCGGATATATGTGAAAAAATAAGTGTCTAATCTGAATTGGTGCTGACTAAATGATTTGTTTGTACATTTTCGTAATTTTTCATTACGCTGTATTAGTAACTTGTACATCCAATCTGTGTAGTAAATGGATTAAAACAAAATTAGAAACCGAATAAATCCGTTAAAAGTAAAATAATGTGAAATTTGTTTTGTTTTGGAATTGCAAATACAACAAAATATTCCTGATTTAAATAAAAAACTGTATAAAAACTAACAATGAAAATCCAAATGAAGAGTTAAAAAATGTGTAACCAAATACGTTTGAATCAAAATGTTTCTAGCGTGTGTTTAGCTCGAAACTGAGAAATATTTTTAATGATTCTAAAATTAATAATGTGATTTGAGCAGAATCAACTAAAAATAAAGATTGGATGATATGAATTGAGCTGTGCGTTTTCTGTTCGTAAAATGAACTATTATACAATAATCATAAACAGCGCAATAATAAAGATGCGACTAGTAAAATTATTTAATGCAAGTGTTTTATAAAAAACTAATAATGAACAACTTATTGATGTTACACTTGAACAAGTAATTGATTTTTCTTATCCCATTGCTTGAATTTGAAAAATTGTTCGCCGAAATTTGCGTTTATAACGCTGGTAAATGATGGGCACAACAGCCAATGCAGCAAAAATCATGCCAAATCCAGATAGAACAAAAGCAGGATCATGAGCACCGCAATAATCTATAATGTAACCTGGATTTTTTTTTAAAGTAAAAAATACGCACAAAGAGATTAAAAAACTATGAGTATTCATGTATTATATAAACATTTTTATTGGTTAGTAACAGTCATTTTCTGGTGCTAATAATGGTAAAGATATAAGTAATGCTTATAAATTCCCAAATTCTAATAATAGTGATATTCCTAACTGTGCCTCCTCCACGTAGTGCTTCCTGGACTAGGTTGTCACAAGCAACTAGACTAATAATAGCAGGGACCAAATGCAAAGTGGAATAACTAGGTTTCCGCCTCAGCTGATAAATACAATCATACATTCATAGTACTTAAAATGCAATTTAAGGTATATGTATACCCTTGGGATAAGAGAGATAACCCTGATAAAAAATTAGGCGGTTTTCGTTAATCCTTGCGAACAGTGGCACTACCATGATGCTGTCTATTAGCCAAGAAATTTCGTTATTATTCTACGATTGTTACGCTTACTAAGCCGTCAAAATCGATTGTTTAACATGCCGTACGAAAATGTCTAGGTGCATGTTTGCATTTATCTAAGTAGAAAACAAATTATACCATATTAGTCTGAGTCTAAAATACACTACGCAAACGTATACACTATTATCGGAAATTGACACTATAAGCATTACTCGAATCATCAGGATCATTAGTCTAAATATAAGTGGCACAAATAAACGAAGCGAATACAGTTCAGTATTTAAAGTTTTACATAATATGGATACATGTGAGTATATGGGCAAATACTGACGTTTATTTTAATTGCGAATTTAATTTTTCCAGAAAAACTATAAAATTTTGCTATAGTTATATCCCGACGTTTGACCACAAACCTATTAGCATCGAGAATATTAATAATTGTGAGGATTTGTGCAATGCCTATAAAATCTCCATTTTCAATAATTAGTACCGTCACAAGAATGTCATCTACTAACCAAGAAACTTCAGTATACTTCTATTTTTGTTATGCTTATCAAGCCATTTGGAGTCCACAGTTTGATCTACTGTACAAATAAAGAAATAATAAAGAAGTGACTACGTTACCAACCACAATATATCAATATCAATTTTGTATACTTTCATCATCATCATCGGGGATAAACACCCCCTACCGGTTATTATCACTCAGGGTAGTCCAAAAAAAAACCAAAATGTCTGCAAAAACGTCAACTTTTGTAGTGTGTACTCAAAGAACGACATTTGAGGTGTGCCGATATTAAATGTTAATTACATCCCGAGTTAAACCTCTCCAATGATCTCTGTTGGCTGCATAGGGTAAACAAACGGACGCCCATTTAAATAATTCATTTGTATACTTTCACATTGATGGGTTTACTTAGTAGTCCCTGTTGTTCAAAAGTGCTTTGCATTGTAAAAAAATAGGATATTTAAACTTGAATTATCTCTATTTCCTATCCCATAAAACATTTAAACAAATTGAAACACCAAAAAATAGAACACTGACACAAGTATAACTATTACATTTAAACAACAAACCACACAAACGAATAAACGTTGTAAAAATATTTACATGTTGTTACATTGATCACATTACAAACCTTAAAAGGCCACATGGGTCAAAATAATTAAAGTTGCTTACAATAACCTACTAAAACTGACAATTTTACTTCCTAAATAGTTTTATTTCCCTTTAAATATATAGATTTTAAAGAAAACCATATATATCAAATAACATTGACGTATTTTAAATAACTTCATTGTAACACTGAACTATTTTTGTTATAATTTACAAAACATTGACATTCACAATTGTCATATCCATAAATAATATATGTAGTAAAGTTCTTTAAAGTAATAATTAAAAATATAATATTACGAAATTAAATAAAAATCAATTTTTTCTCTCCCTTCATAATATGTAAACTTATTCAACTCAGAACATTTTCAAAGTATTCATTTTCAAAAGTATTGATTAAAGTAAACAACCAGATAAAAATGTTTTAACTGCTGTTTTTTTAAAAAAATATGTTAAATACGAAACACTTGACTAAACAACGTTCTCTTTTGTTTAAATTTACTAAGACACTTAAACAAAATATGTGCATACAAAAATGTTTAAATTTATGAAACACATGTCTAGTAAATACATGTTCTTATCGTTGGTAATCATTAAGCAAATGACTTCAAATGTACCGGGGTGGCCCAGCAGTACAGAACTCAACTTGGACCTGGTGGAGATGGGCTCGAATCCCACTCATGTTCGGCTTCGCTAAAATGTCCACTGCTGAATAATGTTTCCCCGCAAAATATTCAAAGTAGCAAAAATAAATAAAATAAATGAATATCAGTAACATGTATGGCCATGCAAAAAATCAAATTTAGGTTAGGTAGACGGCATCATTGTGACGTCGCCACTGTTCGCAAAAATTAACAAGGCACCTTGATTTTATGTCAGGGTTATATCCCTTAGTCCAACGGCTACATATGGTATATATATACACACCTTAAGATACCTTTTAAGTATCCTGGGTGTATGCCTACACGCACCCGCTAAGGCGGAAACACAGTTATACCGCTGTGCACTCGGTTACTGCTGTTATTAGTCTAGATGCTTGTTGGCACCTAGTCCAGGATGTACCACGTGGAGGAGGAACAGTTAGGAATATCACCATCATCCTCAGGATCATATATATATATATATATATATATATATATATATATATATCTAGCGTAGAATAGCTATTCCCACATTCGATCTCTCTTTCTTCCATTGAGTAAATAAAACAAAAGCACTACTTCATAAAAAATAATCAGGACTAAAGTAATTTTAATACGTTTACTTACAGATCTGTGTCCCTTCTATCATTACTTTCATTAAACATATTATCAAACATTACAAACAGTCGGTGTAATGGCATATATTCAAATGCTACTTTTGACAATAAAATTGAGCAATTTTATTTACAACCATACCATATAAACTTTAGCATTTTGTAATAGTATTTCAACGCATAACTTTTTAAATAAAAATAATTAATAACAAAACTTTGATCAAAAATAATTTTTCATTGAAAAAAGAAATCACTTAAACATAATTCGAACTTACAACTATATTATCAAAATCAATTTTGTTTTAACACCCAGGAAGACGTACAAAATTGGAGGGTTTTTTAACAAATAATATAGGTAGGACCATCTAGTGGTGCAATTAGTTCTGTGGGTGCTGAATAGTGCATTCTAATTTAACCACGGTACCCAATTGCACGTTTCCGTTAAAAAAACTGTCAATCCGTTTTTAATATTTGTTATCGGGTTTTCGAAAGTGATAGATTAAATTATCAAATTCACTAAATAATCCATTTGGTTTGAGTTGGTCAGTAGCACTGCACAGCTATTTCATCTCTGTAAGGAATTATTAGCAGTGTATACTTTTCAAGTCTCACAAGAACTTGAACCTATGCTTTTTCTGGTTTTAAGTCAAATCATTATCCACCTAGCTACAGGTGGTTGAAACAGACCCGGTGAATCTAATCAATATTAATTGTCCAGTGTCCTCAAATATTGTGTGTTACTACCGCTAACAAAATGTGAATAAGTTTTTTTAATATTTCATAATTAAATTGTAAGTCGAATCATCAGGCTACACTTTTCAGTCCTACGGAAAGTTTTGTCACTCATATATAATAAAAACCTTGCTACAAACTCATGTGTTACATTCAAAGCCAAATATATCTACCAGTTTACAATCTAAAAATTAGAAATAAGACAAACAAATTATTTTTGTAATCAGCTTGTCACAGCACATCTATCACTTATTTGTATCACTATTTTTATATTTGCGCCGTAATCAATCGTAACGCCTCGTAAATATTTGTAAAATGTACTTGGAAAATCAATAATATGTGTAAAGTAAAATTTCAGTTAGATTGCTTATAAAGGAAGTTATCTGCTTATTACTTGTTTGTACAATAAGTTGAACAATTTTTCTTCAGTGTAAACTCCCGTAAATGGCCCAACTAAATGTCTACAAACTAAAAAATGTAGATTTAATAAAAAAAATTGACGTAATGTTTTAAAAAAGTCATTCTTAATATGTTCAACAAGCTTATGCATAATTTAAATTAAGTAAAACATCCAAATATTAATGATTTTGTTATTTCTTGCCCACGTCAATAGCAAATAACTTTGGTGTTATGTATTCATAGCATACAACTCCACCGTAGACACTCCGGCTAAGAAAGTAAGAATGTTTGAGATCAAGGTTACAAACTTGACCTCTTCAAAAAGCTTGGAAAAAAATCAACTAGATGACACTGTTTCATGAAACTACGGCAAAGAAGTGAAAACACTATTCCAATGACAAAGTTCAGCAAAATCTGAATAAAAGTTTGATCTTTAATATGTAGGATCTTCAAAGCCAAAAATGTAGTGTATAATTACATGGAACAATCTTGTTGTCCTATGTTCTTCAAAGAAAAGTTTTAAAATCAATAAATCATCATCAACATCATAATCGTGGATAAAGGTTCCACCGATTATTATCGTTCAGGACAGTCCAGGTTACCAAAAGCCCACAAATCATTAATTTTCACAACGTGCACTCAATAGACCACACTCGAGATATGCCAACTTTAGATGCTAATTATATTCCAAATTAAACCCCTCCAATAAATTCTATCAACTGCAAAATGTAAGAAAATGAACACCCAATTAAGCAATTCATTTGGGCGGTGGGGCGGGGCTTAGCATAGATAAAACGGCTGAGTTTGCGCGCTACACTGTCAGATTAAATTACTCGTTGACCACCCGAATAGAAACATCTGGGTAATGGCTAGGCTTCCGTATAAGTAAATAATGAACAATAATAGACGTATATAAAAAATCGCATTTACTGACATATTTCAAAGTTTATGTAGATAAGCACTGTCAAGTATAATTTACATTATACATGATCCCTTTGGGCCAATATACAATTCAGTTATTATTGTGTGTATTGAAGCTTTTTAATTAACAGTTTTGAAAAATCCTTTAATTTCAAAGTCGCATATGCTGTTGACCCTAAACAAACGCGTTAATTCGGTATCTATAATTTAATTAATTACACACGATTGTACATACGAAATTATTCATAATCCCTATCTCATCAACTTACCAAATTATGATTGACAGTAATATTTTAAATAAATCACATTGATCTACTTATTGATTATCACTTGCTATTCGGTAGTAAGAAGAAAGGTGATAAAATCATCTAATAAAATAAACACGATTAGTTCATTCACTTGCATTCATGCACCACATTTTACGAAATAAAACAAAAAGTTCACATACACACTAAAGTACTAATTATATACCGGTTAAATGTAATTACTTAATATCCGGACCTCTAATAAGTTTCATAAATATTATTTCAAAACCATTTCACTTTATAAAGAATGGGGCAACGAGATTAGTCCAATATGAGTGTACATTAAATTTTTGACTTTAATGATCGTGCATATCGAAGATTGAAATTCTATTCGGATTTTACCCAACTCCGTCATTAAAATCATATTTTCACCTCACTGCCGCTATTTAATCAAATGGCGTCCTCTTGTTGTTTCTTTAGCAATATTAAATTTCTTACAGAGCCCACGTCACTAATCTTGGGCCCAAACACTTCTCCTGTCTCAACTGGATTTGTGACCGCCTACGGTGGGGTTTAGTAGAAAAGTTGCATTGCCAAAATTATACAACCCTTGAAACCAATGGTCTACATGGAAATATTATGCCAGACTAAGATAAAAAGCATTGAAAACAAGGAAATGGATTGAATGATAGGAAAAAACCTGATTTATCTAGACTTTAAACTGATAGATTAATTAGCTTATCCAAATAAAACTAGTTAGTACTGATGGAATAGTTCCCAGAAATAATTTGTAATTTTTACATTCTTTCTTGTTCAAATTTTGTTACAAATGTCACTTTATGGAATGTTATTAAAAACAATTTAACGATTCAATTTTTAACATTGTTCAGTTATAACCATCTAGTGATTCATTATGAACCACTAAAGATACTAAATTTTTCTTTACAAAATTTATGTAACAGTATCCACTTGCTTTTTGTTTAGCAATATTAATTTTTTACACAGACCACGTTACTAATCTTGCGCTCAAACACTCTTCAACTGGATTTGAAATTGCTACAATATAGTTAATATTATATCGGCTAATTTTAAAAATGAGGTTTATTTAAAGTCATCTTTTAACTTTTTTCTATATATTTGAGTGTGTGTAAAACAAATCCATTCAAAAAAGCAGACGTACACATACATATATAATTGACCTCATCGATTTACTCCCATGGTTTATATATATATATATATATATATATATGCTGGGACGAAACAGGAAATATAAAAATCAATATATTAATGCCACAGACAAGTATTCATTTTGATTTGCCATTACTAAAAAACAAAGATAAGGATAAATATTATTTTTTCCCATTTTCAACTTTAAATTATTTATTTCCACTTCCTGTTGCATGTATCAGTTCACATCTATGTCGTTGTGGTGGCAACTACATTAATCGGACAAATAATTGCTGAGCTAACCGAGTCAAAAACAAATTTCAAATTGGAGTTTTTTTTTAAAGGAACTATCTATTCATTAAGTTAAAAGTTTGAAAACATAAAGGAAGTAGAATTCAATCTTATCAGCACTTTGTAACCAACAATTTTTCTTTCGAATGTTTAGTGTAAATTGACATCTTTTAAATCCCTTCGCTCTGAAAAGCATGAGACAACAAGATTAATTCACATGATTGTAGATTGAAATGTTGGCTTTGACTATGCTGTATATCGAAGATTGAAATTTTATTTGGATTTCACCAAATCCTATCATCGGAATTATGCTTCTTTTTCTTCTTTATCCCATTTTTATGAAATGGTCTCCTCTTGTTGCTTCTTTATGGAAGTCAAGTTGTTAATCTTGGGCTCAAATCCTCCTCCTTTCTCAGCCAGGCTTGGGACCGCCTACGGTAAAGTTGATTAGCATCTACCATTACCTCAATATTATGTCATCTAATACAAATAAATTATCAAATTATATTCAACAATTGTTTTAAGCTTCAAATCTAATTGATTACATACTGACGTCTACTCAATCGATTAAATGTTTGTAAATTAGCTGTATTACGTTGTTTTTTTATTTGTGAATATTAATCTTAAATTTTTTGTAACTTAGTTTAGGTAAATACAACGCCTCATAAACAAATCATGACCTCTGTACAATAATATTTTTCAATTTTAATTCATTGTTTGCCTAGTATAATAAATAATCAATAATACATTCAAACATTTCCTTCCCAGTCATCCAATGCAAATACAGATGGAAATTATTCTCATTAATCAATCATTTGTTTAGTACATGCCTAGTCACAATATATAATTCAATGCAAGTAAACTAGCCAAAAATAGAGCACAATAAATTGCTTTTGTCATCTGCCTATATAACACTAGGCGTTAAAGAATAATAATAATAATAATAATAATAATAATAATAACGACAACGACAACGACAACAATAAATACTATTATTATTGTCTTGTAAATGGATTTAGTAAACAGTAATAAAATATTTTTAAAGTGATCACAATTTATCAAAATAAAAATTAAGAGAACAATTATGGTATATATATATATATATATATATATATATATATATATATATATATATATATATTAAAAGTATAGAGTTTTCAATCTTTAAATATCAATTTCCTTAAATAACAAAAACTACAGACTATTAACAAATTTTCACCCAAAATATTTTTATTAATTCTACGAAGCCAAAATATGAACAACTATACTTTGCCACAAATATGATGATGACAAAAGTATTATGTGTGGTATGCACTATAAATGTAAATTTGTGGATAAATACTATCAATTATCTGACATAATACACAAGTGTTATGGCCCATTTACAATTATGTGTAATGATTTGCGTTATTTACTGATTCTATTAAGTCTGAAATTACAATGTTTATCGTCATTATTATTGATTTTAATTTAAATACTTCCGCCTATAGGTAATCCTACATTTAGGACGCAACTAAGTTGGAGAACTAGTTCATATTTTTGTAGTAACTAGTTCCGTTAATGGTAAAATCCCTAAATTTGTATCTCCACGTGGTGCACCAAGATACAGATTGGGTATATCAATTCCACATACAACCATTTGACTAAAGAATGACAACAAACAAGTTTCTTAAGCGACGGCATCAAGCGTACACAGATACCACTAGACCTCCGCTTAGACGGATGGATACGAGCATACAGTTAGAATACTTAAAGGCTATTTTAAGGTATACGTATACCATATATAGCCCTTATGCTAAGATTAATAACCCTGATAAAAAATGAAGCGACCTTGTCAATCTTTGCAAACAATGGTGCCATCATCAGCCAAGAAATTTAGTTATTCTACGTTTATGCTTGTAAAATCATCGGAATAGATCATTTAATGTGCAGTACAGATATAGAAATAATAAAGAAGTGCTATGTCACCAACTAAGTCCGTTCTCAAACTCCAGACTATCTAATCTGAAGACCACAGTTTTCATCAATAAACTACCTCCTAGGTGCGGCGTTGCTACGATAACATCAAACAAATATGCTACTAGTGTGACAGATTGATCTGTGTTACTCTCGACAATTAAAAAACAATTATCAATGTCCCAAAACTAGGATGCAATCTGATACCATTGTTTTAAAAATATTAATCAATAAGCCAAACGTTACGTATGCCAATTGACTAAACGTTCATTGATTACTTGGATAATATGATACAATTCCAGTCAACAATTCGGTAAGCGTTTTTTAAGTAAAGAAATGCAATTATAATTGAGTTAACAACACACTCAATCATTGAATAACAATTAACCTACTGTGTACAAAATTGTATTATTCTATATTGAACGTAAAGTGTATAATATAATAACAATTATCTTTTGAAGTAAATGTAATTTAAATAGAATTTTACTACTTTATAAAAATCACACTTTTGAAAAAAAAACTTGATGATAATTCAAATTTTAAAATTGTGGAATTTTGTACAAATGGTGAAAAGTAAAATAGAAGAATAGGATTCTCTATTGTAGAAAAAACATTGAATGTGTCGTTACAAAATACATACAAAAATTACTGCTCAATACTTATTTTGCATAGAATTTACAATAATCTAGTACGTCTTTGAATATACAACAAAAACTCATTAGTTTACAAAATTGATAGGAAATTGGATACAATTGCATAAATTAAGTGTGTCCAAAAAAGCTTCGAATGTCAAATATTCAAAACACCTTTCAATATAAATCAAAAGTCACATAGCATTTGAAAAACATTTGACAGTATGCAAGAACGAAATATGTGTCAAGATATTTTCTAGTTTACTAAATCTTTGTACATATTTTAATATTTTCTGAAAGTACATTTATCACCTATAATTTTGCACTCATACTGACATCACATGATCCAGTGCCAAGTTTGTGTTAAAGAGGATGGCTAAAAATGGAACTAACAATCCCACTTGGTGTTAAAGAAAACCACGAGAAATTGTAAAAATGAACTGATGTAACTTTGACTGTAGTTGACCCAAGTTTAGTTAGAAAAGTAGGAGGGTTAGAGTGCAACTTGGCATCTTCAGAAAAACAATGCTAAACAAAACAACAAGAGGAATTATTGTGTTATCTCATGCTCTCTAAAACAAAAAACCGTTTGTATTTTTTGGATAGTGGAATAAAACGAACAAATATACGGTTATGATGGATTTTCATTATATACAAAGACTACATTATCCTACTTGAACGCTCCACTGTGATTTAATACTAATTCTGATAAATAATCTAATTGCTTAAGTACAATTTCTTATATTGTACACAAACATCAGAGAACAGTTTTGTAAAAACGTAAAAATAATACTTGACTTAAACTCAACTGTAGGCAAACACACATTGAATAGCATACTAACAACTCAAGATTTGGAGACTTCTATAATGAGTTTATTATATTGCAACAGTGGCGACGACACAAGCATGCAGTCTAGCAGTCAAAAAACCTTGTTATTCTTCTACGTTTGTTACACTTATCAAGCCATCAAAATCGATCGTCTGGTTGAAAAAAGTGTAGGTTCAGGGCACAAGGTTGGCAGCAACCTTCAGAAACATGATGTTCAATAAATAACAAAAACAACCACTTGATCAAACTACAGCAAAGAAATAAAAGTAGTATGATTCTGATGATGGGGTTTGGAAAATTCCAAATGGAATTATAATCTTCGATATTCACGATCATTAAAGCCATATGTTTATAGTACAATTATATACAACAATCTTCTTTCTCCATGCTCTTTAGAGCAAAAGGATTTTAAAATAAACAATAATGAAAACCAAATTATCCTATTTACACACTTCACTCGGATTTATTAATAATACTAATAAATAATCTAATTGCATAAGTACAAGAACAATTTCTTATGTTGTAGACAAACTCCGAAGAGAGCTTTTTAAAAACATAAAATAATAAGTATTAGAGTTAAGCTGGTATGTACATGCACACATCGAGTAGCATGCTTACAACTCAAAATTTAAAGATTTCTGTAATGAGTAATTATATCACATTTTACAAAATATGTTTTAGGTAAGTTTAAAGTCGCCACTCTTGTTGATATACGTATTATTGACTGCTCAAGTGTTACATTCACAAAAATATACCACTTGAAAAAGTTGTTTAAAAAACTATATCCGTAGTACATTATAAGTCTAAACAACAATGAATGTGTACAGACAGTTGTGTACAAAACAATCATTATCGAAATTGATTGTAATTCTGACGTCATTTCAAATGTAACCTACATATGACATTAAATAATTATAAAATGCATAAATGTTACAATTGTCATTAATTATAGACAAACAGATGTATGTGAAATACATATTTGTTACGTAACCAACATAATGTTGAAAACTTTTTTCTACATTGGTTGCTACTACTTAAATGTTTTACGGAAAACATTTTTCAGCAAGTGGAGATGTAGCAAAGCCAAATGGGGGTCTACATTTAATACCGATGGCGATACTCAAACCTGTGTCGATCCAAGTTCGAGTCGAGCGCTGTACCACCAGACTACTCCAGCAAATTTATAATAAAATATTGAAAAGTAATAAAAAAGAAAATATAAATCAAAGTCTAACATACAAAAATTTATCCACCTTCAATGTAAAGCAAATATTTACTATAATTCGTGCATTCCCTATTTAGCAAGATTATTAACCAATTCGGTAAATATCAACAATTAACCTTACATGTCTATCTTTCAAATATTATTTAGTGTTAAGGCCAATGTTTGGAATACTATAATTGATTTGTTCTGTGTGACATGATATTTAAAAAAAACATTAACCAACAATTTACAATATTACTTGTTAATTTTTTACTATAATGTTTGGATAAATTGAGGAAATTTTTCTATAACCACCTTACGGATGCATTTAGCAATTTAAACAATTTTGATTTTGCAATTATTGTACAACTTTGCATCTTTTCGTACTGACTTTTTTGGTCACGATAATAATATAATACATATATTTTTGTGTACCTCATATTACTAAATGCGTTGCTACCGAAATATATAAGTTTAGATTAAAACTACTACTACGAGTAACAATAAATGTACTACAGGGTCCAAAATGGGACTTGTCAATAAACTCGTATTTTTCAATTTTCTTTGTTTTAATTTGAGATATATTTTTTTCAACTTAATTATGCTAAAATAATATGGGCTATCAATACTTTTCATCGCCGGTGTCTTAGAAGTATTTTAAAGATTACCTGGCGCGATCACATTTCAAATGATGAGATCATGAAAAGAACTGACTCTCGTTCACTCCATGGCATCATTACAATTAGACGAAGAAAATTCTACGTTTACCGCCCGAAAGACCAGCAAGAACGGTTTTGGAATGGACAATTGTAAATGGTAAAAGAAAGGTTGGCAGACCAAAGAAAACTTGGCTAAGAACTATTCGGGAAGATCTAATTGAAATGAATGTTTCATGGGCACAAGCAAAACGTTTGGCAAAATGTTCAAATACATGGAAACATTTTGTTGTCTCATGTTCTCTTTGAATTACGAGACTTTGATGTTAATTTTTTGCTGTAATTGTTATCTTATTGCCCCATGCTTACTTTTTAAAGCAAAAGGGTTTTGTAATAATAATAATCAATACTTGAAGTTAATTGTGTTTTAAGTTTTTTATAACTATAAATATTTAGGTGTTTTGGAATGTTTGAATAAATAACATTCAAATGGGTAAATGGTAATACTTAAAAATTATATACATATTAAGTTAAATAACATTAAACAATTACACAATAAGTTCAAAGAAAATTATTATTTCTTTACGTAATTTTACAAGCGCTGACATAACCCAGCACACGTTACTGCATACACTTTATTTAAGGAAAATTAATTAGTTTTCCAATTTTGTATGTATATAAAATTTAATATTAATTACGGTGTGAAAAGATCAAAGAAAATTTTTAAATACTTGACCCCCATTTCTATTTTATCAAACTATCAAACATTTTAATTTGACCCCTTAACCTTGGCACACATACGGCAGATAATTACAATAAGTTTAAATAGTGAAAGCTGTTAAAAATTACGAACAAATAAAAAAGTTATAATTTTGGTTTAACTACTGAACAAATCGCAGATTTATTTGAGGTAAGTTCAAGGGTTATATACAGAGCTTCAAAGATTATACACGTCCAAGAACAGCAGGAATTAGATCTGTACCATCAACCAGTAAGCAAAATGATTTGTTTATAATCACCAAATTGAAAAAAAAACAGAATGAAGCTCATTAAATAAATAGAAAAAGAAGAATTACTTAATTTTTCACATTCACTTATCCGAAATCGAATGAAATCAGCCAATTTGCAGTTGAAGAAAACGTTAAAAAGTTCCTTTAATAGCACATGTAGAAAAAGACGTGTTAAATTTGCAAAAAAATGTGAGAAAACCGTTTTGTTTGTTCCTGGCAATCGATTTTCTTTACTGACGACTGTGATTTAAAGTACGACCGATAGACTGTGCATTCCACGGTTATTTATGGTCTCGATTTTCCTCAAGACTACAACTGCATTGTTAAAAAAGTTGCACATCCATAATTTTTTCATGAATATTATGGAATTAAGTTCGAGCAACTGCCAAAATAGAGTCAAACAAGTAGCCGCTTAAACAGCTCGGAATTTATAACCATTTTCAAAGAATTTTTTAGGACTGAATTACAACAAAATGCTTCAGAGCATATATGGTTGTTTAAGATAATGCTCAGGTGCATACGTCGAAAAAGGTAATATGCTTTTTATCATAATTTGAAATTTAATGCATTTTTTATTGTTTAGACTAAAGATTCTTTAAATAGCAAAAAACTGACTTCATTCAGTTACCTCCATATAGCCCGGACCCCAATGTAATTGAAAAAATTTTCAATTATCATAAACGAGAGGTGAATCGGATAGAAAATCAAGGCATGCACGAAAAAGAAATTGATGTGTTGAACAATCGAATTCGACAAGATTATATCAATAATTTGGTTGATTCCTATCCATAGCGTTTAAAAGAAATTATAAAAAACTGTGGTTATTCTTTGAACTACTAAATTTATAAAATTTGTAATGTCCATTATTTATATATGTACATATTTTATATAATTCATTTTTAAGTAAATAATGTAATTGTATTTTTATCTTGTCGAAATGTGTAAATTCTGGGTTTTTTGTTTAAGCGAGAATTTGGTAATGCTATGTGTAAGAAAATTATTTATGTTGTTTTAATTATGAGTATTGCTAAAATGATTATTTTGGTAAAGTGTTGCTTAAGTGATTTGAGGACAGTCAATCAATTCTAATATGTTAATTATAACCGAGCCCATTTTAGACCCTGTACAACAAAATATTCAAACTGAGAATCAGTTTAAGCACTATTTACAACAAACAAAAATAAATGGCTTACAACTTATAACTATGTATTAAAGAATGTTTATTAAGATTAGAAAGTCGATGTAAAAGAAATAGTCATACTATTTTAGTCGGTATATAATATAGATGAATTAAAATAATTGATTAGTCCCAACAAGAAGAAATTATTCAAAACTCTTAAATGAGTTCAAACAAAAATAATAGAAAACGTTAACTGTGTGAGATGAATTCACTTCGTATATTTTCTTCAGTCACAAACATAAACTATTAGTATATATATATATATATATATATATAAAGAATGGCGTAATCAAAGCTTTGATCTTAACATTAATAATTACACAAGCATACACATACACAATCCATGCATATACTAAATCCAAGCTAAATTTAATGATGCTACAAATTGGGTGTTTTTTAATGTTTCATAAACTATTAAAAGGCTCACGCCTTTGATTAGTGTTAATAATCTTAAAGATTTGGGTAACGTTTATAAAAGCATGTTCTATTAACACCTAAAAATTCGGTTAATAAAAATTAGACTAATATAGAGTAAAGAAATTTCTGAATGTGTCACACATTTCCATCTAATATATCAGCCACATATTCAAGGTCATAATCGACGTGCTTAGTAATCAATAACTGGATTCACCATTAAAAACTAGTATTGATCAGTAGAATCTTGCCAGTTTTTTGGTATAATCCAGTATCTATAATGTACCAATTTCTAATGGTAATATATGGTGTATCTTACATTAAAACTAACATAGATCACGGACGGAAGGTACAGCAATATAACTGCTTTCTTATCTTGATGTTTGAGGGAAAACATACATCCAGGATACTTACCATATGTAGCCGTTGAGCTAAGGTAGATAATCCTGACAAAAAATCTAGCAACCACCTCAATTTTCGCCATCAGTGTCGTCAATCAAACAAACAACTTCATTATTACCTTCCGTTTGTTACGATTATGAAGCTATCGGAGTCCATCGTTTAATTTGTTGTACAAATATAGAAATAATGAAGAGGTAACCATGTTATCAACCGCATCATAATCAACGTAGATTAAAAAAATAAGTTGGAAACAAAAGTAATTAGAATTTTAGACATTAAACAAAACCTAATAAATAACAACAAAAACAAAAGTTGGTGGCAAAGCCACCTCTTTATTAGTTCCAAGTTCTCAAAGCATCACGAATAATTCCTCGCCATTGTTCACGGTTTTCATATAAATGTCAAATTCATTTAACTAAGCCATTAACTTAATGCAATCATATACAATTAGTTTTCAACAAAATAAGAAAAAAATTTAATCTAGAAAAAGCATTTTGTTTTTCAAAAATAAATAATGAACGTTGTAAGATTGATATTTGTATCATCACTATACACAAGTCAAAACTGGAAACTTGATGTAATTCTGTTGCCAAACGTTCATTCATTCATTCAATGTGGTTGGTGACGCGTAGTCACTTCCTCATTATTCCTATATTTGTACGACATATTAAACGATCGATTTCAATAGATTGATAGGAGGAACAAACGTAAAAAAATAACGAAGTTTCTTGACTGGGAAACTGCATCCTTGTGACTGCCACTGTTCGCAAAAATTGATGATGCCGCCTGATTTTTTGTTAGATTCATTTCCCTTATCCCAAAGGCTACATATGATATACATATATCCTAAGACACCTTTTAAGTACCTTAACTATATGCCTGTCCTATCCGCCGTAGCAGAAGCCCAGTTATACCTCCGTGTATTTGATCCCTGCTGTTAATAGTCTAGATATCTTTCAGCATCCAGTCTAGGATAAACCATATAGAGGAGGAACAGTCCGGAATATCATCATCACTAGAAATTAAGATATAAGCATTACTCAAATCGCCAGAATCATTAGCATCTCCAAACTTTCCCGATACCCATTAAATATTTGTTTCAAAATGTTCAATTTGCGTCAAACAAAAATATTTGAGACAAACAACATTATCGATCAACATTAATTGCACTGCTCAGTCTTAAAAAAATAAGTTAACTAGTTAACTTGTATATACAATAAATTACGTGTATACATGTATAAATATTTTTAGCACTATCAGAATAATGAATTACTTAAACATTGAAATTTATTAGTGTTTCATTGATTTCCATTGTATAGAATTGGAAAATAAGAAACAAAATAATGTAAAGTGCAAAGTGATACAAATAGTAGAACATTTAGGCCTCAAAATTGTTGATAAAAATTATTTTTTCTGTTCACCATATAACATTAGTTTTATGTAGAACATGATAACTTGATTCACACGAAAACCGATAACAAGTTCATTGGTGCAAAATTGGTATGCAAATTTATTGATAGAAGAAAATGAACATAAGTTTACTATTGTTATAAAAAATGCTTAAAATTTAATTAATGGGATACACTGAAAAAACATTGAATAAAATAACGGTATATATATTATTAATTAGTCTCATTAATTATTAATGTTTCAAATTGTATTAGTGAAAGGTTTTTTACACTGCCTAATGTCACCACTAGCATAGTTTAGATGCATGCTAATGATTTAAAAAGAATCGAAACAATATTATCCATTCAATACTATTCATCCAACTATGTACAATTAATAAATGTCTTCAATAAAAACTATTTTAATATAGTATATATTTCAGCGTTAATAGGAAAAATGTGCCAATTTTTAAAATCATTCCTCTTTCATAATATTCAATGAAACAACTCTTATCAAATAATGGTAATGGTGATACAATAGGAATTTAATGCAATTATTAACACTATTCATACCTCAATAATAAATTCGTACATTCAATTAAAAAACAATTAAATGTTTTTGTAATTTTGAAATTATTTATCAATAATAATTATTTTATTCAAGGCAAAAAATAATGTTTTTATTATTTATGTAAAAATGTAATTCAAAGGTGAACTCTCACTTGAATGTAGTATAAAAAGTTTTACTTTTGGTTTACATTACACATCAAATTAGCATTTTAAACCATTAAATGTTAAAAATTGGAACACAGTAAAATTACCTACATGCTTGTTAATAAATTTGATGTTAAAAAGAAATTTTTTTATAAACCAAAGTAAAAACATCCTAACAGATTTATTTAAATAATACCTACATATCAACAAATGTGAGTAATAAGCACATAAAGAGATGTCATTTACCTGCTTGTTAGCGGTAGAAAAGTGCAGCATTTGAGGTCACTGAGAAATTAACATTAGTCAGATGTATTATAAATAATAAATTTACAGGATCTGTTTTAATTATCCGTGATTCAGTGGCCATTCCATGGGAAGAGGTAAATATGACAATAAAAATAATATAATAATGTATTGTGTCGGAGTGGTCTCGTGGTACATATGTTTGGCTTCGTTAAATGTCCACTTACTGAAAAATGTTTCCTGTACAACATTCAAGCAGTAACAACCCAACAAAAAATAAAATTATCCATTACACATGAAACAGGTGTATAAAATAATGAGTGTTAATTTTTAATTTTTTAATGTTATTTTTTTTAATCTTTATTACTTTAAATGTTTTACGAGAAACATGTTTCAACAATGAACATTTAGCGAAGCCAAACGTGGGCCCGCATTTTAGTGCCAGTTGTAGGACTCGAACCCATGACCACCGAGGTCCAAATTCGAGCGCTGTACCGCTAAACCACCCCGGTACAAAATACAATACATACAATAATTAATTCATAAACAATTACAATGATCAAATAGAAAATCAATCCTTATATAGACAAAAATAAATAAATACTTAAACAAAATAACAATAATAATTCATTCATTATTTCTACATTTGTATGGCATATTAAACGATCGATTGCAATGACTTGATAAGCGTAACAAACGTAGAAGAATAACCAAGTTTTTTGGCTAATAGACGGCATCCTTGTGACTGCCACTGTTCGCAAAACTTAATAATGCCGCCTAATTTTCTGTTAGCCTAACTGCTGCATATGGTACATATAAACCTTAAGATACTTTTTAAGTACCCTGGGTATATGCTTACACCCAACCACCGTAGCAAAATCCCGGTTATACCGCTGTGCATCAGGTACCTGCTGTTATTAGTTTGGATGCCTATAGACACCTAATCCAGGATACACCGCATGGAGGATAAACATGCAGGATTGAAAATTGAGACTTTATAAGCACTACTCACGATCATTAGCATCCATCAACAAAAATAAAAGTTCCATTAAAACGACTTAAAACTGTATTTACAACCAACTGCAAAAGATAAAAACAATTAAAGGTTGTTGTGTATAAAGTTTTTACAAAACAAGATAGTAATACAGTCACAATTAATTCGTTGTTTACATTTAAAAATAAGTACCAAGTTGGTGAAGCGATGGACTCGAACATGGGTGAACATGAATTTAATTCCCAGCTCGAGCACTAGTTGTTGAAAAATACTTTCTATCAAACATTTGACTAATAAAAAAGTACCATAAATTTAGAGTAAAACAAGAATTTATCCACAAATTGGACTGTCCAAAGTATATTTAAACAATGTGCCATTTATGTACTTTAATAGATTTACTCATGCTCTACATACCCTTTATAAAAATAGAAGTTGTAACAAAGTCAACTTTTAGTTAGATTGACAATTAAACTTATTTTGTAAAGTTGTATACGATACTTTTCCAATTCACGTAAAAAATAATCAAAATTATATTGATTGCAATTATTATCAATATCCACATACTGTCGGTAACGAAATTTAATCCTAATTAACCTACTATGATATTTAAGAACATTTAGCACTTTCTACTAATCTTAGACATATCTAACACTTAATAAATATCTTAGATCATACTTTACTAATATATATATATATATATATAATATTCGCCAAAGAACATTGTAATTATGATATTGAACAACATTCGTTCTTACAATAAATCATAATACTTCTTTATTTTTTTGCTCAACAAGGTTCTTGCAGTTTAAATAAATCAAACCTACAGTAAATGGTAAAAGTTATACTAAAAAACACATTAGCAATTATATAGTGTATCAATCCAATTTTGTAAATTCAGACATTTAATCACAACTATATAGACACAATACGTATGTAAGTTATTTTGCAAAATATTTGTAATCTTTAGAAAAATCCACATTATACATAACTTTGAAATTCGAAATTCGTAAAATCAGTACACACATTTTTCAATTTATCTTATTCTAAAGTCATAAAAGAGCAATGAAAACGTGTTCAAAATCATGATTCAGGATACACTTTAGAATTGGTAATGTACATTTTAGTATAACTTACCATTTACTATAAGTTAGAATTATTTAAACTGCAAAAATCTCGTTAAACAAAAACCTGGCGTTCGTACATTTGGTACTCTACAGCCAGGATTTAAACATTATTAATTTTGTTCTGGGTTTTTTATAGGATAAGTTAACAAGTTGTAAAATAACTTATTACTTATAAAAAATATCGTTTATGTTATGAAAAATCGAGTTTCAAAGGATTTTATTGGTACCTTGTTAGTCTCAGATTTAAAACGGTCTGCAGTAGTTATAAACAGAAGTAAATGTTGCTTGAATTGTTGACACCATAAAGTTTGTAACTTTTTCTTTATATATTAATGTATTTTGGTCAATAAAATTCTTTTAACAAATTACATGTGCTTTTAAGTTTTAATTAAAGGAGGTATTATGATTTATTGCTAGAACGAATGTTGTTGAATACTATAATTACATTTTTTTTTTGTGAATATTATATATATATATATAGGTAATATAGGTAAAGTATTCATTCATATAATGTGGTTGGTGATGTAGTCACCTGTTCATTTTATATCTGTACAGCATATTAGACGATTGGCTTCAACGGCTTTATAAGTGTAACGTATGTAGAAGAATACCAAAGTCTCTCGGTTGGCAAACGGCATCCTTGTTCGTAAAGATTGACTGGGGCCGCCTAATTTTTGTCAGGGTTATATTCTTTACGTACACTTTAAGATACCTTTTCAGTACTTTGGGTGTATGCTTGCATCCATCCGCCAATGCGAGAACATAGTTATACCTCTGTGGATTAGATCTCTTCTGTGTTAGTCTAATTACTTGGGTGCACTTAACTCGAAATGCGCCACGTGGAGATAGTACAAGCCTGTCAAATTATTTTTCTATTTAGCTACTCTGTGAATCTAATTAATGACCCTTACTTTTGTTTCAATTTAAGCAAAACAAAAAATAGTGCATTGAAAAGAAACCCCCAATTTTTTGTCATTTATTGTAACATAAAACAAATCGAAATACTTTTTAATGTTTTCTAAGCAATATTAATGCTATTACTTGAACGCCACTAACTGAAAGTTTACATTGGTCTCAAATTACTAGCCTCTGACCTTGGAGTCTGTAAATTGTGGGTCAACACATATTTAACGGATAATTTAGTAAAATAAGTAAACTTTTGAGCCTGTGACATTAAAGCCTTTAGTAGACAAAGAAAAATATTGTCTAATAAAGTAAAGAGGGATTGTAAACCTATACTACATCTTACGATTTTAATCTGTTTTTATTATTGTTATTACTTGGAATGTTTTACGAGAAACATCTTTCAGAAAGTGGATGTTTTAAAGAAGCCGAAGGGAGCCCACAATTAATGCCGGTGGTAAAAATCCAACTCGTACCTACTCAAGTTCAAGTCGAGTTGCAGCCTGTGTTCAAAACAGGAGATAATGAGGGCTTCTTGTTTGTTGTGTTAAAACAGGAAAAGGGTAATTATTTTAAATGTTTGAAAGGTGCTATTCATAAAAACTATTTGCTATTGCAATCATTAACATTATAAATGTTATATTTAGGACCCAACAATCAATTTTCAGGCTTATATATAATATTTAAAAAATTTTTAAATTAATTTTTACTACTTAAATGGTTCACAAAAAGTATTTTCAAGAAATGAACATAAAACGTTGCTAAACAAGGGCCTCTATTAAGTACTGGCGGTGGGACTTGAACCCATGCCTGCTTAATTTCGGGTCTAACATCCTACCAATAGTACCACTCCATCTATTCTATATAAAACGTATATTATTAAGATACTTAACGCTGAATATCCACTTTCCGATAAACGTTTCTTGTCAAATATTCAAGCTGTGCCGGTACAGAGCTAGACTCGAACATGGATAGATATGGGTTCGATCCCCAACATCAGTACAAAATGAAAAGAGCTGTAAAAACTAAACCACATAAAATATTTTTTTATTAAAACAAATGAAAATATCCACAGTTAATTGAATATAAATGAACCTTGATATAACACCCACTTAATAATATTTTAAGAACCTGAATACAAAATATAACCAAATTCTTTTCACAAGCATCCGCTATTTTTAAATATAGTGTGAATTTTATTTCGAGACACTAGTGACAGAACTAATTAAGTAGTTACCTCTGTAATAATTATAATAGCAATATTGAAGATTAAAAAGAAACAAATATTATATCACTTAATTTGAACAAAATCAATATACTTATTAAATATCACACATATATATCGAGTTATTGAATAAATATTCTCACCTATAATGGGTGGACCAATAATGTTTGCAACGCCTTGGCAAAAAAAGCAAATACCAAGTCCATTAGATAAACGAGAAAGACCAACAAATTCTACCAAAAGAACAGTGCACAACGCATCATTCGCAGCAAGGCCAACTCCAGAAAAACCTAAATAATATATATATATATATATATATATATATATATATATATGCTAGTAAAATTAACTCAAAAGTTTCGTTTATTTTTTATACTTATACATTATTTATATAAGCAACAAATTAATACCATTTTTTAACAGTATTTACAGCTCATAATCATAACGATTTTCTCTAAAATAAAATATTGAAACAAAATGTTTTATAAAAACAGTATTGGTAATATATTATATTAGTGTCGAATGGTACAGTATATAAATTAGTAGAATCGTACCTTATTAGAGAAAGGTACAAATTCCACCACCGGCACTAAATAAAAGCTGCCTTCGTTTGGCTTTACCAAAATTTTATATCTATTTCAAATCATTTTTCAATCAAAGTAAAAATATCCTACGTAACTGTGTACAAATATTGTAATTTAAATAATTAAAACTAATACATTAGTATACAAAAATTAAATTCATACATTCTTGGAAAAATTAAACACTTCAAGTGACAACACATGATATGACCTATTAATAAAAGCAATCCGACTATAATTTTTGCTGCAATATTTAAACACATACTCTATTAAAATTAATACACCATTTGCTACTTCTATTTGAAATTTTAAAAAATGGAATGTAATCTATCAAACTAATAGTAGCAACAAGCTCTATAGAAAAGCTTACTATTAACCAACTTTAAATTTAAATATGTTGATGAAATAAAGTATACACCGAAATAATCACACAACTGGAGTTCAGCAATTTGCTTGCCTCTATAATCTTTAGAATTATACTGATCAAAGCACGTTTCTTATTAGTGTTACTTCGGTAAAGCAAGTCAAAAGGATACAGGATAGACTAATATTAATGTGGAAATAAAGTACGTAGCCATGTAAAAGAGACATACCGGCAGGTGGAAAACACTAAGAGTTATAAATCTAATTGTGCATGCGAAGTCTACATTTCAATAACGAGTCTTAATTGGTAATGTTTAACAACTAAGTAATCCTATTCAAAATCTTATCAGAAAATATAACCCAAAATAATTTTTCAAAACTTGATTGACATTGTGCTCACCAATGCTTCCTAAATTGCAATAATAATAACTTTAACTACAATTTAAAATCTAACCAAAGTGCACTGCAAAAGTCATTTGGTTTTCCAGAATGACATTTTAAAAAAATACATCAATTGACCCAAGAAAAAAATACCCAATAAAACAACATGACCTCTTTCTACTGAATCATGTAATATTCGCTCTCCAATTTGACTTGTTGTTTACAATCCATATGGCTATAGTACCTTTATATTACAATATAGATATTTTGTAAGTCTGAAAAATTTGCCTTCACAATAAATTGATTATCAACTCACCTAGTCGATGTAATTTTTTATATTATCAATATTCTATTAAAGATTCCATCAGCAACAAATCACTATTGACTGACATTCCATTAATTCAAAAATAATATTTACTCGATTCAGGTTTGTTAATCTCACTCCAACAATTATGAATACTGACCTTAAATTACAATGTCAAATGTATCAACTGTTCTTACCAATTATCAACTCACACTACAGAGATAATATGATGGTAGTTGCTGGAGATTTAAATGCTGTCTGGTTTTCCCAACAATTGGTAGATAGATAATCACTCATTGAAATTGTTCATACAGCAATTTTCTTTAAAGTTATGTCTTAGATAATAACTTGGTTGCCACCAACATCGTGTTACAATACCAATCTCGGTATACAGCTGTCTTTAAACGTGTTAGTTGTCATTCTCATAATAACTACATTTGTATTGTAACGTTCTGGCGTATGTTTATTCCATAGTTATAACATTGGAACAGTAAATCGAAGTAATCATAATTTCACCTAATGCATTCTTGACATTACGTCTGTTAACAAATATAATCCTTCTTGAAAAATGGAGTGTTTTTAAACGTTTTGAAAAAATAGTCACAATCACTTAGCACACTTGATACAGTTAAAGATAAATGGGACACTTTAATGAAGTAACCGAAAAGTATATTAAAAACACTTTCCAACTCTACCTAACCTTTAGCGACGATTATTGTTCGATATAACAAAATAAAACAGTAAACGTTTTAGAGATTATATTAAAGTATACAGTTGTACGTTTACATGTTAATAACAAAATCATTAGCTTTTCTAAATCAACTTTTTTTTCGTGATTTTATACTGTTCTCCAGTCATATTTCCCAGTATATTTTGTAATTCTAAATAGATGTATGACAATAATAGCTAAGTCAAAATGCACAACACATTGAAATATGCTTAACAAACTCATTGACGGACATTTAAAAATTGTCTATTAATCGAAAGAATAATGGAGGATAACAATCACACTATGCATGCCTATCATCACAAAGGGATCGCATCAAACAAAACTTAAAGAAAATTTATCCATATCCATTACATAACCAAAATACCATAATTCGTATGCTGCGTATTTAGCAAGATTGTTACCCAACCAAAAAATATCAAAAATTAATTTCTCATGTGTCTTTCAGATATTAATTAGTGTTTCATTGAAGCTTGCACCACTGAGATTACTTTACTCAGTGTTATCTAATTTTTTACTGTTTTATTTTCAAGATAAAAAACTGAAGTGTCTAAGTCAATAACCATAAATAATAATAATAATTTATATTATTACAATTATTACTATCTAATGTTTTTAATATTAAGCATTACGGTTTGAAAAATCTTTAAATCATTTTTCATAATCACATTATTGAGGAATCTATTAACTTGAACTTTTTTTGCCATTTTATCCTTGACGTCGTTTTTTACTTGTACCAATATTGTGCATTAGTATATATATATATATATATATATATATATATATATTAACATTTAATTAATTGTTAAAAATTATCACATCAAACAGTAATTAAAATCTGATAAGTAAAAATAAAATAAAAATGCTGTATCCACTAAACTTACATGAATATATAGCCATTGAGGTAAAAGTTGTAAAAAATGGCATAAAACAAGTAGAAATTCCGCATATCATTAACATGCACACATAAAGGATGAAACTATCAACATTTTCTCTATCTCCAAGATATCCCACTATAATCTCTCCCACCATATTAGCACCACCAAGGATTGAAAATAAGAGTGCAGCCAATGTGTCAGTCAATCCATGATCAATAGCACGTACTCCCATAAAAAAATAGGTCACATTATACCAAAAATATAACAAAAAATTCGAAATTATAAAAAATACGAACGAAGGTTGATTAAATAATCGGAGATCGAATATACTGAAAAACTTCTCACAATCTATTTGTTTACAACATAGGAAATACTTTTTCCATCCTTGATTAAACCCAGTTTCAGACAAAGTATTTGATTCAACTGGTTTTATTATGTCACAACAAAAACAAGAATACAATACAGAATTATTTGAACTTGAATCAGCACTTTCAGTAAAATCATCATCATTATTAATTTTTCTCATTTGATGGAGTTCAGGAAGACTTAAAGCACTTTCATATTGTTGAGTTTTCTGTGTTTTATCATTTAAAGCAACAGAATTCGATTCATGGGCTGGAATGTGTGTACGTGATAAAACTTGATTTTTGAAAGACTGGTTGTAATCACTATCTCGTAGTTCAGAATTCAAATCTATCCCTAAATGTGAGTTACCTATCAGTTTCATCTTATTTATTTCTTGAGATTTATTAACTAACCCATCAGTTAATAACAGATTTTGTGAAGATAAATAAGTTCCATTTATCTTTTGTTTTTTTGTGTCGTTGCCACAAACATTGTTAGAATATAAATCTGAAACAGCGGATAATGGGCTACCATTATTAAGTCGTAAAATTGTTGCTTTACTTTCTTCTTGAATGCTACCCAAATTTCTATGAATGTTTTCTCCAATAATAGACAATAATCTGTGCTCAGATTTAACAAATGCATCAGAATTAATACCATTCACCCCACTATTTGATTTGAACATATTCACAGAATAGAAATTGTCTGAATAGCAAGAATTTTTGTGAAGATATGTCATCGTTACCCTTCGTGGAGCCAAAAGATGATCACGTAACATTTTAATTCGACCCAAAATATCGTTATCTATATAATCTGCATTCTCAATTGGTTGTAATCCAGATTCTCGAGCCAAATATTCTAACCAAGCCAAACGCTGCCTATGCTTTTTTTCTGATTCCGTTTCTACAGGACGCATCAGTGCTCCACAAACGATCATATTAAGAAAAAATCCAGACAAAATAATCAAGGTACCACGCCATGTATATATATTCAGTAAAGCATCAACCATTGGAGCAAATATTAAAGCACCAACTCCAGTACCAGCTATAGATAATCCTGTTGCTGTACCCCTTTTATCATCAAAATAAATGGAAACAATAACCAATGCTGAAGTTATACACAAACTTGCTCCCAAACCTGATAAAATTCCAAACGAAAATACCAAAGACAAAATAGATTGACTAAAAAATCCGACCAAACAACCTAAACTACTCAGCAATCCTCCAAGCATGCATGCAATACGACAACCACATAAATTAATAAGTACAGATGAAAAAGGAGCTGCTAAAGCTGGAACACCATAAGAAACCGAACCAATCCAAGAAAGAGCACCCATTGATTGTTCAAACTCATCAACAAGGTCTTCTAATAAGACACCAAAAGATACCACAACTCCATCTGTAATCATATGAACAAAAAATGCTGCAATAACAATAACCCATCCCCAACCACCATCAGGTGGTTCAGGTAGGGATAATTGACTTGTAGTCAGGGGAAGTCTGGAAACACTTGACGAATCACTTGATGAACAAAAACTATCTTTAGAAGAATCCGATAATTCAACAAATGATTTCCGTCGATTATCCAATGGTAACATAACGGTAGATGCGTTAACGACGCTACTTTTCCTCATAATGAATAGATCAGGTTCAGACAAAGAACGAAAAACTTTTGAGATGGAGGCTTTATTACAAATGTTTTCTTTATAATTTGATAAATCCAAAGAATTTAAATTGTTTTTGCAATATTCTTCATAAATTAAACTGCTGTTTATTACTTTCAAAGAATCACAATCATTGTATTTGCAAGTTCGTTTCATTTTAATCAATAATTAAATGTCCTATCTCAACACAGGTGAATAAATAAACCAAAAATTAAAATTTAACGAACAATAAAAATATATAAAATAATTTCATAAAATGTAAAGATTTCACAAAAACCATAACAACTTTGGCCACGAAAACCGACAAACTAAACTATCCCGCAAAATCACTTCAAATAGTGTACAGATCATATTGAATTTAATGTAGATTAGATAAACCATTAAAATCTTTTACTTTAATACAGTTAATTAAATTATTAATGTTAAATTAATAATTTATATAAAAATTTAAAAAATTAATTTAATAATAATAATTAATTATTATTACACAAAAATGATAAAAAATGGAGTAAATATTATGTCCGCTTCAATTTCTAAAAATTTAACTAATGAAAATCTTAAGATAAAATATTTAGAAAAAACTTATGCACTATTAAATTTTAATAATTTTATTATAACTAATCCCAAATCTGGTAAAGAAAGAAAATGGCCCAGAGTGTAAGGTTACCAAATACTACTTTTTTTGATACACATTACTAAGACAAAAGGACATAAAATAGGGAAATAAAAATAAAAATTTTAATTTTAAAAACAAAAACAAAACAAAAAAAATTAATATTCTGTATACAAAAAGTTTTAAGACTTAAAGATTATCCATGTTGTACATATAATGTGTGCGCATTTTTTAAATGTTAATACAGGAACAGGAACAGGTATGTAGAAAAGGAATATTCCTTTTGATCCTCGCTTCTCAGTATATCTAAAAGTGTAAATATATTTTTTTTAAACATAAAATATAGTAACAAAAATAAATAAATACAAATAGAAGACTAAAAACGGGTAAAGAAATTAAATAAAATTTGGAAATATAGATTTATCATAATGAGATTTGAAAAAATCCAGATGTTGGGGCTGAAATAACATGCTTGGAAAGCTTGTTTCAGACAAGGACTACTCTATGGGTAAAATGATGCAATTTAATACAAGTCAAAGTTCTAGACTAATTGAGTTTATGCTTTTGACCCCTCAAACGACTGAACTCAATATCAAAATAATCAGTCAAACGATTTGTTTTTAGTAGCTGATAAACTAGAATTTAAATTTCCTGAGTCTTCTTTCACTCAAAAGGAATAATTTAAAAATTTTTAGTCTGTCGCGATAGGGTTTATCCTTTAGGCTAATTGAGGGATTAGTTAAATTTTTTTAAACACCTAGACGCTGTATGTCACCCTTTAGAATAGGAGCAGTGACCTGTATACAATATTCCAAGTGTGGTCTGACACAACATAAAAATTAAACGTAAACATTTATTAGGAATGGGTCCTAGATCACGTACAAAAAGTTTAACTAATTAAAAACCTATATGAGCGGCACTGTTATGTTAAAGGGAAAAATTGAGGGAGGGGTAAAAAAAACTCTCAAATCCTTGATCGAGTTCACTGTATTTATTAAGTGCAAACCAGATATGGAAAAGATCTTAACTGAGGGTTTTCCAAATGTGATGTGTTTGTACTTAGAGAAATTTAATGGAAGCATGTTACTTACTGCCCAATTATGTATATTATTAATATCCTATTGCAGTAGTTCAGGATTGGATCCCCATATCTTAACATCATCCGCATAAAGAAGGATGTTAGAGCAAGCTACTAATGGTAGGTCATTAATAAATATTAAATGCAAACTGTATTTAATACTAATGTGTGTAAATCATTAAAAATATGTAGCACAAAAATACAAATTTTATAAAATAATAGTAATATTTTAGTTTTTAAAATAATAATTAAAATGTAAACCAAAATACAAATTTAATAACAAATTATACATATATAAAATAATAATATTAAGTAATATGGTCATAATATTATATATATTAAAAAAATAGCTATATATAAATCAGAATTGTACACAAGTTAATTGAACCAAAAGCTTTTTATTTCTTGATTTTATTTATTTCAATTATTTTTAGAAAATTGGTAATAGATAGTGTAGTAAAGAAAGTAATCTATAACAATAGAAAAATAAAGAGAAATTGAGATTAAAAATTAAGAAATGTAGTGAAATAAACTTAATTAAAAAGGACGAAAATTAAATGAAATATTAATCTGGTAATCAAACAAAAAGTTATTATAAAACAATTCTGTTAAAAAGTTTTAATTAAGTTTATAATAATGCTTATAATAAATAAAAGTTTAAATAAAAAATTTATAAAAAAGGCCGTATTAAATTTCAAAGAAATAGAAAGCTAATAATTTTTTGAACTATTCCACAAAACATGATACAAATTTTCTATATAACAATGATCATTGATAAATAAGTTTGTACCTCAATTTTTATTTTAAATATTATTATTATTATTATTATTAAAAATAACATTCTATTAGATTTTTGAATCCGTACGATACGCTTGTGTGACGTGCGCTCAAAAGTTGCTTATTGTTTTTGCGCTTGCTAAAGTGTTTACGTGTTTTACGTGTTTTTTTGTGTTATTTGTTTAATTTTTGGGTTATTTTGTGTACTTTGTGTGTAATTATGCAATTTTTGGTTGCCCAATTGTGTTTCAAGCTCGATTTTTATATGTCGCGCTTGATCCTTAATTTTATAATCTCTTTAACTTGTGTGCGATATTTTATTTTTATTATATTTTAGAAATTTTTGATCTATCAATAAAAGTTTCTCAGTCAGCGATTTGTGGCCGTCGGGGGTGTAGTAAGTCTGTAAAGACTGGTATGTTTTGTTCCAAGTGTAGCACCTAGTTCCACAAAAATTGTACTGGTTTTTTGGAGATTATCTACAACAATTTGGCTACTAGCGATGTTGAATTTAACTGTATAAATTACATCTGGTCATCAGATTTCTTTCTTGTCACCTATCCCCGCGCTATCATTAAGTCCGACTCTAAAATAGATGCAAAATTAGACCTCATTTTAGATCTAGTCAATAAAATTAAACTCAGTAACACCAACATTCGCAAATCCGTCGACAAATTAATCGAGTCTTAATCAGCCCTATATGTTTATGCCAACAGACACTCTGACGAGATAACTCAACTCAAAGCTTTAGTCGGGACCCTCTCATCAACACTTAAGAAAGTTTCTCCTTCTGTCTCCAATACCATTTTTAGATTTTTACAGGTGGAAATTTTATCCGTTACTAAACAATATGCTGCTGACAAAAAAAGGGGAAAATAACTTAATAGTTAAAGGAATTCCTGACACTGCTACTAACTTTAAAAAGATTGTTTCAAAAATAGTTAAGATCTGCTATCTCCAACTAGTTAATTTCAAGGCTACGCGCATGTCTTGTAAACGAAACCTTTCTTTTCCCAGTTATTGTCTCCTTTAATTCCTCTAAGATAGCTTCTGATATTCTCAGTAATTGGTCTGTTGTCAAATCCAAATTCCCGGAGATCCGGGTGCACAAGGATTATGCCACAACGGACAGGACTGGTAAACCTTCGTTATGGCCTAGCAACGCCTGTCCAAAATTATCTGCTATCCCATTACTCAAATTAACTCCTCTGACATTAGATAATAGCCTTCCCCAGAGCCCTATTTTGCAGGATTTTCTATCAATGCCCCGGAACCATGTCCAATTCCTTCATTGGTTAAAAAGAAATAGACCGCTTCTCCCTTAACCTGCACTTCCACTTTAAAAAATATTTTATGCTAATGCTTGTAGTCTCCAAAATAAGCATACTGAGTTAAGTCTATTAGCTTTTAATGTTAAGCCCCATTAAATTGGTATTACTGAAACCTGGCTGACGGATGATATTCTTGATAATGAACTGTCAATCCAAGACTATAATGTCATCCGGTCAGATAACAAGCGATCTAGATGTGGCGGCTGTTTTTTTACATTTATGATAGCTTGAACTATATCCTTCTCCCTCCCCTTGCTTCTACTAATCAAGGTTTTGATTTTCTTTGTATCTCTATTTCTCTCTCCTCTGGTAACTACGCCAGATTCTCTATCCTTTATAAACCCCCAACCCTTCCTGAAGCCTCTAATTCTGCTTTATTACAAGTACTTTAATTCAGTTTTTGCCTCCCCCCATAAGTATCAAGTGCTTACGGGTGAATTTAATGCCTTTTCTATTAGTTGGGACACTCTATCTAGTCAGGACAAATTTTTTGCTTCCAACCTTCTTCAATTCTGCATTGAAAATGCTCTGTTCCAATACGTTTCCTCCCCAACTAGGCATAGAGTTGGCTGTTTTTCTTCATGCTTGGACTTAGTTCTCACCAATGTTCCTTATATAATAGACTCTATCTTTGTTCTGCCGTCGCTGGGTAGGAGTGATTATGCCGTCTGGACTTTTGAAGTTTATTTTCCCAGCACAACCCCCATTGCCAAATTTAAGTCTGTGCCTATTCCAGATTTCAGTAACGCTAATTTTGATGGTTTAAGAAATTATTTCAAGAGTATTAACTGGGTATATTCCCCAACCGACAAAGTTAATAAATTTTATGGTAATCTTTTAAGTATTATCAAGTCAGGAGTTGATCTTTTTGTCACCTTTTGTTTTCCCTCTTTCCAAAGACTAAAATTCCACGGCGTTTTATTCGACTCATTAAACTTTGTAATCGTGAGTTTTATAAGTGGAACTTTACTAGCCTTCCATGTTTTTATTATAAATATATCACATTACACAATAAATATGCTTCAAGCCTTAGCCACCTTAAACATCTCTGAATTTATAATCTACTCAAGAAAGCTAAGTCTGATAAAAGTGTATTTTTTAAATTTATTAAAAATAAACGTGGGATTTATAACTCCCCTCCACAGCTTAAGGATATTCATGTATCTCCTCTTTCTTTACCTGAAGTATGTAATATTTTCAGTAATTACTTCTAATCTCTATTTAATGCAAATTTTACAGGACATCTATTATCTAGTCTCCCATGTTTATCAGGGTCAGATTTCCTCTGAGATAGTCCAGAACCTCCTCTCCAAATTAAATTCTTCTTCCCGTGGTTTGGACGATTTATATCTTAGAGTTCTCAGAGAATGTGCGGCAGAATTAGCCCCAGCACTAGCCTATACGTTTAACCTTTCCCTAAATCAAGGTAAGGTACCTGATGTTTAGAAATTAGCTTATATCAGATCAATGTACAAATCTGGTTGCAGATTAAAGGCTGAGAGTTATAGACCCATTAGCATCCTGTTTGCCTCCAGTAAAATAATTAAAAAAAATTGTTAAGTCCCATTTAGTAAACTTCATAGTTAATAATAACCTCATAAATCCTGTTCAGCATGGGTTTATGCCATTAAACTCTTGCCTCTCAAATTTATTGACGTTTACGGGTAGCCTTACTAGAATGTTGAAAAATTGTTATTCGGTTAATGTCATTTATTTTGACTTTTGCAAAGCATTTGACAAAGTACCTCACTCAAAATTACTGAATAAGTTAAGAGCTTTTGAGATCAGCCCCTCGCTACTTGACTGGATTCATAATTTCCTCTCTAACCGACAATTAAGTGTAAGATTAGGTGATGTTACATCCGCAGCTGTGAACATCACCTCAGGGATCCCCAAGAGTCCGTTCTCGGGCCCTTGTTATTAATTAATTATATTAATGATCTACCTAATGTTGTTCGTTCAGACATCTTGCTGTTTGCTGACGATGTCAAGATCTGGAGTTCCAATCCCAAACAACTTCAAATTGACATTCTTAATATCTGCAACTGGTCTTTAGCTAATGCGATCTCTTTGAATTTTTCCAAGTGTAAACATTTTTCCCTTGGCAAATTTTTAGGCAATACATTTAAAAGACCAGACTCTTTACCTATCACCCTAATTACTTCGGTTAAAGATTTCAGAGTCACATTAAACCATTCTATAAACTTCTTAATGCACCATAGGATAGCAGCCTCTAAGGGAATCCAACACACTAAGCTTTTTATTGTAATATTGGTAATCTTCCTGTAAATTGCGCACGGCTACTTTATTAGCTATATATTAGACCCCATCTAAAATACTGTATTTAAGTTACTTTCCCTTTTCGGAAAGCAGATATTAAGATATCAGACAAAGTTCAACGCAGGTTTACTAAAGTCCCTAGATAGCTTAAGAATAAAAGTTACATTAACCGGTTAAAGTATTTTAAGCTCTTCCCTTTACATGTTTGAATTTATCACGTTTGTTTTTGACGTAACTGTGGTTCTGTAAGTATATTGTGTCTTGTTTTTCCTGTTGGTAAACAGTATTGGTATGTAAATTTTGAATTATTTTGTAATAATAAATTACAAAACGATAATTTGAATCACACAAGAGCTTTTTTAATTGAAATTAGCTAGGGTGCTGATAATTATCCATATCAATTTAAATTAAAAAAAATCAGGGCCGAGATCTCAGTGAGATCTTACACCCAGTAACACCTCAGATTTAAATTAAAAACTAACACATTTTCAGAAACAGATAACCTAAAGATTGTAATTTTTAAACAATGCTATCTTGCAATTAAAGATTCACTTAATTTAACATTACCTAAATCTATCAAAAACGCAATTATTTTAAACTTTTGAAAAACCTCTAGAATCACTCCAATACCGAAGACACTTTATTCCAAAAAATTTTAGAATTCAGATTTATTGCATGCTTTATAATGCTTTTTAAAATTAATGAACAGTTAATACCAAAAGGATTAAAATCTACATTAGAACTCAGCAGTAATTCCATACAGTTTGTTTACAAAAGTAACCGTTTAAGTTTAGATCATGTATCCAGCTTAGTCCACAATATCGCTAAGTTATTAGACAAGGGCAAATGTTTTATTAGATGTTTATTTTTTGGATTATAAATATGCATTTCCCACTATTTACACACAATTTAAATTTCCAGTTTAGCTGAAAAATACTAGTACAAACCCCAATAATAAGTTTAAGTATTTTGGAATCAATCCAAATAATAAACTTACTTGGTTTAATAACTTTGATCAAGTTCTTGCAAAAAACTGAGCATTTTTGTTATTTTATAAAAAATTTAAAATGTCGTCATCTTAGTAAAAAATAATTTATATTTTAGGTCAACTTTTTTCTCAGTGATTCTGTGCTGCTTGCCAGTTATATTCTTAGGTCCGTTAAAAAAAGATTTTGTTATTTAAAAAAAATGTATTACTAGTGAGATATTAAAGCCTAATAATAATGATAATAATAATAATAATAATAATGATAATAATAATAATAATAATAGAATAATTAATGGATGCTTTAATAATTGTCGTTTACTAATTAGACTAATAATAGAGGACAATAATCACTCATAAGCCGACTTCAACAAATTAACTTCATCTGGCAAAACAAGGAGAAAATTTATTTATGCCGACTCAAAGACAAACATATACAATAATTTATGCCCTTTTTATTTGGCAAGATATTTAACCAAGCCTAAACTGATAAAAAATGAACTGTTTTTTTATCTTTCAAATGTTAATTAATGTATTTTAATATTTTTACCTTGAAGATTGCTTAACTTTTTGTTTCTTTAATATAAAATTTATTTTTTATTTTATTTATCTTTTTACTATTTTTTATTTTATATTTTGCATGCTATAATGCTGAATATACTTTTGCAAAAGTATTTAAACTGACTGTAATTATAATTGTGATTGACGTGCGACGTAACGCATTTTCTCTTGCACGTAAATAATAAACTTATAGACCATTCTAACAATATAAATAAAAAATAATTAAAATAATTTTAAAGATTTTGTACACTTATTTATTTTGAAAGTAGAAATTATTAATTTATAATGTAACAAGTTTTTTGACAATGTTTAAGTAAATAAATAATTGTTTTAAAATTGTACAGGTTACAGGTTACAGGTTAATACACGTGTTAATTAGGAGAAATCTCCTATAGTCCTCAGTTAAAAAATATTATTATTAATCAATTAAAAGATACAAAATAAAGCAATAAAAATAAAACATGAATTAAGTGTTAAACGAAATTAGATAACGCAAACTTGTCATATAATAATTTAAAAGTATGAAAATTAGGAGCATCAACAATGTATGCTGGGAGGTTTTTCCAGGCAAATATGACCCTATAGAAAAAAAAGTTTTGCCTGATCTTCTTATTCGCCGGAGACTTAAACAACTTAAAATTGTGTCCTCTACGACTGTCTTCTGATTTGGCGAAGTAGGAATGTAAAGAGTCAAACTTAAATAATTGGTAAACTAGTATTAAGTCGCCTCGGAGTCTCCTATCTGTTAATGGAAAGAGATTTAGACTAGAAAACCTGTCTCTATACGAAAGGTACTTCTAACAGGGTTGAATCTTTAACGAGCACTGGAAAGATTACTTGGACGCAATATTCAAGATGAGGTCTAATATATAACATATATAAAAGTCGAGCTAGGTCTGAAGAGATTTTACCTAGGTATCGTCTAAAAAAATGCATAAAATGTATACATTTCTGAGAAGCCTTAGAGTAATAAGCAGAAAAGTGGAAAGATGAATCGATTGTTACACCCAGGTCCTTAACTGTATGCACTTTTAAGATGGGCGGCTGTTCAAGTAGCGGCACAAAATAACTATTAGAGTTCATTTTACTTAATGCCTAATGAAAGCACTTAGACCAGTTTAACGGGAGTTTATTTGCTAAAGACCAGTCATAAATATCACTAATATTAGATTGCAGTAATTCAGGGTTGGAGCCCCAGATTTTCACATTATCAGCATAGAGCAGAATGTTCCAATAAACTACTGTTGGCAAGTCATTAATAAAAAATAAATAGTAGAGGGCTTAAAACTGAACCTTGTGGAACTCCTGAGCTAATTGCACACCAAGAAGGGGTGTCACAACCCAATTTAACACTAAATTTACGATTCGTTAAAAATTCCCTAATCCAGGAAAGGAGGGAGCCTGAGATACCCAGATTAGCTAGTTTATTTAGTAACAACAAATAAGAAACCTTATTAAAGGCTTTTGCGAAATTAAAATAAATGGAATCTACATTATGACCCTGATCAAAAAAGGATTTGAGACTGTCAGTGTAAGACAGTAAATTAGAAAAACACGATCTTTCAGGCAAGAAACCGTGTTGAGCCGGATGAATTATCTTATTCTTAAGAAGAAAATCCATTAAATAATGCTTGATTAACCTTTCTAGCACTTTACTCGGGGCAGATAGGATACTAAACGGCCTGTAACTTAATAGAGAGTAGTGATTACCTGACTTATAAATAGGTCTAATATATGCTTGTTTCCAAACATCAGGAAAAATCCTTGTAATAAGAGATTGACTAAAACTCTTAGTTTATATGGGGGAAATAATATCTGCACATTCCTTCAGAACACGAGAGTAGATGCCATCAGCACCACGGGATGTGGATTTGAGTTTGATAAACTGATAAAATACTGAAGGAATGATGACAGTAGGTGAGGTTAATAAAAGAGACGAATTGATATTAGTGGGGGGATAATCATTATCTGTTGCGTAAACTAATTTGAAATAAGAGCTGAAAGACTAGCAGACTTCCAGAGAAAGGAAGAAAGAACCACTGTTATCTTTTAGACATGGACGAGAAACACCGCAAACTTTTTGACGTTTTATATGTTTAAATAATATGTTTCGGTCTGTTTTTGATTTTAATAATAAATTATGAAACTGTTTGTTTTTGAATGCTTTAATTAAAACTACACAACCATTACGCAAAGCTAAATATTGGTGATAGAAACAGGGTAGTTTCGAAGCTTTTTATTTATTAAAAGCTACATTACGTTTTTGAATATGACGCTTTAGAGAACGCGGAAAGTTGAACTTAGAATATGTAGGAAGACTAAAAAAAACGAATTTATTGGTGCCATCATTTATAATTTGAGTAAAACGAGAATAATTGGTGTCAACGCTATTCTTAGCCAAAAAGCCTCAATCTGAATGACTTAAGAAATTTCGTAATTCAGCAAAGTTTGTTCTGCAAAAATCTGGGATTGGCTTAATTTTAGGCTTTGGTACCCAGTCGAAAGACAAAGGAAGATGGACAGAAAAAGACAAAAGAAAGTGATCACTCTTTCCAAGGGGAGGCAAATGATTAACGTAATCAATTAAGGAGGAAGAATTTGTAAAGATGAGGTCCAGGCAAGAAGGAATACATCCAGATCGAAATCTAGTAGGCACTAAAACATATTGAGTATAAACATTGACAATGCTGAAATGAAGAAGTTGAGTGTCGAAATAGTTAGTGGATGAGGAGAGAGAGCGCCAGTTAATAGAGGGGCTGTTGAAATTGCCAAAAATAATAGAGTGCTTAAAAAAAGCAGAGTAGACATGTCCAAGTTCAGCTAATAGAGCGTCATTAGCTTTTTTTGTAAGTGAGGGAGGCCTGTAGAGTAATGAGAAAAGGATTTGCTCCTTAGCAGAAAAATTTACTAATATGTGGAGAAATTTGTACCCAACTGAAATTCCACACAGAGAAAAAATGATCGTAGAAAAGTTAATATCTAATCTAACATAAAATAAGCAACCCCCACATCTGCCTCTAACAGAATCGAGTTGGATTATATTGTAACCGCTAATGACAATTTCACTATCAAGAATGTCATCTGAAATCCAGGTTTCAGCAATCTCTAAAATATGAGGAGAGTTTAATGCAATCAGTGATTTAATTTTATCTAATTTATTAAAAAAACTAGAAGCATTTGTGTAAAGCATATTTAAACTGCGGGGAATGGAAGTAGGGATGTGGGCATGTTTAATTTGTGGACAAATGGGTGCTGACTCCGAGACGCAAGGGGAAAATCCTGTATATTGGTGATACAAGAATCACTTCCTAGCTTGAGAGGGGTTAATTTAACTAAAGAGATTAATAATAGTTTAGGACACGAGTAGTTAGAGTTCACAACATTCCTATCCGAAGTAGGATGATCTTTATGCAAACGAAGATTTGGGAAAAGGAAGTGTACTGAAGACCAATTGCTGAGGAGTTCGCTAACCGTATTGGAGAAATCGCAGGAGACAATGACCGGAGGGAAGGAATGAGGTCAATTACAAGTTATGCGTGTTACCTTGAACCCAGAAGCAGTCGGATGACAGGCTTTGATGGCCTCCAGCGCAACCTCTTTGCAGTTTAGAGCGAAAATAGGGATGCCTCTTACTATGACATTATTTTCTCTTCTTTTGTCGCGAGCATAAAATTTGGCGGCAAATATAATTTCTTCTCGAGAGAGACGCAGAACCGCATTTGTAACTGAGAAAAGGAAATTATTTTTAACAAATGAGGTGAGATTAGTAATAGAGGTTTTTAAGGAACTAATCTCAGCCTTGTGCTTAGAAGAAAGTGCACTATAAAAGCTTTGGAGTTTATCTACAGATTTCCTAAGTAGAGAGTTACTAGTAGATAACTCCTTAACCAAAATAATGAGCTCATCTAGTTTAGTATCTGACATAGAAACAGTAGACTGATAATTACATGACCACAGACAGTTCATGCAATCAAAATCGACTTTGCTGTTAGCGAGATGATTGTAGTGAGATTTAGACAACCCTGTACACTTTTTATGAAACCAATAATGGCACTTAGAGCAAAGCATACCTGTCTTTACTGACTTACTACAACTACGCCGACCACAGATAAAAATTTGAGTTTCTGTCGTACAATCTATACTCTAGAGAAAAATATGAAAGTAATAACAAATATTACAATGCAAACCAAAGTGATAATTAATTAAAGAAATGAAATATTAAACACGATGCATAAACAGATTGTACAAAATCAGGCAATTAAGCAGCAGCACAAATTGCACACAAAAACACAATAACTTACACTAAAAGCAAATGCATAAAACACACAAAACACCACAAAACACCAAAACTCAAAACACAAAATGTGAACGCGTAATACAACGAGTAAGCACAAGTAACAAAATTTTTTGACCCGTAACGTCACGCAAGCGTATCGCACAGATTCAAAAGTAGCTTTAATATTATATTAGGTTAGAATTAATTAACCTCTACAAAATTACTTCATGAGTTATTAAAAAATGGTTTTAAATTTTTTACTACTAATATAGTAATTTAATTAAATATTTTGTATTATAATAAAAATATTAAAATTTGGGTTACAACTAGATATTAACTATATTTGTAAATGGTATTTAGAAATAAAGTCTTATTAGATTTTACTAAACGTAAGCATGTCACATTTAAAAAATTTACATAAAATATATTTATCATTTCTTGTTTTTAGTTTATCAAGCAATCTAAGTGTTAATTAAGCTCGCTTTTAAAACTTTATTTTTATTTTTATTTTTTTGGTTTAATTATACAGAGGACGATTAACTGCTTTAGCCTTAATAATTTAAAAGCATCCTTCTAAGCTGTTTTTATTTATTATTAATGTTCTACATTAGACCTTACTCACGATGAGTAATTGTTGTACGTCATACAATTTTTAATTGTTTTTAATTGGTCGAAATTTGAGTAAATTTTATTGGATGTGGGTTCTGTTCTCTGATTGGTTTGTTTTCTAGTTAAGCTAAATTGAGTATTTTGAGCATATTTATTACAATTGTTTGCTTTCGCCTCATTTGCAATGGCGTTAGTTGGTGCGCCGGACTAGACTGGACGGACTCGACGTAATTATTCCAATAAAAAAGAGATAAAAAAATGCTATTCACGCTTTTAAAACAAATACCATTAATGAGTTTTATCACTATGTATTTGAACTAAATCATGGAGGAGTTGAATGATTTCTATACAAAAAAGTTTTTTACATATGCACTTTTTACCAAAAGCAAGAATCTGAAAGTACCGAACTTCGTAAAACCAAGTAGCTTTATTTTTATGTAATTTATTGTAGAATTAAAAATTTAAATTGTCCAGCACAGTTAAACTGAAGAACGATAAATATGTTATAACTGCACCAAATTTGAAGCACGAAAACACATGCTCAAGTAAATAAATTGCAATTGATCCTGACAGGAGAAGGTTATCCAAAGAGGAGGAATTTAAGTTGAAATTATTATTTATGCAAAAATGCCCTATTTCCCAAATTCAGATATACGCTCGTGACAAATTAAAAAAAAATCACAACGAGGAATTTGTATAATCTTCGGTAAAAATTGGGTTACAGTACAATGAGATTTAACCTAATTTTTAGAAATTGTAAACCCCGAAAAAACGCTGGCCCGTTTAAAGGAAGAAGAATTAGTGGCACTGTAGTTTGTATAAGTGGGCTTACGTTTTGGTGAATAATTATGCAGACATAAGATTATTTTGTGTTTTTTGTAGTGTAATCCAAATAAATTTTATTATATTGTGTTTGTTTTTTGTTTATTACAAAAATTGAAGAACATTTGTAACTGTTAGAATAACAGTAAAACGGGAAATTGTTTGATTGTCTAATTAATGTCTTAAGTTAACGCGTGTAATAAAACTTGAGTAAACAGGCTCGAATAAGTAACTAAAATCGGATATTTTATGCAGCCATTACTTTAAAATCCTGAAATTACTGTACTGTTGCCTCAAAATAACACTAGTATTATACTTATTCATCTCAGTTTCTATAAGGATCGACCTCGTTTGTAAAGAAAACATTATTTGACTTAATGTATGTAAAGTATAAGCAACCCTTTCCATTTATTGTACCCAATTGCATTACTTTTATTAACAGTTAAATATTTATCTTTGTCCGGTTTAGTGCATTCACTGCAATCCAACCTAATAAGAAGAATGTGTCACATAATACGGTCATGTGATTTTGATTACTGTTGTAGTAATTGTAGGTCATTCATTTCTAGCAATGAAATGCAGGAAATTGATTTGAAACTAATTATTAAAATTGCACTTAACATGAGTTACTTTTAATATAATACATTGACGATATATAGGTGATTAAATCAAGATGCACATAATCATTTTTTAAAGTTGGATATTGCTAAATTTGATTCTGTTTACTTAACCAATCTCAATTGGGTATTTATTTTAGACATAGCACGATATAAATAATAAGAATATAGTATTAAAAATAGTAAAGTCATATTATACAAAATTGCACTGAATTAAAAAACAATGTAATATATAAAACCAACCCCTCAGTTAATAAATAGCATAGGTAAATAAAAAATTTTAATAACTTTTTTATTGCTTGTAAAGATTAAATTGTAGAATTTAGTTATTTGTAATAATGTAATACATCATAAAAATATACGATTTTACGTTATTCTGTGTTCCTTATGTAAAAAAACGTAATTAAAAACTGTGTATGTGCCATTTTTTTCTAACAAATGCAAATAAATTATTGATTTTACGACACATTATGTCAGGTTATAAGGAGCCTTCTATATTGCATCTATTGTGTCTACAAAAGACCTATGTAATTACGCTGAACTGCATATATTTTATTACAGTGAAACATTAGTCAATAGTAAAAATCCATCACAGTAGTAATCCCTTATCGATTTTAATTCACGTACATATTGTTCATTCTACGTAATTATAATGTAATTTCTTTCCGTTGTTAATATGACACGTTAATAATCGCAAGATTGTCAACTATTTCTATAAATTAAGTAAATAAAATGTTTAAAAACAGATTGGAACCAAAAATTATAAACAATGTTTTAAATTAACTAATAATAGTACATGTATTACTAATAGTGTTTCTACAAAATAGGAAATTTACATTCAATAAAACATTTAGTGTTACTGTAATAATTTTTAAAATATCTACAATTAGTAATTTAACAACAATAATAAATAAAACTGCATTTTTCAAAATAACAATTTTATTCCAGTATACTGACTACTTTTTTACCATCAGATAATAAAAAAGCTTATTTTCTATTGGGTGTTGTGATTTTATCGACATGCCTACTAAAAATGGACACGTTCACAGTGAAACCATTTCTATTGGTTTAAATTATGATAATAAAATTTTGATTTTTTATGATATGACGGTTAACAATTGCCCTCAAGATGCAGTATATAAGCTGAAGTGTTTTAAAACAGCCTTATATTAAGTAGACAAAATTTCAATACAATACAAAATATCTTTGAGTGCACTACTACTTATACATTTATCGTTTTATAGTTTTTGAATTTTTTTTAAAGTTAATCTGGGTATATTAATTTTATAGACTATGCCTTATCTTGTTTTAGTATAATATTGCTCAAGATTTTAAAAATTAATTTTTATAAACTAAAATTAAAATTCTTGACGCAATCAAGACAATACAATGTTGAATTCTACTGCGTCAAAACGTTCTTTTTAAATGTTCATTATATTTACGTTCTTAATATTTTGTATTTTTTTAATTTATTTAAAATTGTTGTTTAAAATTTTATTAATCAGAACGCAAAATTTAATTTAACTTTAAAAGAAAAATATCAATTTTTCGATTCAAAGCAATCAAAAATTTAAAATCTCACAATGTCATTTTTAAACATTTACTGTAAACACAAAAATGTTTAAACAAAATTATTTTTAATTAAAATAAATTGTTTAAATGTCAACTCCGCCTAGTTTGGATTAGAAATAATTCAATCTACCCAGTCCCAAGCCTGAATAAAGGAGGAGGGTTTGAGCGCAAGGTTGTAGCCTGGCCTCTGTAAATTATACTACTGCGGAAACAATAAAGGTTGACGTCCATTCCGTAACAGCAACGTTTTTGGATAGCAAAATTGCAGATGACAAGGTTGAGTGGCCGAAAGGAAGCGCAATTTTCGATTTGCAGAATATTTAATGCCAATGAGACTTTGTTATTGTTGTTGTTGTTTTGCTGTAATTGATGTCTTATTTCCCCATGCTCATTCTTAAAGCAAAAGGGTTTTGTACAATATTGTTTAAATGTCTATCTTTATTTTCTAATTTTCCGTTTACTTTAAATTTCATTTTGTTAGACTTCGTTTCTTCTACTATCTGATCAAAATTATACTTTTTTATTTAATGTTTTTTGTTTACACTTATTTAATTATTTTTAAATAAAAAAATGTTTAAACGTGGGCCCGAATTTAATGCCGGTGGTAAGATTTAAACCAGGTCCATCAGGTTCACGTTGAGGGCTGTACCACTGGAGTACCCCGAATCAAATTAATTTATATTAATTTAAAAATTAAAACACAAAACAATAAAAATACATATAATTTATAATAATTAAAAATAATTAAAATTATATATATATATATATATATATACATATATACATATATATAGTAAAGTTTCTTTTAAAATAATAGAAAGTTTAAATCGAAGGCCGTTTTTATGTCTGTTTCGTATTATTTGAGTGATTCTATAAATAGTCACGCTTTTAATGGTGATAGGTCTCAGTTGGCTCTTTCATTAAATAATAATAATGTATATCTTTTAAAAGTGCCTATTGTTAATGGAGGTTCTTATCAGTTAGTCGATATTCTGAAAGCACATAGCGCTTTAGTGACTGGAATTGACTGGGCTCCTAAAACTAATTGCATTGTTTCTTGTTCCGCAGATCGCAATGCGTACGTATGGGTTCAGGAAAATAATGGAAAATGGAAACCTACTTTAGTTCTTTTGATGGTGAGTGTACTTGTGGTTAATTTTTGTCCAGATTGATCGTGCTGCACTTTGTGTAAAGTGGTCACCAATGGAAGATCGTTTTGCTATTGGCAGTGGTTCTAAATTGCTATCAATTTGCTATTTTGAAAAAGAATTTAATTGGTGGATTAGCAAGAAAATATGTAAACCTATAAGATCTTCAGTGACATGCGTGGACTGGCACCCAAACAATGTTTTAGTCGCATGTGGATCGAGTGATTTTCATGTTCGTATATATTCAGTTTACGTTGATTCTGGAGATAATAAGTCAGTTTGGGGAGAACATTCGTCTCTTGGTACTATATTATTCGATCATTACGATGGTGAAGGTAAACTTATTTACTGATAACAAATCGTTTCTCATTTGGCAAATGCAACAATAATAACCTTTTTATTTTAGAGGGGTAATTAATAAAAGGGAAGTATTTTTATAGAGTATATGTATATAGTTTAAGGGTTTGCTTAGTTTTGTTTTTATATTGTTTAAAATTGTAGGAATATAGACATTCAAACTTGTAGTGTTTTTGTGGTTTAGCAGCAGAGAATGGAATATATTTGCTGTATACTTTTGGAATTAAGTTTTTAAATTTTTTTAAATGTAACCGAATAGTAATAAGTTGTTAAAATGAGCAATGATGATGTTTTGAAAATATTTATAAATGGTTTTGAATGATTCTTACAGGGATTACATATTTTTATTTGGTTTCATAGGAAAAAGATTTATTAGCCATTTTTGTTTGAATTAGGTTAAAGGTTCTAAAAAAGTTTATAAACCATTATATTTAGAAGCATATTGTGTAATTCTCTTACACATTTAGTCAAAATGGCAACAAGCTGAATTATGATTGGGATGCTAATGATCCTGATGATTTGAGTAATGCTTATAAAGAGTCTCGAATTTCAATGATGGTGATATTCATGATTGTTAGTCCTCCACATGGTGCATCCTGGACTGAAGGTGCCCTAGGCGTCTAGACTAATAACAACAGGAGTCGAGTGCACAGCGGTATAACTGGGCTTCCGCTACGGCGAGTGGGTGCGATCATACACACCCAGGATACTTAAGGTATCTAAATGTATACGTATATTATATGTAGCCCTTGGAGGCTAGGGAATAACCCTGACAAAAAATCAAGCGGTCTCGTCAATCTTTTGCAGAACAGTGGCGATGTCACAAGGATGCTGTGTACCAGCCAAGAAACTGTTTTTTTTCCACGTTTGTCTACGCTTGTCAAGCCATCAATCGATCGTTCTACATGTCGTATAAATATTGGAAATAATGAAGAGGTGACACGTCACCTACCAAAATGAATGAATGAATGAAAACTGGTATCCGATTTGGAGGATTATGCAAACATACACGCAGGGTATATGAATACTATATGAAGCCGTTTGGTTAAGGAAAGTAGCTCTGACAAAAATCAGGATTGCTTCGTTATTCTACGTTTGTTAGACTTATTAGATCATTAGAGTTTATAATTTAATATACTGTACACAGAACTAATGAAATGGTAACTACGTTACCAACCGAAATGAAAGATTATTTCTAATAGTGCTAGTATTTTAAATATCTTATTGAAATGGGTAACATATTAAGATGATAAGTAGGTTTTAAGACACTTAGTCTTGAACCGGATTTCTGGTCCTATTAATATATAGAACATTTTGAAACACAGTTTTTAAATGTTAGAAAGGGAAATAATGTTAGTGAATAATTTGATTTAAGTAAGGACCTTATTGTATTCAAAAAATGCTCTTTTGACTCAACTGACATCAGTTTGTATGTTTTTACATATGACAACTTGCATATATTATTTGCAATTATTAGTATATATTTAATTATTTTTGGCATAGTAACATTTTATTCATCGCACTATTTTTATTTTATTTTGAAGGTGGTTGGGTACTCAGCGTTTCTTTTTCTTTGGAGGGCAACAAATTAGCTTGGGTGAAGCACAATTCATGTATTTACGTGGCTGATGCTACTAATGGTAATCCTGCTGTTGTGTCATATTTACGATCTGAATTTTTACCTTTTGCTACTTGTACTTGGATTGGTCTGTCTACTTTTGTGGCCGGGGGCTATGATTGTTGTCCAATGGTATTTACTTATTCTAATAAGGAGATTAAATACGTTAATCAGGTATTGTTTTTTGTGCAATTACGTATTTTTTTATAAATTGATATATATTGGCGTAATTAATTTGTAATTTGTTTAGTTTATACTAAATTAATTAATAACCAGTGGGAGATGGTTATCCCCGATAATGATGATGATAATGATGAATATATATATATATATATATATATATATATATATATATATATATATATATATATATATATATATATATATATATATATATATATATATATATATATATATATATATATATATATATATATATATATATATATATACATGCTAGTACCTTTTTTGTAATAATTGATAGTATTAGTGATTAGGAAGATACTCGGGTTGTTGCATGAAGACAACTACGTTGACAAATTTTTAATTTGTTAGGGTAGTTCTCTTAACTAATTTTGATGATTTCGGTAATGTTTATGACATCACACTTTTTGGGATGCTAATGATCTTGAGGATTTGAGTAATGCTTATAAAGTGTCAATTTCCAAGTGATATTCCTGACTGTTCGTCCTCCACGTGGTGCATCCTGGACTAGGTTCCCCTAGGCATATAGACTAATAACAGCAGGGTCCGAGTGCACAGCGTTATAACTGGGCTTCCGCTAGGGCAGGTGGGTGCAAATATACACCTAGGGTAGTTTCAAGGTATTTAAAGGTAAACGTATACCATATGTAGCCGTTTGGCTAAGGGAGTTAAGCCTGACTAATTAGGCGGATTCATCAATCTTTATGTACAGTGGCGACATCACAAGGATGCCACGTCACCAACCAAAATGAATGAAATATCTCAATTTTTATTGATGATTATACTTTCGACTCTACATCTATATCGTGCATCTTAAAATCGGAATAATATGTATTAGGAATTAATTACAAATAAGTTTTTTAATGCAAAATTATGAGGTGATTGTTCGAGATATTTATTGAATATATGGTTGATGAAAAGGTGACTATATTATTAACTATATGATTGATGATAAGGGATTTTAATTGAATGAATTTATTAACCTCATTTTTCTTGGTATTTATTGAGATATTGTAAGAGATTACCTGTTTAAAAGAAGCTCATTCACTATGATTGGTGACATGGTCATCTATTTGTTATTTGTTTATTTATACGGCATATTAAAACGATCGTTTCGATGGTGTGATATGAATAACTAGCATGGAAGAATAATGCAGTTTTTTGGCTAGTAGACGGTATTTTTGTGACGCAAATATTAACGAGGTCGTCTGATTTTTTGTTAGGGGTTATCTCCCTTAGCCCAAGGGGGTACATATGGTATACTTATAGCTTAAGATACCTTTAAAGTATCCTGAGTGTTTTCTTGCACCCACCCGCTGAAGTGGAAGTCTATTTGTACTGCTGTGCACTCGGTCCCTACTGTTATTAGTCTAGATACCTATGTGCATCTAGTCTAGGCTGCACCACGTGGAGGATGAACTATCAGGAATATCACAATTATTGGAAATCGAGATTAAGCATTATTCAAATTCTCAGGATCATTAGTATCACAAAGAGAAGTTGTATTGTTTAAAGTCTATATACGTCTTACTGTATTGTAAAAATGTTTTGTGCAATTACAGCAGTATTATCGGCGTACTGGAAATCCATTATTTTACGCTTATTATAATATCTTTCAAAAAATTCTGAAATTTTAATTATTTGAATGTTACATTAAAAGGGTTAGGTTGTGTGTATATCAGATCGATAGTTTACAAAATCGTAACTTTTTAAAATATTGTCTTTAATTGTTTTTCATACAAATTAAGTTCTGTATGTACAACAAACGTAGATAATTACTTTTATTGGCTAAAAGACAGCATTATGATTTATAGGAATGTTTAAGGTTTAATTTAAAAAAATCCATTCTCAGTTAAAAAATATTAGTCTTTTTAATTAATTCAGTCATTTTTTGCGAAAGCGAAAGTTAGTATTTACATCTGTATACTTTCTGTTTCCCTTCTATTTGATCCTAGATTATGAAATTTAAGATTATCGAAAATTATAGAAGTTACTTAATTTTCAGTTTTAATTGGCCTTTCTTTCATACACACATACTCTCTCTCTCTCTCTCTATATATATATATATATATATATATATATATATATATATACATACATATATATGGGATGCTAATGATCTGAGGATTTGAGTAATGTCATAGTCTCAATTTCCAATGATGGTGAGATATTCCTGACTGTTCGTCCTCCACGTGGTGCATCCTGGATGGTGCCCTAGGCATCTGAACTAATAACAACAGGGTTCGAGTGCACAGCGGTATAACTGGGCTTCCGCTACAGCGGGTGGGTGCGATCATACACTCAGGATATGTAGCCCTTGGGCTAAGGGAGATAACCCTGACAAAAAATCAGAGCGGTCTCGTCAATCTTTGCGAACAGTGGCGACGTCACGGGGATTTCGTCTACCAGCCAGAAACTTTGTTTTTCTTCTACGCTTGTCAAGTCATCAAAGTCGATCGTTCTACATGTCGTATAAATATGGGAAATAATGAAGAAGTGACCACGTCACCAACCAAAATAAAAATGAAAATGAATGTATATATATATATATATATAAAGTTAAAAAGTTTTATTGAGAAATGTGGACCACTAAATTTATTATAATTACTGAAAAATTGCTCTTATTTGCACCACATGGAGGTATATAATGAAGATTATCACCGTTATTGGAAATTGAGATTTTCTAAGCATTATTTAAATTCTCAGAATTATTAGCATTTTATGTATGCATGCATCAGCATGTTTAAGTAATCGCATTTTACAAATTACAATTGAAAAAAACGCATTGAGTATTGATTTGTTATATAATAAATGATGTATTGTAATCTATTTAGTTGGACATTAAAGATGAATCAAAGACATCTGTTAAGATGACTGCTATGAAGAAATTTCAAGATATCGATCGAATGGCTACTGTTGATAATTCTAGTTCACGTTTGAATACTGTTCACCAAAATTGTATCAAGTAAGATAATGTTCGCTATTTACCGTACTCACATGATTGGATAGTTAATATGTTTATAAAACTATTAATAATTGAACGATGATTTTTTTACTACTAATTATTTGATTATAGTTTTTAAGTTACAAATACATTTTTATTTTAAAAGTGCTACTTTAGTACCAGATTGAAAGAATGAATAAAGTAGTAATGTTGGTATAATCAAGCATATTTATATATTGTAAATGGGAGCATTTGAAAAAGGATAATTAATCAATTTTTAATAAGAAAAAAATGGAACAAAAGTACTAGGTTTCGTGTCAATGCAGGTTTTGTTGAACTATATTGATTGATTAATATTCTTTATTTTGTTTCAGTGAAATTCGCGTATTTAGTACAAGTTGCGGAATTGCTTCCAAACTAAGTTCGGTTGGACGCGATGGTAATTTGGTTTTGTGGGATCTTCCTACGTTGTGCGACCGAATTTCCGACTTGAAAATATGCTAGTTTATCAATTTGGATATTTTTGAATTGTTTTTTCAAGCCAATTTTATACAAATTTAAAAAAATGAATATATTATAGTAACTTTATGCTTATTATTATTATTACATATCCAAATTTTCATTTAATTATATATCATTGTATTTTTGGCACATAGCGCATTGTAAACTAATTACTCGTATTCTTTCATTGATACAGCTCTTGTTTTTATTTTGAACAAAGTGATTTTATTATGTATTTTCCAAATGTTATATGATATCGTTTGTTTGATGATTAACATAGTGGTTTTGGTTTAATGACTTTGGTTTAATAACTTTATGCTGATTATAAAATTTTAAAATTTTAATTAAATTTTGTTTTATAAAGTGAGACATCATCTGATTATTGTCTTAGTTTTGGTAGAGTGATTTAAAGGTAAAGGGATGTTAATGATATTAAGAATGTAGGCATAAAGTCCTAATTTCTAATGACTGATCTTTATGATTTTATATATTTGTGATGCATTTTGGATTCAGTTTAACAAATTAATGACCGAGTGCACAGGTGTACAACTGTGTTTATATCTTGGTCGATGGGTACGAATGTATACTCAAGTTAGTTAAAGTATATTAATTTATTTTTACTACTTTGAATGTTTTACAGAAACATCTTTCAGCCCTGAATATTTGGGCAAAGCCGAATGTAGGCTTGCATTTAGTGCCGATGGTGGGATTCGAATCCATGTTCACCAAGTCCAAGTCGAGCACTGTACCGCTAGACCACCCCGGTATGTATGCATTATACACAGCAATTTGGTTAAAGAAGGTAAATCTTTAATAATTCATGTACATATGAAATTAATGATGGCTTGGCCATACCACTAATTACATAATTAAGTAAATTTTGATAAAGTATCTAGACTGAAGGTAGTCTGTTTCGTTTATTGATTAGCGCTTTCCACCTAGGCTTGAACAACGTAACAGTGTAGCAATTGCCAAACTATACATGCATGTGGAATTACAAGTATTTTTGTTGTAGACTAAATAAATACTTGTTTGATTTATTTTTCGTATGTTAATGTTTGTTAAAAGTTGGTAACCACTTTTTTTCTTAATTAAGATGTCGACTGAACTTTTTTAAATTTCAAATAATTATTCTACTAATTTACAGTTTTTGAATATTTTTTTGTATGTTGTGTGGTTGTTAGAATGTTTTAGTTGAATAATGTTTTTTTGAAGTATTTCTTAACAGGGTTGTACTGGTAAATATATTAAATATTAATCAAGCCAAATTATTACCATTAAAAAAGTGACATTTGTAGCAAGAATTATAATGTTAATAATTGTTATGAAATCATTATTCTGTAACATAAATATTAAATGTAATGTGTAAACGGTGAAATGATTTGCACTTAGTAAAGTACTGTATATATGAAATTAATTCTTTTGGGATTTTTTTAACAAAAGTGTATTAGTTTTTATAAAGAACCAATTTGAAAGTTTTATTTCTAAAATTACTGTTAAACAATTACGATTTTAATGCAGCATTTTGTAAACAAAGAGATGTAGCTTTACTAAATTTCGAAAACTGGTGCTAGTTTAAGAAAAATATAATTTAAACGGTATATTATGTTGTCAATAGTAGTATCAGCAGTGTAGTATTTTAAAACAATATTAAATTTGATTTAATTCGCTATCAAAAGGTTTTTTGTTATTAGTCAGTTTAAATATTTTAGTTAAAGTACATTCAGCATCATTAAACACAAAAATTGCAATATTAGCATGAGCAAATAGTGTCAGAGACCAGTGGAAATCAAAACCTTAATTGCAAAATAAAAGAAAGGTTTCGCTAGCACTGTTACGGAAAATGTTTTATTAACTTCTCTAACCATATAGGGTCATCTTAAGATTATTGTGAAATAGCAAAAACAATTACATCTGCTGGTTATGCTGGAAAAATAGCGAAAATAATTGCTTGAATTAAGTCGGAATTTATTACGTAAACAAAACAGTTACATGTATTAATTAATGATGCACTAAACAAAATTTTTTAACAAACTCCTGTTCTACAGGGGCTAAAATGGGAGCTGTCAAAATTAACACATTGAAATTGATTGACTTTCCTTACATCACTGAAGCATATTAAGCACATCAACATTTTACTAAAATAAGCATTAAACATCACATTAGCAATACCAATATTCAAAACACTAAAAATATTTCCTTTTTACAAATAGCATTATTAAATTTATGCTTAGACCAAAAACCCAGAATTTACACATTTCGACAACATGAAAAAGCTACTACGTTATTTGCTTAAAAATAAATTATATTATAAAATATGTACATATATATAAAGCAGACATCACCAATTGTCCAAAATTAATAATTCAGGGGATAGCCATGCTTTTTTATAACTTCTTTTAACCGCTTCGGATAAGAATCGACCAAATTATTGATATATTCTTGTGGAATTCGATTTTTTAACACATAATTGATTTTTTCTATGAGTGTACCTTGATTTTCAGTTTTATTCACCTCTCGTTTAAGATAACTGAAAAAATTTTCAATTACATTGAGATCTGGGCTGTATGGGGGCAATTGAACAAAGCTCAGCTTTTCGCTATTTAATGAATCCTTGGTCTAAACAATAAAAAAATCCGATAATTTTTAGATTATGATAAAAACCAAGTTACCTTTTTGGATGTATGCACTGGAGCATTATCTTGAACAACCACCAAATGCCCTGAAGCATTTTGTCGTAGTTCAGACTTGAAAAATTCATTAAAAGTAGCTACAAATTCTGAGCTGTTTAGATGGCTACTTGTTTGGCTTCATTTTGGTAGTTGCCCGTACTTGATTCTAAAATATTCATGAAGACATGATGGATGTGCAACCTTTTTAACAATGCAATTGTTATCTTGAGGAAAATTTGGACCACAGATGACCGTGGACTGCACTGCCCATGGTTCATACTTTAAAGCACACTCGTCTGTGAAAAACAGTGATCTCCAAAAACATAATGGACGGTTTTCATTCGTGATGATCCTTTAACACACGGTATACAGTTCTTGTACTTATATAAAATAAATCCGCTATTTGTTCAACAGTCAAACTAAATCTACACCAAAAAATGTACAAAAATGATTTTTTAACTTTTTATTTTTGTTTACTAATTGTTAATAAGTAGTTTGTCTCTTACGATAAAATTTCCTTTTAATGAGAAAAAATGAATTTGTACAAATTGTTTATAGATAAGTGACATCTCATTGGCTGTCTCTTAAGATGACATTTCCTTTTAATGAGAATACATGGTAATTTCTAAATAAAGTAATGATTACTTCTAGTTCCTTAGTAAATTTGGTGTTTGATGTTGGTTTATCTTTCTATCGTTTCAAGTTGTATAATAGACTTTTATAGTAATTTATAACATCCAATCTTTGCTTAACATTAATATTAATAAAAGAATCAGTAAATAAGAAATTATGATGAACACGATAAATGTTCAAAATTGTGCCAAGGTCAAAAGTTCAAATTTAATGTTGGATAGGTTAATAAAACAAAAATGAGGGGTAAAGTAATTAAAAATATTCTTTGATTTTTTCACACCATAATTAATGTTAAATTTTCTATACATACGAAATTTCAAAACTGATCAATTTTTTTATATATAGTGTATGAAGTAACGTGTGCTGGGTTATGTAAACACTTATAAAATTATGTAAAAAAATATTATTTATTTTTGAAATTTGTGTTGCGTAATCTTTCTATGTTTTTAAGTGTGACTATCACCATTTACCCATTTGAATGCAATTTATCCAAAATTTCCAAGCCACTTAACCATTTATAATTATAAAAAAGTTAAAAAACAATTAACTTTAAGTATTGATAGTCCATATTATTTTAGCATAATTACTTTATTGAAAAAAATATAACTTTCAAGTTAAAACAGCAAAAATTGAAAAATAAGAGTTTACTGACAAGTACCATTTTGGACCCTGTACTTGTTTTGTAAAAAAATATTTTTAAACAAAACATTACTATCAATAAAAATTAATAACTCCACTAGTTGACCAGTCTGAAAGGAAGATAGATTAGCAACATAGCTTTCGTAAAACGTTTTGCTAAAGAAATAACAAGAGTATATCATTTTATTGGGATGCTAATGATCCTGAGGATTTGAGCAATGCTTATAAAGTCTCAATTTCCAATGATGGTCATATTCCTCACTGTTAGTCCTCCACGTGGTGCATTCTGGACTAGGTGCCCCTAGGCATCTAGACTAATAACAACAGGGTCCGAGTGCACAGCGGTATAACTGGGCTTCCGCTACGGCGGGTGGGTGAAATCATACGCTCAGGATATGTAGCCCTTGGGCTAAGAGAGATAACCCTGACAAAAAATCAGGCGGTCTCGTCAATCTTTGCGAACAGTGGCGACGTCACAAGGATACCATTTACCAGCCAAGAAACTTTGTTATTCTTCCACGTTTGTCTACGCTTATCAAGCCATCGAAATCGATCGTTTGCTATGTCGTATAAATATTGGAAATAATGAAGAGGTGACCACGTTACCAATCAAATGAAAAAATGATGAATGAATTTTATTAAACTATCGGAAAGAAGTGAATGCATGATTGCGATAATGAGTTTTGATGAAATACGAATACAATTTCAAACTTCGATATGCACGATCTTCAAAGCCGAAGTTTTAATGTACAATCATATGGATTAGTTTTGCTATTCCATGTAAAAAGGTTTAAAAAAACAATGTTATTCATAATGTCTACCATAGCAAGTACTGAATTTACTTAAGAAGGAGAAGTTATAGAGTGAAAGGTTGGCAGTGTAACTTTTACAAATAATAAATATTACTAAACAAACAATAAAAGGACTCATTGTGGTGAACTACAGCAAAGAAGTAAATGCACCATGATTCCGATCACAGGGTTGAATGTGAATGTTGAAAGGAGGCTCAATTTTTAATATGCAAAATTCAAAGTACAGTGACATGGAAGAATCTGAGTCTCTCATGCTTTTTAAAACGAAAAGGTTTTGTAGTAGTTGTAATTAAAAACTATTTGTATCATATAGTCATCTGTTAAATTGTAGTACACACCATATTTAAAAATACAAAAAATAATAATAAGTTTATATAGTCTCACCAAGTAGGTTAAGCATTCACAAAAACTACATTTTAAGTTTCTATATAAAGCAAATAAAATATTAAAAGCATAGCTTTCTTTTAATGTATAATTAACATATATTTACATATTAAAAGTTGTTTCCTCTTAATTCTTTTACAATGCTGGTTTAAAAAATACATAGTAATAATTATTAAAAATGTATTTATTATATTTTGAAGTTGTCATTAGTAAAATTTAACTTTTTTTTGTTTATTACTTTGAATGTTTTACGAGAAATATTTTTCAGCAGTGGGCATTTTAGCGAAACCGAACGTGGACCCGCATTTTGGTACTGGTGGTAGGATTCAAATCCTTGCCCACTAAGGTCCAAATCGAGTGATGTACCGCTAGACTACCTTGGCAAAAAATCGCTTTCGTACGGCCTGGAAAAATTGCATCTGACAACGATATTTTATATCATCAGTATCGGGTATTGGGAGTAGCTTTCAACTAGCAATAACCTCGCTTCAGATGAACTTCACTGTCTGCGGTACCACCACTGCGCAAATAAGTACATTTGAAAGTTAATGTTTATCATATAACATAAGAACTACATATTGTACTTTGTTCCATAATTATATATTGTTTTTATACTATTATGCACGTGTGTAAGTCTCAGTACCAAAAATTTTAATTTTATTTACATTCTTTTATGTCGATGACCTTACCTAATATTTATTTTATTTTTATTTATGGTTAGTTTGTACCCCACTCACGTATTTGCTGATTTGTCCGTGTGTTTATGGGACATCAAACATAGTATGTTGTTAAATAAAAGCACTGTCACTTGTTTACATTTGCATGACCTAGAACTTTTAATAATATATATATATATATATATATCAAATGAAGTTTTGAACAAATTAAAAATTTATAATACGATATGTGAAAGTCTTTATTTAATCTCACGTGGCATTTCTATTAATTAAATCTTTTGAAATGGTTTTTGATCGAATTTTGTACTGTCTACCATCCTTTATTTTACCATTTTTAATTATTTATTTCAAAAACTGTTCTTACTAGACCTTTAGACGGTAAACGTAAAACACAACCAAAAATATTTATTTATTTATTTGTTTATTTATTTGCAATATGTAGTAGAAAATAGTCAGTTCTTCTCATGATTGTTCCCAGTAATGTTCAGAATGTTTGTAAAACACCGACGATAAAAATACCATCTACAATCTTATAAATATTTCAGTTTTGCTTCTGTGACTTTACTCCTGTAAAAGGCAATATATATGACAGTTGATAGGTATAAACAAATTTTTGTTTTTAAATGGATAGAAAAACATGATAATAATGGTTTAAGTTTATGAAAAATTGTCATCGCTATTCTAAGTTTAAACTTTAGCATGAATTTAAGTTTTCTATTATTCAATAATGACAACTACGTAAAACAATTGACAATTTCTATATTTTGTTCACTAATTTCACTAAGAATAAAGTTACTTTGCTATATGAACAAAATTGTTGTTTTTTGGACAGTTTTTTCCAAACCTTTTCTTTTCCATTCTAAAAGCTTGTTTGTTTATTTCAAAAACGTTTATCTACGACATTGCTTGAACGATTTGAAATATCTTTTTAAAACACGTTTTAAAAACAAACACCAAAGCCGTTCCTCACCAATTGTTTTTTCTTAGTCAAAGTAACAAATTAATTAAAACTTGTTCATTATGTCATATAATGTTTAAATTAAGTGAGCAAATTTGCACTTCCATATTTTAAAATTAATGCGTTTAGTTTTTTGAGATCTTTTGTTTCATTATTAAATGAGCACTCTTATTACTTATTTATAGACATTTCCATCTTTTTCACCAGTTTCATTTCTCGGTCTACTAAAAAGTGTTATTATTTTAAAAGTGTGCATCACAATGACAGATAAGTCAGTAGACATCATATATCTAGAAGTTGTTAACAAACCCATTAGATGAAATTGTTAAATAGTTATCTATTCGAAAAAATAATAATTGAAAACAACAATCATCTGCTACATGCGGACCTCAGCAAAGTGATCGCATCAAGCAAAAAACTCAATCAATTCACATTTACTGCAAAACAACTATTTAGTAAGATTTTTAACCAACCTAAAAAATATAAAGAGTGAATAAAACAAGTTCTCTTTATTGCATTTATAAATTGTAGAATTGATTTAAGATATTTTTAATAGCAAAGTTGTAATTAGAAGAAATATTCGAACCACAATATACACATACATCTAATAGGATGTATTGTATGTTGCCAATATATATTTCACAGTAACTGTTTAGTGTTAATAACATATTACTATGTTCATGTACAATATCGTTGTAGTCATGTAATTTAACACTTGAGGGTTGTCTATTACTGTTTTTGTTTAATTTGGCATTAAAATCCCAATATTTTTGCATTGTGTCAGTACTTTTTTTAGTAACAAACATATTTTGGCTTTCTTCGGTAGAACCAGAAGAGACGTAGACTTTTACAACTGTTACTTTAGCAAATTTAGTGTTGAATCTGATTAAAATATTAGTAGCTTACAATCTTCTATCTAATATGAACTTTAGCAGCCCTTTTACTCAATATAATACTAACACTATAAAATGAATGTACTTCATTTCCAAAATATAGAATTAATTTATCTCTACTAGTAAAATGTTCTTGATCTGTCCAACAGACGTTGCTAATGCCCAACGTGTTGAAATCGCATCTTACTATTTCTAGAAAAACCTCATCTAACAGAAAATGTGTGAGCACATTCCTTGTTCTTACACTAATTAAATTTTTAGCATTAAAGCTTTTAAAAATTAAAAACTAAGTTTCTTTTTAACTTCTAGTTAACCTTGTCAATGGAATTATGTTCTCATTTTTTTTTACCGCAGTTTGTTAAAATGGCATCCAGTTGTTGTTTTTGTTTATTTAGCACTATTTATTTCTTAATAAAAAGTTTACTTTATTCAATCTTTTAAAGCGAAAGGGTTTTGTAATGCAATGTACACTAGATAACATCAATCATTAATTTTTTATACTAAAATCAATAGCTTAAGTTTTATTGTTACACTTATTTTAAAAAATTTAAATTAACTAATATATATATATATATATATATATATATATATATATATAGTTTAATTAATATGTATTTTAAAATATATTAATAAGTGATCTGTTATAATTTTTCTATATTATTGTTTCTTACGTACATCAAATACATTATATTTGTTTACATTAACGACAATATGTTTATATTTTTAAGATCATCTATATGCTTCATATTATTTACATTAATTTATAAGGTGCACGCAACTACATAACACACTGCATGACATTCATAATTTTTAACGTTAAATACATTTTTAAAAATTACTAATATACAATTATTCCACGTGACTGTCTAAGTTTTAATTGTTATTTACATAAAAAATAGAACGCCCCCTGTTATTTATATTTGTAACAATGCAAATTAATTTATAAACATTATAACTTAATTCCTTTCTAACAAAAAAAAAAGTATTTTGAACATAGTTTTATTACTATTTTTTTAGTGCCGGTAGTGGGGATCGAACCTATGCCCACCCAGGTTTAAGTTGAATGCTACACCAGATGGGTAGCATCTGGATTAAACACTTTTGTGTGCTTTAAGCAATTTTTAGAACAAAATGTTGTCTAATAATACAGCGCTGGACTTAAATCTAGATGGCCATGGGTTTTAGTACCACCGTTAGTACTGTAACGGTCTGTTGTTTAGCTTTTTTTAAATATCCATTGCTAAAAATATTTCTTGCTAATAATAATAATAATAATAATAATAATAATAATAATAATAATAATAATAATAATAATAATAATAATGTAGTAGAAACATTTTTCAGTAAAGCAAAAAATAGAATATTTGCAGATAGTGAGATTGAAATATTCTGTCTACTAGAATACAAGTTACAGTCATGGTGTCACTTTCTCATAAAGACTTATGGCCTGTTTCAACTGACGTTTGAATGGTGCACGTTATGAGGCGGACGTCCAGAACTAAAATCCAACATTTCTTAATTAAGCTTAAATACAATTTAGAAAATAAACCAAACATTTGTTGATTAATTAATTGAAATAATTTTTCTATATTTTTGTAAAACGAATAATTTATTTAGACGAAATTAAAATATCTTTTTTCTCTTTATAAACCAAATTTGCTTAATCTTTAAAGTTACACTAAATAAAAAAAGTGATACATAACACCAATAACTTAAATTAAATACTTTTGATTTTTGTATAGTAATTAGGATTTTGAACAAAAATTTGCATTGTTCTTGGCAATTATAAGTATTTATGTTTATTTTCAAAATGACAAACTGTGCATTAATTAGAATAATGGATAATTTTAACAAATATTTTAAGCTTTATAATTTTTTAAAAACCATACGGTACAAGAATTAAAATACATTACTTTAAAATTCGTTCTGTTCTTTGTATCAATATTAAAACATGAAACATTGAAAAAATATTTAGTATTTAACAGAAAAATTAATTAAATTTACTGCATGTTAAAACCTTTTTAGTTTATAGAGCATAGGGCAACAAGATTACGATAACAGCAACAAAATCCCTTATTACTAACTCCTCCTTGAGAAGATTAAAAATGAACCAATCTAGGTAGTCTCAAGCCTGGATAAAGGAGGAGGGTTTGAGCTCAAGATTGGCAACCTGCCTTCTGTAAAAAGTATATCGCTACAAAAACAATAAGAGGACGCCATCCTGGCAAACAGCGACAAACCAGTGATAACATGATCCAGATGATAGGGTTGGATAGAAGCCGAAAGGAAGCTCAATTTTCGATTAAGCAAAAACAATTATTTAGTCAAATTCTATGTTTACCGCCCAAAACACTAGTAAGAACGGTTTTGAAATAGACAGTTAATAATGGCAAAAGAATTATTGATAGACTGCATAAAACTTAGTTAAAAACCATTTGGGAAGATCTAATTTAAATAAATATATTTCTCATGCTATCAAACAAAAATGTTGGCATAATGTGTGTATGTTTAAACGTTTTGCCAAATTCTTTGTCTAATCCCAAATGACATTCATTGCAATCGAATATTTTCAAATGGTTCTTAGATAGGAGTTTGTAGCTTACCAACCTTTCTTTGACTATCTTCAATTGTCTATTCTAAAACCGTTCTTGCGTATTTGTTAAGTACTGAACTTAAAATTTAATTAAGTTGTTCCTTTCGTCTAATTGCCATCTAGTCGATGAAAGGTTGTTTTTTTATAAGATGATTGTTTAAGATATAATAACGCTAAGTAATTTAAAAAAAATAATTTATATAAGTAAATTTACTATACAAAAAAAAGTAAATAATAAAAGTAGCTTAAAATATTATATGTAAGTAGTAATAATTTAAATATTGTAAAAATAAACTGTTTTAATATGTTGTATTTTAATCTATTATTAATTTAATTAAAACTACGTCTAATTTATGATTATAACTATACTTTTAAACTTCCATTTTTTATAAATGTACAAATTAACAAATTGAATATTTGTGTATTTAATAAGACACAAAGATTTTAAAATTGTTCACATTCTGATATATTTTCAAAATTATGTTATCAATTTCATTATTTGAAAAAGCACTTAAATAACAAATTATAGAGAACACTAATCAAAAATCAATAATTGTAAACTGTTATGACAAAAATAATTTATCTGTTTACTGTTTCTAATTAACCAATGAATATTGTTTTATTAGCTTAGCATAAATAATATATATATTAATTAAAAATTTTGTGACATCATATTTATTAAGTCATTTTCATACTACATAACTAACCCTTTCAAATACCAATTACAACTGAATAAAAAACAAATTTGTATCCAACAATTTTAATAAAATTAGCACAGAATTCAAGAATGATACGTCAGCGTTTTAATAAAGAAAATACTTTAGAAAATATAAAATGTAAAGATGTCAAATCAAATAGTCAACAGATTGACGTAGACAACTGCTTTTCCGATTCAAGTTCTTCTTCAAATTCGTCTGTGTCTTCGCCAAACAGTTCAAAATTGGTCCAAAATTTGGTTCTGTCTAACTCGTCAGAATCATTTCGTTTAAATTTGTTGCAACATTTGGATAGCTATTTGCAGTCAAATTTAGACGAATTAGTTAATGCTTCAAAAATTCAACAAGAGTATAGTCAAATTACTCGATTAAATAACGAATCTATGACTGATAAGTAAGCACTATGCAATTGGCGTTTTTAATCAATTTCTAATTTAATTTATAATGTAAAAATGTTTTTTAAAATAATATGTTATTTCTCATAGTTAGAATTTTATTTTAGATACAGAAATTTGTATTAAAATTTATAAGTACTATACAACCATCGCAACAATTACCCCAAAAAGTGATTATTTAACTAAAACATCTCTACAGGGGCTAAAATAGGAGCTGTCAAAATTAGCATATTGAAATTGATTGACTTTCCTTACATCACTTAAGATATATACTATATATATATATATATACTATATATATATATTATATATATATATATATATATATATATATATATATATATATATATAATATATTGTACAGTAATGAAAATTATATAAAATATTAACTGGTGCAAAATCGAAAATAGAGTAAAATAACTAACATAATATATAATGTTAAATATTAATAAAAAACGGATCACATAAACTTTTTTCAGTTACCAAATAATTAAAGACATTACAAAGTTACAAAAATTTAATAATATGTGTGATCGCCTCTCATTTCAACAAACTAATCCAGGCGTTTTGGAATATTGTCAATGAGAATGTTGATATATTCTTGTTTCATCTTATATTGAACAACAAACCGAATACGTTCACATAAACCCTCAATTTCAGTATGATTATTGATGTTGCGCTTTAGCATACTGAAAAAATTTTCAATAACATTGATGTCCGGGCTGTTAGGTGGCAATTGAATGAAAGATAGATTTTTCGATTTTAGCCTCTCTACTGTCTAAATGTAAATATAAAACAAATAAAGCAAACCTAGATTAATAGGACGTTACCTTTTTGGATGTATGACATGGAGCATTGTCCTGAAAAACAGTGGTAACCTCAGTGTGAGTGTGCTTCATTTTATAATGAAAAACATCCTTCATAACTGAAACAAATGTTTTACTATTTAAGGCACCAGATATAATTTTCTATTTGATACGCTGATTATATTTAATACCAAACCAATACTTCACTTATCGAGGATGGGCTTTTTTTCTAACAAATGGTTTTAAAAACTTGACCTAGATAACGCTTTGTTTTTGAAGCCAAAAGGTTTGTTCCGAATCATTGTTTCATCGGGACGCCAATAACACCAGTGTCGTTTACTTCATAGTTTACAAAAAGTTAATCTATAATTCTTTTGTTTTTAGTAATAAATTGCTTAACTTTTGGTGATTGAAGTGTTAAACCAAATTCTATTGCCCTGTTTCTGATTGTAAAATAAGTAAAATTATTTAAACTATTTCTTTTAGTTTTCAAAATAAGTTTATTATATATATATATTAATTCTGCAAATTTCTGATCATCCGTGAAAGTTGTAACACGTTTTCTTCCAACATTATCATAATTTTGTGGTTTTTGACCGTTAATAATCCGATAAATTGTTGAAAGGTTAACTCTGTATGAAATTGCCAATTTTTTAGGCAAAAATCCTTCATGTTTTAATTCTTTAATGACACGATATTCATTTTCGGTAATATAAAAACATTTTTTATCACTACTGTCCATTTTACAAACCATGCAATCGGAAAGTAAAATTAGCGGATGAGCGGAATCTCAAGGTTAAACGTAAATAATAAATTATTTGATATGTTTTAAAAATTTTATTAAAAATTTTTTAATCACAGGTTTGTTTTGATAATTATTATAACATCACAATTTGGTCAGAGTTGAATGTGCATTTGACATAAATTTTTAATAAAATTAAGCACACGAAATAATAATAAACTAATGCCGGGTGGTCTAGCGGTACAGCGCTTGAATTCGGACCTGGGTGGGCATCGGGGTTCGAATTCCATTACCGGCACTAAAATGCGGGCCCACGTTTGGCTTCGCTAAAATGTCCACTGTTGAAAGATGTTTCTCGTAAAGCATTCAAAGTAGTAAACATAAATTTTAAAAAAATATTGTAAAAATTATGTAACTTCAATTTATTATCCACGCTTATATAGAAGTAACGTTAAAAATATGTTATTTTTGATTGATTCAGCCTTTTTAAATAAATAAAGGAACTATTAAGGACTTTATTTTTAATTCTAAATATTTATTTTTACAAAAAAACAATCGGACACAACAAATTAATTTAGATTTGATGTTCTTATAAATTTTTATGAGAATTTTTGAAATGGTAGTATATATATATATATATATAATATTACTGTAAAGATTACTACTACTACTAATTGTATAGAATTATTTTTATATAAAAATACATTTTAATTAAAAAACATTATTTATTAAAAGCATCCTTTTTAATCGATATATAATTTAATCTATAAGTATTTCAATAAAAATTTTATTGTGTATGCTAGAGACTAATAATGCTAATTATTATTTCATTATGAAATAAAAAAGATGACAGTTAATAAAAAAAAAGATTTTATATCTATAATCATTTTTATCAAATTTAGTTATGAATATTAAAAAAAACACATACATGTGTACAATGTTTTGCTCTATTTAATTTAAATAGTTTAAACATATGCATATTACTAACTAACCACTTTTGCTTAAATAGTAAAATGTTTTTGAAATCAAGATTTAATTATTTTTATCGGATTATAGACAATTAAAAAAATTACACTACAAAGTTTTGGTTGAAATGAAATAAAGTATTTTTGACATTAAAAAGAATTATGGATTAGTTCATGCACTATTGATTATTAGCAAAAATAAATATGATTGACAACATTTTGTCAATAACAAATACAACAAGTCTATATATTAGACTATAAAGAGATCGGTAATTTGTTATTTCATTAAGACGCTTTTCAATATTTTCTGCCACAATTTATAATACACAAACAGATAAATTATAAAGTGCATTTTATAAATGGATTTTAGTTGTAAATAATAAAACAATATTATTTAGTTTGTACAATAAAGAGAATTAAAAAATTGATTTACTATTTTAAAAAAATAACAATTGTAATTCTGCTTCATAATTATTGTAACCAGGATACTCTAATGATAGAGCGCTGAATATGAACTTAGCTTTGCTAAAGTGCCCACTTGCTCAAAAATGTTCTATATAAAGCACTTAAGCAATAATAATAATAATAATAAATAAATAAAACAAATAACCTTTTATTTGCTGAAAATATTTTATTTACTTAGTTTAATTCTTGAGTAAAACATTAAACAAAAATATATTGTTTAAGTTGGAAACTGTTGCAATAAACTGGCAACATCATCCTTCATTTGATGTAGTACAAATTAGTTGCTAAAGATGATACCAATAAAACAAAACAAGAAATATGTTTGTTAATTAGCATAATAAACATAAATTGTCGATGTTATTTTTTGATTAATAATTTTTTTTAAATGACACTAATAAATGTCTTTTTTAATTCAAAGCAAATTTGTTGCACTATGCAAATGACTTATTTGAAATATGGGTACACCTAACAAAAATAAATGAATAAATACAGTGACAATGCATATATATACAAGTTTGTACAATGTCCGAGCACAATTTAATTATAGAATCTTATATTATACAATTTTACTTTCATTAGACATAATGAATTATTTTTTTACTGTTTCTTGTTTTAGTGTTTTACAAGAAACATGTTTAACATATGATCATATGCTTTGGCAAAATTAAACAAGAGTCCAAGAATTATTGCAGGTTTTGGGACTCAAACCATGATTACCCAACTCCACAGTTTTTTTCTATTTATGCTATTCTGACATAATAGTTTGGTCTAGTCAGAAATGCTGACTCTAGTCTTTTATTATAAGTAAAATGTATTGTAGGCTCAATGCTGTAACGCGATTCTATTTTAAAACATTTTTGTTTTGTTTTATCCTAATTGTACTCATAATTGTAAAATGCGTTGTACATACGTAGGTTGGAAATAAAAACAATTTAATATTTCGTATAAGGCAAGCTTAATAAGTATTAATTTTATTATTTACTAATCTTAAACGTCAATTAAGTGTTGTTCCTATTCCTTTATAGAGTATGAGGCAACAAGATTGTTTTACGTAATTTTACTTTAATTTTACTTTAAAATTGAAGATTCTGCATATTAAAAAATAAACATTCTTTCGGTTTTTGCACTCAGTTGTGAGATCAAAATTGTGCTGTTTTTACTTTTTTGTTATAGGTTAATCAAATGACGTCCTCCTTTGTTTTTTTAGCATTACGTTTTTAAAGGGAATCGGTTACTAACTTTGGGCTCTAACCTTCCTCCCTTCTCAACCAGACTTGGTCATTAAATTAATTATAACTTTAAAAATGGTAAATATGATATTAAAACAAATATTTCCAACAATGAAAAAAAATTGTTTAAAAATTATATTTCTAGACAAGTACTGATGATCATAGCATATATATATATATATATATATATATATATATATTTGTATTTAGGTATAAAAGTAATCTAAATGCCACTCAACAAAATTTACCAATTAAGCAATACAGAACACGTGATTCGGTTCTTACAACTCTTTTTCAAATTTCGCACATGAGAACAGTGTTCAACATATTTGTGGCTATATTGATCATATTGATTGGGAATACGATCATTCAAGATTTGGTCAATTCCAATGGTCCTACAAACGGCTTCAACTTGGAAATTTTGAGATTTGCATTTGGAAAAATGAACAGCGCTTTCAATATATGGATAATTATGAAATTGTGCACAATATTTTTGCCATTTTGGGGGTTTCTTTGTTGGCAAACTCTGGGACAGATGAATATTCCTAATTATATTGTCAACTGGATTGCTCTTTGTGTCTACTTAATTTACCAAGTACGTTTCATTTTAGTCAAATTGGTAGGAACGAACATTAAAAGTTAATTTTATTTAATAATATGGAATGCTTTTTAACACAGCTAAATATTTTAAAAACATTTTTATGACACTCTAACTTTTAATTCTTAAAATTGAAATATTGGATTTTAAGTTTTTATTTAAACTATGCAAAACCTATCTACAAGCCATATAAATAATATTATCTAATATACGGTATATAAGTCCATTTTTAAAAATCGTTCTGTTTAAGCTGATTGTTTATAGATTACAAGCATACTAGTTAGGTTACAAATTATCAATCAGTTTTTAAAGTTTTAATTTTTCCTATAATATTACATTGCTTATCTATAATATTTGCTTATCTCAAAAGATCTTAAAACATTTATTTCTATTATAAGCTAGTTTTGGGGTATCTAGAATAATGTAATGTTTTCAATAAAAAAAATCAATCGGTACTTAAAACAGTTTTTTATTGTATTTTTTTGCGTTTATTACTTTGAATGTTTCACGGGAAACACCTTTCAGTAGTAGCGAAGCCGAATGCGGTCCCGCATTTTGTGCCGGTGGTGAAATTCGAACCCATGCCCACCGAGGTCCAAATTGAGCGCTGTACCGCTAGACCGCCCCAGCACCACGAAATATTTAACAATATAAAATATCCTTTTTTTGTAATTTTATCTAATCAGTTGTTTTTATAAAGACGAGGAGATAGAGTATTCACTCTAAGTGTATATTTACTTGAGTTCGTGTTTCTTATATTTAGAAATATTGCTATCTAATACAAATAGAGTTAAAAGCCTTTAGTCTGCCCATCATACAAAAACATGTAATATTTTTAAATTAACGTTGTAATATCTATACTTACACGTTTAATTGGTGCATCATTAATGCAAATTGCCCTTTGCATTAATGTCAATTGTAGACCTCTTTTCAATTTCACAACTTATTCCTTTTATTTAAAACGCTTATAGAGTATTTGTAATAGCAAATAAGAGATTTTATCCTAAAGTGCGTATCAGTCATTCAAGTAATTTTTACTGCTTTTCAAGTTACTAGTAATTACTTTTGTATACTAAAAGTTATTTTTACTAAAGTATTTAAGATAATAATAATTTGTTATTTAATAAGGTAAAACATTTAATTAAGGTTTTTAAAATAATTGTTTGTTTAAATTATATTTGTTATCAAAAGGGTAGAAAAATTTAAAATATGTATAGTTTAAGTTATTTTGATAAATTTATATAAATAATTTAAAGTATGAAATATATATAATAATTAATGTTATAACATAAATATTCTAGAATGTTGAATATATATTAATATTATTATACTGTTTTAATAACCTTTAGGAGTACAATTGGTGCATACATATGTAGGTATAAATAATAAAAATTAAACGTTATTAACAGGTTAGCATTTGAAATTTTATAAACACGTTACGTAAAATGTACAAACTTTAAAGAATTTTAAAGATAGGATTATGAAATAAATTAAATTTATAAGCACGTATGTAATCGATATTTTAAAACAATATATCTTATATGTTACGCAAATGAGTATTGTTGAAGTGTACATTGAAGTGAAACAATAAAATAAACAAATTTGTTTTGATTTTGATGATATACCGTTTAATTAAAATAAACAATTCGATCAGTATTTTTACAAAGATAAACATAAGGTTAATATTTAATATTGTACCAGTATTGATTAAACCATGTTAAAATTAATCTGACCAAAATAATGAATATGTTTATTTTTAATTATTAAAAACAACATTGGTATGAAGGTAAAAAGATACTTATATCACTTACAATTTAAGCTGAAATAACGTATAACGTTTTATGCAATTTTAAATTAAAATATTCTAGAACTCAATCAAGACCGTTTCCAAAGCGAATTAGTAATACAGCAACTAACTATTACAGAAATAACTTTAAACATTTTAATTTACTTAATTTAACACTACATTTATTTAAAAAAACATTTAAATTTATTATAAAAATAATTAAATTCTTTGTAATAGAACAATTTAAAATATTTCTGTTTACAGTTTGTGTTATATTAGAATTGCCAATTCTATCAAATAAGAAATATAATTGGTTTAAAACAATCAAGAGCGCAATAGATTTGTTATAAATAATAAATTTACAAGGTCTTTATCAACTACCTATACTTTAGTAGGCAAGGCTTTGCTCTGAAACGCAAAAAGACGTAAATCCAAGTCCGTGTAAGACGTGAAAGGTATGCACTGATGATAATTCTTAATAAGGATAAAATAGCCATACACTGCTCCTGGTTTTCTTAAACCGATTGCATTTATTATCCGGTAAATTAGTTTTATATGTAAAATGTTACAATACTAGAATTACTTAATATGCTATGTTATATATAGAAGTTTTTAATTAATATATAACTTTTAAAGTAGAATTTGACATTCTATACATATATTTATATGTAAGTAAAATTAATTAGTTTGTTAACACAATTATTTTTATAAGTTTTAACAAATTATACAAATTAAACACGCGTATATTATAATCATAAATGCAATTATCATTAAGATAAATTAGTGATATAAGTAAGTCTGATTTATCAAATTTACAATAAATAATAAGTTTACAAAGTCTGTGTCTACTACTACTGGTTCACTAGGTAAGACTTCGACTTTAAATCTGAAAAGTACTCTTGATTAGTTCAAATCAAGTATGTTTATTATATGGGGAATAGGACAATTCTAATATGACTTAAGTTTAAATTGCAATTAATATCCATTTTAAACGTATTACAATTTTTAACTTATCTCAATTTGCATTTGATATAAAAGTTCACTAAATATTAACTATTAAAACCAACTTCAAAAACAAAATTAAAATAAAATCATTTTGTTCGCACATTTTAATTGAATGAAATATTTTTCAATTTTGTTTAACAGTTTTGCTTTATAATCTTTCCAATGCAATGGGTTTTAAAACACGAATTGCCTCCAGCAACATCAATAAGCGTCATTATCGAACAAACACGAATGATTATGAAATCGCACGCCTTTATTCGGTCGTCCATTGATTATGCACAAGAAACTGATCAAATCGACATAAGTCCATCTCCATCAAATCAGCTTTCCAAGTGTACAAAATTACATCAAACAGGTAGCAAACCGACATCCAAACAGGCCAATCTTTTGACCTCAGATGAGGTCGATCACTCGCCTAACTTTTCCAATTACCTCTATTTCTTGTTTGCACCTACGCTTGTTTACAAACGTTCGTATCCGCGAACACGCCGAACCCGATGGAATTTTGTCATTTCTAATTTTGCCCAATGTATTTGTTGTTTCATTTTTGCCTACTATTTGTTTGTTCGGTTTTGTTTTTCACAATTTTCCACTTTTGGTCAGTCGGCCAACTATACGTTGGAACAATTTATTATCGCTTGTTCCGCTTGTACACTACCTGGCGGATTGCTTTTGCTTCTTTTATTCTACGGATATTTGCACTCGTGGCTCAATGCATTTGCCGAAATGTTGCAGTTTGGCGATCGATTATTTTACAAAGATTGGTGGAATTGCACGTCGTTTAGCATGTGGTATCGGACGTGGAATGTTGTTGTACATGATTGGCTCTACACTTACGTGTATCGTGATATACAACTATTTACTCAAAATCGTTCCAAAGCCCTGTCGGCTACCATTGTATTTTGGCTATCAGCTACAGTGCACGAATACATTATTAGCGTATCGTTGCGATTTGTATTTCCAATCATGTTTGTAAATTTTGCACTTGCTGGCGTAGTGCTATTTTTTGTTCAAGGAACGAGGCGTCATTGGAATGTTGCTATTTGGATATTGCTTTTTGTAGGTAACGGTCAAATGTTGTGTCTCTATTCCATGGAATGGTATGCTCGAAAAAATTGTCTTGCTGTGCTTAATAATTGGGCCAATATATTTGTGCCACATTTGTTATTTTGTAAAGGAGTCAATTCTACATTGAATGGTTAAATATACAAAAGCGTTCTAATAAAATTTATAACACAGCAAAATCAAAAAAATGTTTTAAATTGCTTTTAAAAAAAACTGTAAATAAAAAATGAAACAACATAAAATTATTGAATTGAACTGTTAGTACAACAGTTTACTAAGTATTTTGTTATTATATCATACATTTTTTACCATATTTTAATAAACAAATAGAGAATAAATAAATAAATTTTAATAAAATAAAACAATGATTAATATAGTACAATAAATATTACAAATGTACAAAATTAAATCACAAATTTATTTTTTAATGCAATTAAAAATAAGGACCAAATTTTAATTCTACAATGTAAAAACATTTTTTAGAAATTAAATGCTTTTTTAACTTCAAATTTTCTTACAATTATCTAAAATATGTTTAAATAACGTTTTTAAATAGCGGACTTTTATTTTACTTTTTAATTACAGTAGGTAACTAGAAAGTTATTGTAATTAGCTAAGTATAATAATTAGCTTTTCTAACAGTTAATCACATTTTTATTTTACTAAAATATTTTCTGTAAATTATTTTGAGCAGTATTAACAAAAAATGTTACATAAAAACATTTTATACCATTTTATTACCTAATTGTATTATAGATAACAACCCATAATTTTTGACATTTTTAGAAATTAAAAAACTACTATATTACTTACTTTAAACATAAACTGTATTACTAAAAAATGTACATCTATATAAAATAGAAGCTTAAACTTTTACAAGTTTATTATTCTTAATAATTACCTTCAAAAGACTTTAATAAGAGTCAATCAATTTATTAATATAGTTGTATAAATTTTAATTTGTTATTACAATGTAAGTATTTTTAAAGTACTATTATTTATTATTTATTAAAATTTTATTTAAGATAACTGAAAATGATTTTGGTTACAATGAGGTCCGGTTTGTGTAAAAGAAACTGCAAGAGTCTAAAAGTTTTGTCAGTAAAATAATAATAATAACGATAATAATAATAATTAAAGAGTTTGTAGTTTTATTTAATTTGTAAATTTTATACCTTCCGGTTAATGACTGAACAAGTAATATTTTCAAATGTAAATTCAACTTATTGAACTTTCAATTTTATAATAATATGTTTAATTCCATCTAATCTAATATAATATTAAACAAACTAAGTTTACACTTATGACACAATAACAAGACCAACTTTTGGATTTGCACCTGACAAAGAGGCATTGGTTTCGTGATTTGGGTACTGTATGTATACACTTCATTTGGATCTGCTTGTAAAGCTAGCCTTTTTTCTGACATACTCGTCGAGTACAGTAAAGGTTGCTACATATTTATTACAAATATTCGTTTTAATTTATTAATTGTGAATGCAATTTAAAAATAAAATATTATTTAAAGTTTTATTACAATTTTATATAAATATAAATAATAAAACATTTCACATTATAATTAATAATCCATTTTTTAAAAAAGGTTAAGACGTAATAAAATTGGTTTTACAGTACTAAAGTAGTTGATTAATAATAAATTGTTTCACAGGAAATGCATACTTGAAAAATATCAGTTAATGTTTTTAAAATGTTTAATAATTAAAACTTTAATATATGAGATCTTTCTTTAAAATTATTAGACTTCTTAACATCAAATGTTTCATATTATAAATATTAATTATTTCTTTGTGTGTATGTTAAAATATGTGCAAGGGTTGTTGTAATAGTGTTGTAGTATTACAATAGGGAGCGATACATTTGCGTATTCATATAAAGTTTTATTTTTGTCTTTAGAATACATTATTTAGCATTTTAAAAATAAATAAAAAATTTTGCATTTTATAAAACTTGTTTAGTAAATAAAAGTTATTTTTTTAATTTATTATAATAAAAACAATGACTGATTGCAATATTCAAACTGAAATTATTTCGCAATAGAAAATTAAAATTGTTTTAATTTTTAATATATCTATTAAATTAATTAATAAAAAAATTTATAATTTTTGAATTATTATATCTTTGAAAATAAATATTATTTTTTCGAAAAATAAATGCCTCATAAAGAAAGAATTTTGCACCAAACATTTGATTAGTCAAATAAAAACAATTTAATAATAATTTTATATATATTAGTAAAAGTTAAATATGTCTAAGATAAGTAATTAGAGCAGGATGCTACAAAGTATCACAGTGCTTCCATTTTCGCACGTCAATGGTAGGAAATTATATATATATATATATATATATATATATATATATGTGTGTGTGTGTGTGCCGGGGTGGTTTAGCGGTACAGCGTTTGAATTCGGACCTCGGTGGATATGGATTCGAATCCAATCGCCGGCACTAAAATGCGGGCCCACGTTCGTTTTCGCTAAAATGTCTACTGCTGAAAGATGTTTCTCGTAAAACATTCGAAGTAGCAAACATAAAATTAAAAAATTAAAAAAATATATAGTAAGATTTCATTAAAATCTCCGTCCTGATTTCCTTTGATTTAAATTAATACGGATAATTATTAGCACTCTAGTTAATTTCAATCAAAAAAGCTCTTGTGTGATCTAAATTATCGTTCTGCAATTTATTATTACAAAATAATTTAAAATTACATACCAATACTGTTTACCAACAGGAAAAACAGGACACAATATACTCACAAAACCAGTCACGTTAACAAAAAACGTGATAAATCGAAATACAAAAAGGCGCTTTAAAGCAAAGTTCAAATAACGTCAAAGTTGTTTAAATGTACGATAATATAAAAATTATAATAGAAATAAAAATTAATAATCATTTTAAATATTTCAGTCCAACAGTAATATATATATATATATATATATATATATATATATATAATATAAAATTAATATTCTAATATTAAATTTCAGCATAACATTAAGTAAATTACCTTTTATTTGGATTTTTGCACACTATAATAAAGGAACCTAAATTTATTTTGTGCCGGGGTGATCTAGCGGTACAGCGCTCGAATTCGGACCTCAGTGGACATGGGTTCGAATCCCATCGCCGGCACTAAAATGCGGGCCCACGTTCGGCTTCGCTAATTGTCCATTGCTAAAGATGTTTCTCATGCAAATATTCAAAGTAGCAAACATTAAAAAAAATGTTTAAAGTGTAATGTAGGTTATATACTTATTAAATGTGTTTGACCCCTAATTAACATTTATATAGACCTCATATCAAATATTTTAACCAGATTGCATTATCTCCTTTTAAGACAAATATTAATCAAAAACTTTTATTGCATAAACAAAAATATTTATGATTAGTTGATAAAAAATAAACATTAAATTTTTTAAGTATAAGCATTTTTTAGGGGAGATATTTACAGAACATTTTAACCTCCTAATCAGAGGTTTCAGGTTTCAGGTTGATACACGAGTTAAATAGGAGATAAACTCCTTTTAGTACTCTGTTCAAAGTTATCGGATATCATGAATAACAAATATGAATAACAAAAATGAATAAATAAAAATAAAAGGATGTTAAAGGAGTTAGGTAAAATTAAGAAGAAAAAGCTGGTCGGATGCCAATTTAAATGCTTGAATGGATGGGGCTAACACAACGTGTGTAGGCAAGCTATTCCAGGCGGAAATAACCCTGTAGGAAAAGTGGTGAAAACCTATGCGGGATTGGACGCGGGGTTTAGAGAGCTTGAGAGGGTGTCCTCTCCGAGGGTCGCTGGAAATTGTGAAAAGATGCTTAAATTGATCGGACTTGATGAGTTTGAAAACTAGGATGAGGTCGCCCCGGAGTCTTCTATCTTTCAGAGGGAAGAGGCGGAGGGTTTCCAATCGCTTAGAGTAGGGGACGCTTTTAAGGGCACGCGGCAGTCTAGTAAAGCTTCTTTGGACCTTGTCCAGTTTGACTATATCGGCTCTTAGAAGAGGGGAAGTCACTTGAATGCAGTATTCAAGATGCGGCCTAATATAGAGTTGATAGAGGAGTCGTGTACAGCTAACCGGTAGGATCCCCAAATTACGCCTGAAAAACTTAGTAAGACGATAACATGTTAGAATCGCTTTATTATGATGGGACGAAAAACTGAGGGAGGGTTGAAAATAACTCCTAGATCTTTAACCGTATTAATTTTAGTAATGTTCTGGGAACTCGGAAATATGAACTGATTCCCGGAGAATTTCCCGAAACAGAAATGGTTACACTTGGAAATGTTTAGAGGAGAGCATTATCAAGAGACCATTGATGGATGTTATTAATATATTGTTGCAATTGTTCAGGGTTAGAACCCCAAATTTTGACATCATCAGCATAGAGAAGGATGTCAGAATGAACAACCGAGGGCAAATCATTGATATAGATAACAAAAAGAAGTGGCCCTAGTACTGATCCCTGGGGGACACCTGAAGTAATCTGGGTAGGGGGAGGTTGCGTTTCCTAATTTGACGCTAAACTGGCGATTAGAAAGAAAGTCGTGTATCCATTCTAAGAGAAGAGGACCTATACCGAAGGCTTTGAGTTTACTAAGCAGTGCGGAATGCGGAACTTTGTCAAAGGCTTTGCAAAAGTCGAAATAGATAACGTCGACTGATGGTGAAAGTTCCAGCCTATGGGTAATGTTCTTAGTGAACTCAAGGAGGTTGGAGAGACAGGATCGCCCCGGCATGAACCCATGCTGAGCTGGGCTGATAAGGTTATTACGTGTGATGAAACCCATTAGATGCGATTTTATTATTTTCTCTAGGATTTTGCTGGAACAAGACAGAATACTTATAGGTCTGAAGCTATCGGGCTTAAATTTGGAACCTGACTTATAAATTGGACGTATAAAAGCTAGCTTCCAAATTGCAGGGGAGACTCCGGACTGAATGGAGCGGGTAAAAATGTGGGTGAGGGGAGTAGCGAGCTCGGATGCACATTCCTTAAGGACTCTAGGGAAGAGGTTGTCAGCACCGCGAGATGTTGATTTGAGCTGGGACAAGTACTTAGACACTATATGGGGAGTGATGGAAGGGCTACCGGAATCGAGGGCAGAGTCGGGAAGGGAGTTGATTGAAAAGTCGGGATTGAAAACGGACTTAAAATATTCCCCAAAGGTGTTGCACACCTCAGGGAGTGGTAGAAATGAACCAGTATTATCTTTCAGCTTAGGAAGAGATGTCGTAGCCCCGTTTGTTCTTGATGAATTTGAAGAGAAGACTATTATCCGATTTAGCGTTGCTCAGGAGTGAATGGAGTCTGAGGTTTTTAAGCCGTCTGAGACAAGCAACGGATTTACTACGAAGGTCTAGGTAGCGATAGAGGAAGGAGGGGAGTCCTGAGGATTTCCACTTTTGAAAAGCTATATTCCGGGACTTAATGATACGAATAATAAAACGGGGGATTTTGGGTTTAGAACAGGTAGGGATATGAAAGGGAATAAAGCGTTCTATACCTATTCGGATGGACTGACAAAAGTGGTTATATGTAGCATTTAGGTCATTATTTGAGGGGTCCCAGTTGACTTGCCTCAGGAAGTTCTTGAGACCGACAAAATCGGCTTTGCGGAAATTAGGAATGGGCAAGGAATGAGGCTTATAGCCCACAATTGGTGACGGGAAATTGATTTTGAGGGCAAGCAGAGTGTGATCACTCTTACCCAATGGGGGAGTTGGACAATACTGTCTAATAACGAGGCTATGTTCGTAAAAACTAGATCTAGGCAGGAGGGGGAGCTGCCAATCCTAAACCTGGTAGGAGAGCGGACGTGTTGGTATAGTGCGTGCTCAATACTGAATTGGAGGAGCAAGGCATCAAAGGATTTAGAGGAGCAGCTGAGAGAGTCCCAATTGATGGAAGGGGCGTTGAAATCACCTATCAAAATATGGTAGTTATGTTTGGTCGTTAACACAGAGTGAAGGTCTTGGAAAAGGGACTTGTTTGAAGCATCCGAGAGAGAAGGGGGACGATAAAGAATAGAGAAGAGGGCGAGTTCTTTAGAGGAGAGGGAGATCGCAACAGAGAGAAGATCATATCCATGTTCAGAATCGTCCAAGAAGGGAAGGGGAGAGAAACTGATGTCATCCTTGATATAGAAGAGACAACCCCCGCATCTAGAGACCCTTGAGTCACGTCGGACAATATTGTAGCCATGGATTAGTAGTTCATTATCATGTACATCATCTGACAACCAAGTTTCAGTGATGCCGATTATGTGGGGTTTAGAATCATTAGCCAGGCTGGTTAATTCGGTGAGCTTATTCGAAAGACTAAAAGCGTTGGTATAAAAAATATTTAGTGGGACGGGGTTGGGGAGGGCAATAACGGTCTTGATTCTTTTAGGCGATGGTGAAATGGGACGCGACTCCGGGGCGGAAAGGGAAAATCCTGGGCAGTGGAAAGGGGAAAGGTATCCTTTAGCTTAAGAGGGGTAAGCTTAACTACCGGGATGGCCGCGAGTTTGGGGCAAGTGCTGAGGGGGTAAGACAGGAGATTTGCTCAATCTATCAGCTGCAGGATGGTCCTTATGGAGACGGATCCCAGGAAAATTTTTGCGAATTGATGGCTACATGCTTAATATATCAGAAACGACGCATGGGGTACCGCTGACAATGATAGGAGGGAAGGTATGGGGACGCTTACAGGACATACGTGTTATCTTAACTACGGGGGCTGTCGGGAGACAGGAATTGATCAGCTCAGAGACAATGTCCTTATAGTTAGTAGCTGTCTCTGGGATCCCTCTGACTATTAAATTATTCTCCCGGCGTCTATCAGCAGCAAATTGTTTGGCTGCAGATAGAATTTCATCCTGCGACAGTCTAAGGACGGCTTTTGTGGTTGGGAGCAAAGAGTCCTTGACTGTTGTTGAAAGAGATTCTACTGTGTCTTTGAGGGAACTGATATCGTCAGCCTGTTTCGTAGAAACAATTGAAACAGACTCTTGGAGTGCGGAGAGTGAGTTTTTAAGGACTAAGTTACTGGTTTGGACTTCTCTGACTAGATTAAATAGTTCTGAAATGGAACGATCCTTTGGGTCAGGAGACTTAAGGTTCTTTACCCAAAGGCAGTTGATGCAGTGAAAATCGACGCTACTATTTGCTAAATCTGTATAATTGGTGACTGAAAGACCGGTACACTTTTCATGAAACCAGGTGTTACACCCAGAACAAAACATACCAGACTTGACCGACTTACCACACCCCCGTCTTCCACAAAGTGCGGTTTGGAAGGTCATCATTAAGTCGGAAGAAACTGAAATGACTGTTGAAATAAAATAGAAAGCAAATATCACAATGCAGAGCAAAGTGATAATCAGTTAAAAAATTAATAAAAACGTTTCAAATACGAATCATGCAATTCGCACTTGTTCAATCAGCTGTACAACTCAGGTTGCACAAATGACACAAATACCAAAAACGTTACTTTAAAAGGCACGATTTATAAATCGAACCGATTAAAAAAAATAGGGCAACACTGGATGCACAATAAACACACTAAAAACACTAAAAAACAGCAAACACCAAAAACACCAAAAACAAATAACAATGCCACGAGACACATAGCAAGCGCGTTAACAATAAGCAACTTTTGATCAGCACGTCACGCAAGCGTACCGCAGTCCAATCAGTCCTAATCAGAGGTAATCATGTTATTTCTATACTACCTTTTCTAAAGGATTTAATAATTACATTTACTACTTTTTTTTCTTTTTGGCACATTAAATACAATTTAAACATTAATAATTAGTATTTTAAAACATTTTTTTACATTAAAGAGCACTAGACAACAAGACTATTCTGTGTAATTGTACATTACTTTTTTGGTTTTGAAGATCAAATATTTATTTTATTTTATTTTATTTTTTATTTATGTTTGCTATTTTGAATGTTTTACAAGAAACATCTTTCAGCAGTGGACAATTAGCGAAGCCAAACGTGGGCCCGCATTCTAGTGCCGGTGGTGGGATTCGAACCTATGTCCACCGAGGTCCGAATTTGAGCGCTGTACTGCTAAACCACCCCGGCACATTTTATTCAGATCTTGTTAAACCCGACCATCGGAATTGTGTTTTTACTTTTGTATTATAGTTGAATTAAGTGGTACTTTTTGTTATTTTTTAACAGATTTAATTTTTGTACATGGGCCAAGTTGTTCATCCTGCGCTCAAACACTTCTCCTTTTTCAAACAAACTTAGGACCAAATTGCATTACCTTTTTTCAAGTGAGATGCATAAACGCGACAATTTATCAAAATGGGCTACAAACCATTTTTAAATTGTTTAAAATTACTTATGGTATTCCCATTAATAGAAATGAAGTTGTAAAGTAACTTTATTGTAGCTCATTAACTTGTTAATGCGGCTAAAACTTTTAGTATTTTAATTTTTTAAAGATTCTTTCACAGAAGATTTGTTAAATTACATAAAGTTAACTATTTTAAAATCTAAAATCTAGCATTTTATGTAAGATCTATTTTAACTATTCAAAAGCTTTAAATTAGTTTATGACACATTCAAGTTCTATTTAATTTTTATTATTTTTATTTGATACTTTATTATTATTTTGTTTTAACTTTTTTTCTAATAATCCTAGTATTTTAATACATCTAAATCAAAGTTCAAAAACAGTACCATTTAGTAAACTTTTGTAACAATCTGTAACCCTCAAGCCTACACAGGTGCAACATTAAAACTCATAAGTATGTAATAAAAATAACAAAATGTTAAATATTTAAAAATGCATTAAAAAATTGTTAAAAATTATATTTACATAACAATACATTAGTTTAAAATTATTAATATATTTTAATAATATTTTTTTAATATTTAAAAATAAAAAATTGTATAAATTTTGTTTTAACCTAATAAAAATAACCGTGAAGGTCTACTTGCCAGCTGCTCCTGTTTAACTGTTATATTTCTATGATTGTAACAGCTTATAAAAAGTAATGGAATTAGATGGTTCAAAATATGAAGGAGTAATTATATATTTGTATTAGTGATTTATGTTTTAGGGTGGACAAATTCTTAGATGTTCAGTAGCATTAGCGATAATTGTAAAACGAGAAATTCATATAATTAATATAAGAGCAGGTCGTCCTAAACCAGGTTTATCGTAAGGAGGTGTTTAGTTGTTAACATATTTTGTTAAGCAATCAACATATTGCTGGAATATCGCTTTGTTGTGATATATGTGAAGGCAAACTTTTTAATTGTCATTTGGGATCACGTGAATTACAACTAATTCCTAATAATATAAAATCTGGATTTTTTAGTGCTAATGCTATTACTGCCGGGTAATTAAAGATTTGTTTTATTTTGTTTAGGTCTATTTCATTAATCCTTCAAGCTGCTATCCCGGTTTTAGCTTTTGCAAAAGGAGATAGTGATTTAAGAATTATGGGTGGAACTGATGCATCTTTTGCTCCACCAATTGATTACATGAGTGAAGTATGTTTTTAGATTGCTGGTTGATATGTCATTTTAGGTTACTAAATATTACTTTGAAAAGATGGGATTAATTTATAAGTTAGATGTGCTGCGTCGGTAGTTCATATTATTTAGTGTTTTTTTTTAGAGGTTTTTACCCCAAAGGTGGGGGAATTGTTAAGGCTAGGATTTCATCTTTAAACAATCCATTATCGTCTATTACCTTAACAAATGCTGGAAGTTTGTCATGCATTACTGGATATGCGTTTGTCGCTGGAAGGGTACCAGTAAAGGTTTGCTTATTTTTAAAGATATATATATATATATATATATATATATATATATATATATATATATATATATATATAGTTTTTTATATTTACGGTTTTTTTGTAGATTGCTAAGGAAATGAAAATTGAAGCGCAAAATTATTTTCAAAAGCGTTTTCCTGAATGTCCGGTTCAAATTCATGTATTTCAAGAGAGTCCTGATCATTGTGATGGTAGCATAGCTACATTCATGTTAGTCATATATATATATGACTAACATACAGTTTTACATATTTTTTACTGCATATTTAATTAAAGGTTTTTAATTTTTAATTGAAAGTAAATATTTTAATTTTAAACGTTTTTATTTAATTACTTGTTTAATATTGATATTAAGTATACTTTAAAATTCAATTTTTAAATGCTTTTAATTTTTATAAATTGTGTTATAAATACAGCCTTTTTAACTTAAAAGTTTTACACTGAAATATATTAATTTATTCATTAAATTAAAATTATTTTAATTTTTATAAGGTTTACGGCACATACTACGAATGATTGCTATTTATCAGTATCCGGTATTAGTTCTCGCGAAGTTAGTCATAAAAAGTTAGCTTTTGATGCTTGTGAAAAACTTAATGAATACATAAAGATTGGGGCATGTTGTGATGATTATATGCAGGATCAGGTAATTATATAAGCATTTATTTAATTTATTATTTATAGTTGTATATTTTGTTAGTTAATGGTTTGACCGATATTTTTTAATAATTATGAAGAGTAAAAACTTGTTTTCTTGTTTTTAGTTATATGTATATAATGATTATGAAGATTTGATTTATGTTTATAGTTTTATTTTCTAATGAATGTGATGATTTTGTTTTTATCTCTTCACATTGTTCATCCTATACTCAGATTGACATGAATCAGGAATTGAGTGCATAGAGGTATATTTGGGTTTTTGCTTTTGCGTAACATAACATAA